>CAKAJA020000057.1:0-600000 GCA_916610235.2 Lasioglossum morio | reverse complement strand
GCATAACGCATAACGCATAACGCATAACGCATAACGCATACCGTATAACGCATAGCGCATAACGCATAACGCATAACGCATAACGCATAACGCATAACGCATAACGCATAACGCATGAAGCATAACGCATAACGCATAACTTATAACTCATTACTCATAACGAATAACGCATAACGCATAAGGCATAACGCATAACGCATAACGCATAACGCATAACGCATAACGCATAAAGCATAACGCATAACGCATAACGCATAACGGATAAAGCATAATGCATAACGCATAACGCATAACGCATTACGCACAACTTATAACTCATAACTCATAACGAATAACGCATAACGCAAAATGCATAATGCATGTCGGATCACGCATAACGCAAAATGCATAATGCATGTCGGATCACGCATAACGCATAACGCATAACGCATAACGCATAACGCATAACGCATAACGCATAACGCATAACGCATAACGAATAACGCATAAAGCATAACGCATAACGCATAACGCATAAAGCATAACGCATAACGCATAACGCATAACGCATAACGCATAACGCATAACGAATAACGCATAAAGCATAACGCATAACGCATAACGCATAAAGCATAACGCATAACGCATAACGCATAACGCATAACGCATTACGCATAACGCATAACTTATAACTCATTACTCATAACGAATAACGCATAACGCATAACGCATAACGCATAACGCATAACGCATAACGCATAAAGCATAACGCATAACGCATAACGGATAAAGCATAATGCATAACGCATAACGCATAACGCATAACGCATTACGCATAACTTATAACTCATAACTCATAACGAATAACGCATAACGCAAAATGCATAACGCATGTCGGATCACGCATAACGCATAACGCATAAAGCATAAATCATAACGCATAACGCATAACGTTAACGCATAACCCATAACGCATAAGGCTTGATGCATGACGCATATCGCATATCGCATAAGGCTTGATGCATGACGCATATCGCATAACGCATAACGCATAACGCATAACGCATAACGCATAACGCATAACGCATAACGCATAACGCATAACGCATAACGCATAACGCTTAACGCATAACTCATATCGCATAACGCATAAATCATAACCCATAACGCACAACGCATAACGCATAACGCATAACGCATAACTCATAACGCATAACGCATAACGCATAAAGCATAAAGCATAAATCATAACGCATAACGAATACCGCAAAACGTATGTCGCCTAACACATAACGGATCACGCATAACGCATAACGCATAACGTATAACGCATAACGCATAACGCATAACGCATAACACATAACGCATAACGCATAATGCTCAACGCATAACGAATACAGCAAAACGCATAACGCTTAACGCATAACGCTTCACGCATAACGCATAATGCATAACGCATAACGCATAACGCATAATGCATAACGCATAAAGCGTAACGCATAACGCATAACGCATAACGCATAACGCATAACGCATAAAGCATAACGCATAACGCATAACGCATTACGCATAACTTATAACTCATAACTCATAAGGAGTAACGCATATCGCATAAAGCATAACGCATAACGCGTAACGCATAACGCATAACGCACAACGCATAACGCATAACGCATAACGTATAACTCATAACGCATAACGCATAAAGCATAACGCATAACGCATAACGCATAACGCATAACGCATAACGCATAACGCATAACGCATAACGCATAACGCATAAAGCATAACGCATTACGCATAACTTATAACTCATAACTCATAAGGAGTAACGCATAACGCATAAAGCATAACGCATAACGCATAACGCATAACGCATAACGTATAACGCATAACGCATAACGCATAACGCATAACGCATAACGCATAACGCATAACGGATCACGCATAACGCATAACGCATAACGCATAACGCATAACGCATAACGCATAACGCATAAAGCATAACGCATAACGCATAACTTATAACTCATAACTCATAAGGAGTAACGCATTACGCATAAATCATAACGCATGACGCATAACGCATAAAGCATAACGCATAACGCATAACGCATAACGCATAACGCATAACGCATAACGCATAACGCATAACGGATCACGCATAACGCATAACGCATAACGCATAACGCATAACGCATAACGCATAACGCATAACGCATAACGCATAACGCATAACGCATAACGCATAACGCATAACGCATAACGCATAACGCATAACGCATAACGCATAACGCATAACGCATAACGCATAAAGCATAACGCATAACGCATAACGCATAACGCATAACGCATAAAGCATAACGCATAACGCATAACTTATAACTCATAACTCATAAGGAGTAACGCATAACGCATAAATCATAACGCATGACGCATAACGCATAAAGCATAACGCATAACGCATAACGCATAACGCATAACGCATAACGCATAACGTATAACACATAACGCATAACGCATAATGCTCAAGGCATAACGAATACAGCAAAACGTATAACGCTTAACGCATAACGCATCACGCATAACGCATAACGCATAATGCATAACGCATAACGCATAACGCATAATGCATAACGCATAAAGCGTAACGCATAACGCATAACGCATAACGCATAACGCATAACGCATAACGCATAAAGCATAACGCATAACGCATAACGCATTACGCATAACTTATAACTCATAACTCATAAGGAGTAACGCATATCGCATAAAGCATAACGCATAACGCATAACGCGTAACGCATAACGCATAACGCACAACGCATAACGCATAACGCATAACGTATAACTCATAACGCATAACGAATAAAGCATAACGCATAACGCATATCGCATAACGCATAACGCATAACGCAAACGCATAACGCATAACGCATACCGTATAACGCATAACGCATAACGTATAACTCATAACGCATAACGCATAAAGCATAACGCATAAAGCATAACGCATAACGCATAACGCATAACGCATAACGCATAACGCATAACGCAAAACGCATAACGCATAACGCATAATGCATAAAGCATAACGCATAACGCATAACTTATAACTCATTACTCATAACGAATAACGCATAACGCATAACGCATAACGCATAATGCATAAAGCATAACGCATAACGCATAACTTATAACTCATTACTCATAACGAATAACGCATAACGCATAACGCATAACGCATAACGCATAACGCATAATGCATAAAGCATAACGCATAACGCATAACTTATAACTCATTACTCATAACGAATAACGCATAACGCATAACGCATAACGCATAACGCATAATGCATAACGCATAACGCAAAACGCATAACGCATAACGCATAACGCATAACGCATAACGCATAACGCATAACGCATAACGCATAACGCATATCGCATAACGCATAACGCATAACGCATAACGCATAACGCATAACGCATAACGCATAAAGCATAACGCATAACGCATAACGCAAACGTATAACGCACAACGCATAACGCATAACGCATAACGCAAAACGCATAACGCATAACGCATAACGCATAACGCATAACGCATAACGCAAAACGCATAACGCATAACGCATAACGCATAACGCATAACGCATAAAGCATAACGCATAACGCATAACGCATAACGCATTACGCATAACCCCTAACGCATAACGCATAACGTATAACGCATAACGCATAACGCATAACTCATAATGCACAACGCATAACGAATACAGCAAAACGCATAACGCTTAACGCATAACGCATAACGCATAACGCATAATGCATAACGCATAACGCATAACGCATAACGCATAACGCATAACGCATAACGCATAACGCATAACGTATAACGTATAACGCATACCGCATTACGCATAACTTATAACTCATAACTCATAAGGAGTAACTCATAACTCATAAGGAGTAACGCATAACGCATAAAGCATAACGCATAACGCATAAAGCATAACGCATAACGCATAATGCATAACGCATAACGCATAACGCATAACGCATAACGCATAACGCATAACGTATAACGTATAACGCATAACGCATAACTTATAACTCATTACTCATAACTCATAACGCATAACGCATAAAGCATAACGCATGACGCATAACGCATAAAGCATAACGCATAACGCATAACGCATAACGCATAACGCATAACGCATAACGCATAACGCATAACGCATAACGCATAACGCATAACGCATAACGCATAACGCATAACGCATAACGCATACCGTATAACGCATAGCGCATAACGCATAACGCATAATGCATAACGCATAAAGCATAACGCATAACGCATGAAGCTTAACGCATAACGCATAACTTATAACTCATTACTCATAACGAATAACGCATAACGCATAAGGCATAACGCATAACGCATAACGCATAACGCATAACGCATAACGCATAACGCATAACGCATAACGCATAACGCATAACGCATAATGCATAAAGCATAACGCATAACGCATAACTTATAACTCATTACTCATAACGAATAACGCATAACTCATAACGCATAACGCATAACGCATAATGCATAACGCATAACGCATAACGCATAACGCATAACGCATAACGCATAACGCATAACGCATAACGCATAACGCATAACGCATAACGCATAACGCATAACGCATAACGCATAACGCATAACGCATTACGCATATCGCATAACGCATAACGCATAACGCATAACGCATAACGCATAACGCATAACGCATAAAGCATAACGCATAACGCATAACGCAAACGTATAACGCACAACGCATAACGCATAACGCATAACGCAAAACGCATAACGCATAACGCATAACGCATAACGCATAACGCATAACGCATAACGCATAACGCATAACGCATAAAGCATAACGCATAACGCATAACTTATAACTCATTACTCATAACGAATAACGCATAACGCATAACTTATAACTCATTACTCATAACTCATAACGCATAACGCATAAAGCATAACGCATAACGCATAACGCAAACGTATAACGCACAACGCATAACGCATAACGCATAACGCATAATGCATAAAGCATAACGCATAACGCATAACTTATAACTCATTACTCATAACGAATAACGCATAACGCATAACGCATAACGCATAACGCATAATGCATAACGCATAACGCATAACGCATAACGCATAACGCATAACGCATAACGCATAACGCATAACGCATAACGCATAACGCATTACGCATATCGCATAACGCATAACGCATAACGGATAACGCATAACGCATAAAGCATAACGCATAACGCATAACGCAAACGTATAACGCACAACGCATAACGCATAACGCATAACGCAAAACGCATAACGCATAACGCATAACGCATAACGCATAACGCATAACGCATAACGCATAACGCATAACGCATAAAGCATAACGCATAACGCATAACTTATAACTCATTACTCATAACGAATAACGCATAACGCATAACGCATAACGCATAAAGCATAACGCATAACGCATAACGCATAACGGATAAAGCATAATGCATAACGCATAACGCATAACGCATTACGCATAACTTATAACCCATAACTCATAAGGAGTAACGCATAACGCATAAAGCATAACGCATGACGCATAACGCATAAAGTATAACGCATAACGCATAACGCATAACGCATAACGCATAACGCATAACGCATAACGCATAACGCATAACGCATAACGCATAACGCATAACGCATAACGCATAACGCATAACGCATAACGCATAACGCATACCGTATAACGCATAGCGCATAACGCATAACGCATAACGCATAACGCATAACGCATAACGCATAACGCATAACGCATAACGCATAACGCATGAAGCATAACGCATAACGCATAACGCATAACGCATAACGCATAACGCATAACGCATAACGCATAACGCATAATGCATAAAGCATAACGCATAACGCATAACTTATAACTCATTACTCATAACGAATAACGCATAACGCATAACGCATAACGCATAACGCATAATGCATAACGCATAACGCATAACGCATAACGCATAACGCATAACGCATAACGCATAACGCATAACGCATAACGCATAACGCATAACGCATAACGCATAACGCATAACGCATAACGCATTACGCATATCGCATAACGCATAACGCATAACGCATAACGCATAACGCATAACGCATAAAGCATAACGCATAACGCATAACACAAACGTATAACGCACAACGCATAACGCATAACGCATAACGCAAAACGCATAACGCATAACGCATAACGCATAACGCATAACGCATAACGCATAACGCATAACGCATAACGCATAACGCATAAAGCATAACGCATAACGCATAACTAATAACTCATTACTCATAACGAATAACGCATAACGCATAACGCATAACGGATAACGCATATCGCATAACGCATAACGCATAATGCATAACGCATAAAGCATAACGCATAACGCATAACGCATAACCCCTAACGCATAACGCATAACGCATAACGCATAACGCATTACGCATATCGCATAACGCATAACGCATAACGCATAACGCATAACGCATAAAGCATAACGCATAACGCATAACGCAAACGTATAACGCACAACGCATAACGCATAACGCATAACGCAAAACGCATAACGCATAACGCATAACGCATAACGCATAACGCATAACGTATAACGCATACCGTATAACGCATAACGCATAACGCAAACGTATAACGCACAACGCATAACGCATAACGAACAACGGATAACGCATAACGCATAACGCATAACGCATAATGCATAACGCTTAACGCATAACGGATCACGCATAACGCATAACGCATAATGCATAACGCATAACGCATAACGCATAATGCATAACGCATAAAGCGTAACGCATAACGCATAACGCATAAAGCATAACACATAACGCATAACACATAATGCACAACGCATTACGAATACAGCAAAACGCATAACGCTTAACGCATAACGGATCACGCATAACGCATAACGCATAATGCATAACGCATAACGCATAACGCATAATGCATAACGCATAACGCATAACGCATAACGCATAACGCATAACGCATAACGCATTACGCATATCGCATAACGCATAACGCATAACGCATAACGCATAACGCATAAAGCATAACGCATAACGCATAACGCAAACGTATAACGCACAACGCATAACGCATAACGCATAACGCATAACGCATAACGCATAACGCATAACGCATAACGCATAACGCATAACGCATAACGCATAACGCATAACGCATAAAGCATAACGCATAACGCATAACTTATAACTCATTACTCATAACGAATAACGCATAACGCATAACGCATAACGCATAAAGCATAACGCATAACGCATAACGCATAACGGATAAAGCATAATGCATAACGCATAACGCATAACGCATTACGCATAACTTATAACCCATAACTCATAAGGAGTAACGCATAACGCATAAAGAATAACGCATGACGCATAACGCATAAAGTATAACGCATAACGCATAACGCATAACGCATAACGCATAACGCATAACGCATAACGCATAACGCATAACGCATAACGCATAACGCATAACGCATAACGCATACCGTATAACGCATAGCGCATAACGCATAACGCATAACTCATAACGCATAACGCATAACGCATAACGCATAACGCATAACGCATAACGCATGAAGCATAACGCATAACGCATAACGCATAACGCATAACGCATAATGCATAACGCATAACGCATAACGCATAATGCATAAAGCATAACGCATAACGCATAACTTATAACTCATTACTCATAACGAATAACGCATAACGCATAACGCATAACGCATAACGCATAATGCATAACGCATAACGCATAACGCATAACGCATAACGCATAACGCATAACGCATAACGCATAAAGCATAACGCATAACGCATAACTTATAACTCATTACTCATAACGAATAACGCATAACGCATAACGCATAACGGATAACGCATATCGCATAACGCATAACGCATAATGCATAACGCATAAAGCATAACGCATAACGCATAACGCATAACCCCTAACGCATAACGCATAACGTATAACTCATAACGCATAACGCATAACGCATAACGCATATCGCATAACGCATAACGCATAACGCATAACGCATAACGCATAACGCATAACGCATAACGCATAACGCATAACGTATAACGTATAACGCATACCGCATTACGCATAACTTATAACTCATAACTCATAAGGAGTAACGCATAACGCATAAAGCATAACGCATAACGCATAAAGCATAACGCATAACGCATAATGCATAACGCATAACGCATAACGCATAACGCATAACGCATAACGCATAACGCATAACGTATAACGTATAACGCATAACGCATAACTTATAACTCATTACTCATAACTCATAACGCATAACGCATAAAGCATAACGCATGACGCATAACGCATAAAGCATAACGCATAACGCATAACGCACAACGCATAACGCATAACGCATAACGCATAACGCATAACGCATAACGCATAACGCATAACGCATAACGCATAACGCATAACGCATAACGCATAACGCATACCGTATAACGCATAGCGCATAACGCATAACGCATAATGCATAACGCATAAAGCATAACGCATAACGCATGAAGCTTAACGCATAACGCATAACTTATAACTCATTACTCATAACGAATAACGCATAACGCATAAGGCATAACGCATAACGCATAACGCATAACGCATAACGCATAACGCATAACGCATAACGCATAACGCATAACGCATAACGCATAACGCATAACGCATAATGCATAAAGCATAACGCATAACGCATAACTTATAACTCATTACTCATAACGAATAACGCATAACTCATAACGCATAACGCATAACGCATAATGCATAACGCATAACGCATAACGCATAACGCATAACGCATAACGCATAACGCATAACGCATAACGCATAACGCATAACGCATAACGCATAACGCATAACGCATAACGCATAACGCATAACCCCTAACGCATAACGCATAACGTATAACGCTTAACGCATAACGCATAACGCATAACGCATAATGCATAACGCATAACGCATAACGCATAACGCATAACGCATAACGCATAACGCATAACGCATAACGTATAACGTATAACGCATACCGCATTACGCATAACTTATAACTCATAACTCATAAGGAGTAACGCATAACGCATAAAGCATAACGCATAACGCATAAAGCATAACGCATAACGCATAAAGCATAACGCATAACGCATAACGCATAACGCATAACGCATAACGCATAACGCATAACGTATAACGTATAACGCATAACGCATAACTTATAACTCATTACTCATAACTCATAACGCATAACGCATAAAGCATAACGCATGACGCATAACGCATAAAGCATAACGCATAACGCATAACGCATAACGCATAACGCATAACGCATAACGCATAACGCATAACGCATAACGCATAACGCATAACGCATAACGCATAACGCATAACGCATAACGCATACCGTATAACGCATAGCGCATAACGCATAACGCATAATGCATAACGCATAAAGCATAACGCATAACGCATGAAGCTTAACGCATAACGCATAACTTATAACTCATTACTCATAACGAATAACGCATAACGCATAAGGCATAACGCATAACGCATAACGCGTAACGCATAACGCATAACGCATAACGCATAACGCATAACGCATAACTCATAACGCATAACGCATAACGCATAATGCATAACGCATAACGCATAACGCATAACGCATAACGCATAACGCATAACTCATAACGCATAACGCATAACGCATAATGCATAACGCATAACGCATAACGCATAACGCATAACGCATAACGCATAACGCATAACGCATAACGCATAACGCATAACGCATAACGCATAACGCATAACGCATAACGCATTACGCATATCGCATAACGCATAACGCATAACGCATAACGCATAACGCATAACGCATAACGCATAAAGCATAACGCATAACGCATAACGCAAACGTATAACGCACAACGCATAACGCATAACGCATAACGCATAACGCAAAACGCATAACGCATAACGCATAACGCATAACGCATAACGCATAACGCATAACGCATAACGCATAAAGCATAACGCATAACGCATAACTTATAACTCATTACTCATAACGAATAACGCATAACGCATAACTTATAACTCATTACTCATAACTCATAACGCATAACGCATAAAGCATAACGCATAACGCATAACGCAAACGTATAACGCACAACGCATAACGCATAACGCATAACGCATAATGCATAAAGCATAACGCATAACGCATAACTTATAACTCATTACTCATAACGAATAACGCATAACGCATAACGCATAACGCATAACGCATAACGCATAACGCATAACGCATAACGCATAACGCATAACGCATAACGCATAACGCATAACGCATAACGCATAACGCATAACGCATTACGCATATCGCATAACGCATAACGCATAACGCATAACGCATAACGCATAAAGCATAACGCATAACGCATAACGCAAACGTATAACGCACAACGCATAACGCATAACGCATAACGCAAAACGCATAACGCATAACGCATAACGCATAACGCATAACGCATAACGCATAACGCATAACGCATAAAGCATAACGCATAACGCATAACTTATAACTCATTACTCATAACGAATAACGCATAACGCATAACGCATAACGCATAAAGCATAACGCATAACGCATAACGCATAACGGATAAAGCATAATGCATAACGCATAACGCATAACGCATTACGCATAACTTATAACCCATAACTCATAAGGAGTAACGCATAACGCATAAAGCATAACGCATGACGCATAACGCATAAAGTATAACGCATAACGCATAACGCATAACGCATAACGCATAACGCATAACGCATAACGCATAACGCATAACGCATAACGCATAACGCATAACGCATAACGCATAACGCATAACGCATACCGTATAACGCATAGCGCATAACGCATAACGCATAACGCATAACGCATAACGCATAACGCATAACGCATAACGCATAACGCATAATGCATAAAGCATAACGCATAACGCATAACTTATAACTCATTACTCATAACGAATAACGCATAACGCATAACGCATAACGCATAACGCATAATGCATAACGCATAACGCATAACGCATAACGCATAACGCATAACGCATAACGCATAACGCATAACGCATAACGCATAACGCATAACGCATAACGCATAACGCATAACGCATAACGCATTACGCATATCGCATAACGCATAACGCATAACTCATAACGCATAACGCATAACGCATAAAGCATAACGCATAACGCATAACGCAAACGTATAACGCACAACGCATAACGCATAACGCATAACGCAAAACGCATAACGCATAACGCATAACGCATAACGCATAACGCATAACGCATAACGCATAACGCATAACGCATAACGCATAAAGCATAACGCATAACGCATAACTTATAACTCATTACTCATAACGAATAACGCATAACGCATAACGCATAACGGATAACGCATATCGCATAACGCATAACGCATAATGCATAACGCATAAAGCATAACGCATAACGCATAACGCATAACCCCTAACGCATAACGCATAACGCATAACGCATAACGCATTACGCATAACGCATAACGCATAACGCATAACGCATAACGCATAACGCATAACGCATAACGCATAACGCATAACGCATAACGCATAACGCATAACGCATACCGTATAACGCATAGCGCATAACGCATAACGCATAACGCATAACGCATAACGCATAACGCATAACGCATAACGCATAACGCATAACGCATGAAGCATAACGCATAACGCATAACGCATAACGCATAACGCATAACGCATAACGCATAACGCATAACGCATAACGCATAATGCATAAAGCATAACGCATAACGCATAACTTATAACTCATTACTCATAACGAATAACGCATAACGCATAACGCATAACGCATAACGCATAATGCATAACGCATAACGCATAACGCATAACGCATAACGCATAACGCATAACGCATAACGCATAACGCATAACGCATAACGCATAACGCATAACGCATAACGCATAACGCATAACGCATTACGCATATCGCATAACGCATAACGCATAACGCATAACGCATAACGCATAACGCATAAAGCATAACGCATAACGCATAACGCAAACGTATAACGCACAACGCATAACGCATAACGCATAACGCAAAACGCATAACGCATAACGCATAACGCATAACGCATAACGCATAACGCATAACGCATAACGCATAACGCATAACGCATAAAGCATAACGCATAACGCATAACTTATAACTCATTACTCATAACGAATAACGCATAACGCATAACGCATAACGGATAACGCATATCGCATAACGCATAACGCATAATGCATAACGCATAAAGCATAACGCATAACGCATAACGCATAACGCATAACGCATTACGCATATCGCATAACGCATAACGCATAACGCATAACGCATAACGCATAACGCATAAAGCATAACGCATAACGCATAACGCAAACGTATAACGCACAACGCATAACGCATAACGCATAACGCAAAACGCATAACGCATAACGCATAACGCATAACGCATAACGCATAACGCATAACGCATAACGCATAACGCATAACGCATAAAGCATAACGCATAACGCATAACTTATAACTCATTACTCATAACGAATAACGCATAACGCATAACGCATAACGGATAACGCATATCGCATAACGCATAACGCATAATGCATAACGCATAAAGCATAACGCATAACGCATAACGCATAACGCATAACGCATTACGCATAACGCATAACGCATAACGCATAACGCATAACGCATAACGCATAACGCATAACGCATAACGCATAACGCATAACGCATAACGCATAACGCATACCGTATAACGCATAGCGCATAACGCATAACGCATAACGCATAACGCATAACGCATAACGCATAACGCATAACGCATAACGCATAACGCATGAAGCATAACGCATAACGCATAACGCATAACGCATAACGCATAACGCATAACGCATAACGCATAACGCATAACGCATAATGCATAAAGCATAACGCATAACGCATAACTTATAACTCATTACTCATAACGAATAACGCATAACGCATAACGCATAACGCATAACGCATAATGCATAACGCATAACGCATAACGCATAACGCATAACGCATAACGCATAACGCATAACGCATAACGCATAACGCATAACGCATAACGCATAACGCATAACGCATAACGCATAACGCATAACGCATTACGCATATCGCATAACGCATAACGCATAACGCATAACGCATAACGCATAACGCATAAAGCATAACGCATAACGCATAACGCAAACGTATAACGCACAACGCATAACGCATAACGCATAACGCAAAACGCATAACGCATAACGCATAACGCATAACGCATAACGCATAACGCATAACGCATAACGCATAACGCAAAACGCATAGCGCATAACGCATAACGCATAGCGGATCATTACTCATAACGAATAACGCATAACGCATAACGCATAACGGATAACGCATATCGCATAACGCATAACGCATAATGCATAACGCATAAAGCATAACGCATAACGCATAACGCATAACCCCTAACGCATAACGCATAACGCATAACGCATAACGCATTACGCATATCGCATAACGCATAACGCATAACGCATAACGCATAACGCATAAAGCATAACGCATAACGCATAACGCAAACGTATAACGCACAACGCATAACGCATAACGCATAACGCAAAACGCATAACGCATAACGCATAACGCATAACGCATAACGCATAACGTATAACGCATACCGTATAACGCATAACGCATAACGCAAACGTATAACGCACAACGCATAACGCATAACGAACAACGGATAACGCATAACGCATAACGCATAACGCATAATGCATAACGCTTAACGCATAACGGATCACGCATAACGCATAACGCATAATGCATAACGCATAACGCATAACGCATAATGCATAACGCATAAAGCGTAACGCATAACGCATAACGCATAAAGCATAACACATAACGCATAACACATAATGCACAACGCATTACGAATACAGCAAAACGCATAACGCTTAACGCATAACGGATCACGCATAACGCATAACGCATAATGCATAACGCATAACGCATAACGCATAATGCATAACGCATAACGCATAACGCATAACGCATAACGCATAACGCATAACGCATTACGCATATCGCATAACGCATAACGCATAACGCATAACGCATAACGCATAAAGCATAACGCATAACGCATAACGCAAACGTATAACGCACAACGCATAACGCATAACGCATAACGCAAAACGCATAACGCATAACGCATAACGCATAACGCATAACGCATAACGCATAACGCATAACGCATAACGCATAAAGCATAACGCATAACGCATAACTTATAACTCATTACTCATAACGAATAACGCATAACGCATAACGCATAACGCATAACGCATAACGCATAACGGATAAAGCATAATGCATAACGCATAACGCATAACGCATTACGCATAACTTATAACCCATAACTCATAAGGAGTAACGCATAACGCATAAAGAATAACGCATAACGCATAACGCATAAAGTATAACGCATAACGCATAACGCATAACGCATAACGCATAACGCATAACGCATAACGCATAACGCATAACGCATAACGCATAACGCATAACGCATAACGCATACCGTATAACGCATAGCGCATAACGCATAACGCATAACTCATAACGCATAACGCATAACGCATAACGCATAACGCATAACGCATAACGCATGAAGCATAACGCATAACGCATAACGCATAACGCATAACGCATAATGCATAACGCATAACGCATAACGCATAATGCATAAAGCATAACGCATAACGCAAAACTTATAACTCATTACTCATAACGAATAACGCATAACGCATAACGCATAACGCATAACGCATAATGCATAACGCATAACGCATAACGCATAACGCATAACGCATAACGCATAACGCATAACGCATAAAGCATAACGCATAACGCATAACTTATAACTCATTACTCATAACGAATAACGCATAACGCATAACGCATAACGGATAACGCATATCGCATAACGCATAACGCATAATGCATAACGCATAAAGCATAACGCATAACGCATAACGCATAACCCCTAACGCATAACGCATAACGTATAACTCATAACGCATAACGCATAACGCATAACGCATATCGCATAACGCATAACGCATAACGCATAACGCATAACGCATAACGCATAACGCATAACGCATAACGCATAACGTATAACGTATAACGCATACCGCATTACGCATAACTTATAACTCATAACTCATAAGGAGTAACGCATAACGCATAAAGCATAACGCATAACGCATAAAGCATAACGCATAACGCATAATGCATAACGCATAACGCATAACGCATAACGCATAACGCATAACGCATAACGCATAACGTATAACGTATAACGCATAACGCATAACTTATAACTCATTACTCATAACTCATAACGCATAACGCATAAAGCATAACGCATGACGCATAACGCATAAAGCATAACGCATAACGCATAACGCACAACGCATAACGCATAACGCATAACGCATAACGCATAACGCATAACGCATAACGCATAACGCATAACGCATAACGCATAACGCATAACGCATAACGCATACCGTATAACGCATAGCGCATAACGCATAACGCATAATGCATAACGCATAAAGCATAACGCATAACGCATGAAGCTTAACGCATAACGCATAACTTATAACTCATTACTCATAACGAATAACGCATAACGCATAAGGCATAACGCATAACGCATAACGCATAACGCATAACGCATAACGCATAACGCATAACGCATAACGCATAACGCATAACGCATAACGCATAATGCATAAAGCATAACGCATAACGCATAACTTATAACTCATTACTCATAACGAATAACGCATAACTCATAACGCATAACGCATAACGCATAATGCATAACGCATAACGCATAACGCATAACGCATAACGCATAACGCATAACGCATAACGCATAACGCATAACGCATAACGCATAACGCATAACGCATAACGCATAACGCATAACGCATAACCCCTAACGCATAACGCATAACGTATAACGCTTAACGCATAACGCATAACGCATAACGCATAATGCATAACGCATAACGCATAACGCATAACGCATAACGCATAACGCATAACGCATAACGCATAACGTATAACGTATAACGCATACCGCATTACGCATAACTTATAACTCATAACTCATAAGGAGTAACGCATAACGCATAAAGCATAACGCATAACGCATAAAGCATAACGCATAACGCATAATGCATAACGCATAACGCATAACGCATAACGCATAACGCATAACGCATAACGCATAACGCATAACGCATAACGCATACCGTATAACGCATAGCGCATAACGCATAACGCATAATGCATAACGCATAAAGCATAACGCATAACGCATGAAGCTTAACGCATAACGCATAACTTATAACTCATTACTCATAACGAATAACGCATAACGCATAAGGCATAACGCATAACGCATAACGCGTAACGCATAACGCATAACGCATAACGCATAACGCATAACGCATAACTCATAACGCATAACGCATAACGCATAATGCATAACGCATAACGCATAACGCATAACGCATAACGCATAACGCATAACGCATAACTCATAACGCATAACGCATAACGCATAATGCATAACGCATAACGCATAACGCATAACGCATAACGCATAACGCATAACGCATAACGCATAACGCATAACGCATAACGCATAACGCATAACGCATAACGCATAACGCATAACGCATTACGCATATCGCATAACGCATAACGCATAACGCATAACGCATAACGCATAACGCATAACGCATAACGCATAAAGCATAACGCATAACGCATAACGCAAACGTATAACGCACAACGCATAACGCATAACGCATAACGCATAACGCAAAACGCATAACGCATAACGCATAACGCATAACGCATAACGCATAACGCATAACGCATAACGCATAACGCATAAAGCATAACGCATAACGCATAACTTATAACTCATTACTCATAACGAATAACGCATAACGCATAACTTATAACTCATTACTCATAACTCATAACGCATAACGCATAAAGCATAACGCATAACGCATAACGCAAACGTATAACGCACAACGCATAACGCATAACGCATAACGCATAATGCATAAAGCATAACGCATAACGCATAACTTATAACTCATTACTCATAACGAATAACGCATAACGCATAACGCATAACGCATAACGCATAACGCATAACGCATAACGCATAACGCATAACGCATAACGCATAACGCATAACGCATAACGCATAACGCATAACGCATAACGCATTACGCATATCGCATAACGCATAACGCATAACGCATAACGCATAACGCATAAAGCATAACGCATAACGCATAACGCAAACGTATAACGCACAACGCATAACGCATAACGCATAACGCAAAACGCATAACGCATAACGCATAACGCATAACGCATAACGCATAACGCATAACGCATAACGCATAAAGCATAACGCATAACGCATAACTTATAACTCATTACTCATAACGAATAACGCATAACGCATAACGCATAACGCATAAAGCATAACGCATAACGCATAACGCATAACGGATAAAGCATAATGCATAACGCATAACGCATAACGCATTACGCATAACTTATAACCCATAACTCATAAGGAGTAACGCATAACGCATAAAGCATAACGCATGACGCATAACGCATAAAGTATAACGCATAACGCATAACGCATAACGCATAACGCATAACGCATAACGCATAACGCATAACGCATAACGCATAACGCATAACGCATAACGCATAACGCATAACGCATAACGCATACCGTATAACGCATAGCGCATAACGCATAACGCATAACGCATAACGCATAACGCATAACGCATAACGCATAACGCATAACGCATAATGCATAAAGCATAACGCATAACGCATAACTTATAACTCATTACTCATAACGAATAACGCATAACGCATAACGCATAACGCATAACGCATAATGCATAACGCATAACGCATAACGCATAACGCATAACGCATAACGCATAACGCATAACGCATAACGCATAACGCATAACGCATAACGCATAACGCATAACGCATAACGCATAACGCATTACGCATATCGCATAACGCATAACGCATAACGCATAACGCATAACGCAAAACGCATAAAGCATAACGCATAACGCATAACGCAAACGTATAACGCACAACGCATAACGCATAACGCATAACGCAAAACGCATAACGCATAACGCATAACGCATAACGCATAACGCATAACGCATAACGCATAACGCATAACGCATAACGCATAAAGCATAACGCATAACGCATAACTTATAACTCATTACTCATAACGAATAACGCATAACGCATAACGCATAACGGATAACGCATATCGCATAACGCATAACGCATAATGCATAACGCATAAAGCATAACGCATAACGCATAACGCATAACCCCTAACGCATAACGCATAACGCATAACGCATAACGCATTACGCATATCGCATAACGCATAACGCATAACGCATAACGCATAACGCATAACGCATAAAGCATAACGCATAACGCATAACGCAAACGTATAACGCACAACGCATAACGCATAACGCATAACGCAAAACGCATAACGCATAACGCATAACGCATAACGCATAACGCATAACGTATAACGCATACCGTATAACGCATAACGCATAACGCAAACGTATAACGCACAACGCATAACGCATAACGAACAACGGATAACGCATAACGCATAACGCATAACGCATAACGAATACCGCAAAACGTATATCGCCTAACACATAACGGATCACGCATAACGCATAACGCATAACGTATAACGCATAACGCATAACGCATAACGCATAACACATAATGCACAACGCATTACGAATACAGCAAAACGCATAAAGCTTAACGCATAACGGATCACGCATAACGCATAACGCATAATGCATAACGCATAACGCATAACGCATAATGCATAACGCATAAAGCGTAACGCATAACGCATAACGCATAAAGCATAACACATAACGCATAACACATAATGCACAACGCATTACGAATACAGCAAAACGCATAACGCTTAACGCATAACGGATCACGCATAACGCATAACGCATAATGCATAACGCATAACGCATAACGCATAATGCATAACGCATAACGCATAACGCATAACGCATAACGCATAACGCATAACGCATTACGCATATCGCATAACGCATAACGCATAACGCATAACGCATAACGCATAAAGCATAACGCATAACGCATAACGCAAACGTATAACGCCCAACGCATAACGCATAACGCATAACGCAAAACGCATAACGCATAACGCATAACGCATAACGCATAACGCATAACGCATAACGCATAACGCATAACGCATAACGCATAAAGCATAACGCATAACGCATAACTTATAACTCATTACTCATAACGAATAACGCATAACGCATAACGCATAACGCATAAAGCATAACGCATAACGCATAACGCATAACGGATAAAGCATAATGCATAACGCATAACGCATAACGCATTACGCATAACTTATAACCCATAACTCATAAGGAGTAACGCATAACGCATAAAGAATAACGCATGACGCATAACGCATAAAGTATAACGCATAACGCATAACGCATAACGCATAACGCATAACGCATAACGCATAACGCATAACGCATAACGCATAACGCATAACGCATAACGCATAACGCATACTGTATAACGCATAGCGCATAACGCATAACGCATAACGCATAACGCATAACGCATAACGCATAACGCATAACGCATAACGCATAACGCATGAAGCATAACGCATAACGCATAACGCATAACGCATAACGCATAATGCATAACGCATAACGCATAACGCATAATGCATAAAGCATAACGCATAACGCATAACTTATAACTCATTACTCATAACGAATAACGCATAACGCATAACGCATAACGCATAACGCATAATGCATAACGCATAACGCATAACGCATAACGCATAACGCATAACGCATAACGCATAACGCATAAAGCATAACGCATAACGCATAACTTATAACTCATTACTCATAACGAATAACGCATAACGCATAACGCATAACGGATAACGCATATCGCATAACGCATAACGCATAATGCATAACGCATAAAGCATAACGCATAACGCATAACGCATAACCCCTAACGCATAACGCATAACGTATAACTCATAACGCATAACGCATAACGCATAACGCATATCGCATAACGCATAACGCATAACGTATAACGCATACCGTATAACGCATAACGCATAACGCAAACGTATAACGCACAACGCATAACGCATAACGAACAACGGATAACGCATAACGCATAACGCATAACGCATAACGAATACCGCAAAACGTATATCGCCTAACACATAACGGATCACGCATAACGCATAACGCATAACGTATAACGCATAACGCATAACGCATAACGCATAACACATAATGCACAACGCATTACGAATACAGCAAAACGCATAACGGTTAACGCATAACGGATCACGCATAACGCATAACGCATAATGCATAACGCATAACGCATAACGCATAATGCATAACGCATAGAGCGTAACGCATAACGCATAACGCATAAAGCATAACACATAACGCATAACTCATAATGCACAACGCATAACGAATACAGCAAAACGCATAACGCTTAACGCATAACGCATAACGCATAACACATAATGCATAACGCATAACGCATAAAGCATAACGCATAACGCATAACGTATAACGTATAACGCATACCGCATTACGCATAACTTATAACTCATAACTCATAAGGAGTAACGCATAACGCATAAAGCATAACGCATAACGCATAACGCATAAAGCATAACGCATAACGCATAACTTATAACTCATTACTCATAACGAATAACGCATAACGCATAACTTATAACTCATTACTCATAACGCATAACGCATAACGCATAAAGCATAACGCATAACGCATAACGCATAACGCATAACGCATAACGCATAACGCATAACGCATAACGCATAACGCATAACGCATAACGCATAACGCATAACGCATAACGCATACCGTATAACGCATAGCGCATAACGCATAACGCATAGCGCATAACGCATAACTTATAACTCATTACTCATAACGAATAACGCATAACGCATAAGGCATAACGCATAACGCATAACGCATAACGCATAACGCATAAAGCATAACGCATAACGCATAACGGATAAAGCATAATGCATAACGCATAACGCATAACGCATTACGCATAACTTATAACTCATAACTCATAACGAATAACGCATAACGCAAAATGCATAATGCATGTCGGATCACGCATAACGCAAAATGCATAATGCATGTCGGATCACGCATAACGCATAACGCATAACGCATAACGCATAACGCATAACGCATAACGCATAACGAATAACGCATAAAGCATAACGCATAACGCATAACGCATAAAGCATAACGCATAACGCATAACGCATAACGCATAACGCATTACGCATAACGCATAACTTATAACTCATTACTCATAACGAATAACGCATAACGCATAACGCATAACGCATAACGCATAACGCATAACGCATAACGCATAACGCATAACACATAAAGCATAACGCATAACGCATAACGGATAAAGCATAATGCATAACGCATAACGCATAACGCATTACGCATAACTTATAACTCATAACTCATAACGAATAACGCATAACGCAAAATGCATAACGCATGTCGGATCACGCATAACGCATAACGCATAAAGCATAAATCATAACGCATAACGCATAACGTTAACGCATAACCCATAACGCATAAGGCTTGATGCATGACGCATATCGCATATCACATAAGGCTTGATGCATGACGCATATCGCATAACGCATAACGCATAACGCATAACGCATAACGCATAACGCATATCGCATAACGCATAACGCATAACGCATAACGCATAACGCTTAACGCATAACTCATATCGCATAACGCATAAATCATAACCCATAACGCACAACGCATAACGCATAACGCATAACGCATAACTCATAACGCATAACGCATAACGCATAACGCATAACGCATAAAGCATAAAGCATAAATCATAACGCATAACGAATACCGCAAAACGTATATCGCCTAACACATAACGGATCACGCATAACGCATAACGCATAACGTATAACGCATAACGCATAACGCATAACGCATAACACATAACGCATAACGCATAATGCTCAACGCATAACGAATACAGCAAAACGCATAACGCTTAACGCATAACGCTTCACGCATAACGCATAACGCATAATGCATAACGCATAACGCATAACGCATAATGCATAACGCATAAAGCGTAACGCATAACGCATAACGCATAACGCATAACGCATAACGCATAACGCATAACGCATAAAGCATAACGCATAACGCATAACGCATTACGCATAACTTATAACTCATAACTCATAAGGAGTAACGCATATCGCATAAAGCATAACGCATAACGCGTAACGCATAACGCATAACGCACAACGCATAACGCATAACGCATAACGTATAACTCATAACGCATAACGCATAAAGCATAACGCATAACGCATAACGCATAACGCATAACGCATAACGCATAACGCATAACGCATAACGCATAACGCATAAAGCATAACGCTTTACGCATAACTTATAACTCATAACTCATAAGGAGTAACGCATAACGCATAAAGCATAACGCATAACGCATAACGCATAACGCATAACGTATAACGCATAACGCATAACGCATAACGCATAACGCATAACGCATAACGCATAACGGATCACGCATAACGCATAACGCATAACGCATAACGCATAACGCATAACGCATAACGCATAACGCATAAAGCATAACGCATAACGCATAACTTATAACTCATAACTCATAAGGAGTAACGCATAACGCATAAATCATAACGCATGACGCATAACGCATAAAGCATAACGCATAACGCATAACGCATAACGCATAACGCATAACGCATAAAGCATAACGCATAACGCATAACGGATAAAGCATAATGCATAACGCATAACGCATAACGCATTACGCATAACTTATAACTCATAACTCATAACGAATAACGCATAACGCAATATGCATAATGCATGTCGGATCACGCATAACGCGTAACGCATAACGCATAAAGCATAACGCATAACGCATAACGCATAACGCATAACGGATCACGCATAACGCATAACGCATAACGCATAACGCATAACGCATAACGCATAACGCATAAAGCATAACGCATTACGCATAACTTATAACTCATAACTCATAAGGAGTAACGCATAACGCATAAAGCATAACGCATAACGCATAACGCATAACGCATAACGCATAACGCATAACGCATAACGCATAACGCATAACGCATAACGCATAACGGATCACGCATAACGCATAACGCATAACGCATAACGCATAACGCATAACGCATAACGCATAACGCATAATGCATAACGCATAACGGATAAAGCATAATGCATAACGCATAACGCATAACGCATTACGCATAACTTATAACTCATAACTCATAAGGAGTAACGCATAACGCATAAAGCATAACGCATGACGCATAACGCATAAAGCATAACGCATAACGCATAACGCATAACGCATAACGCATAACGCATAACGCATAACGCATACCGTATAACGCATAGCGCATAACGCATAACGCATAACGCATAACGCATAACGCATAACGCATAACGCATAACGCATAACGCATAACGCATAAAGCATAACGCATAACGCATAACTTATAACTCATTACTCATAACGAATAACGCATAACGCATAAGGCATAACGCATAACGCATAACGCATAACGCATAACGCATAAAGCATAACGCATAACGCATAACGGATAAAGCATAATGCATAACGCATAACGCATAACGCATTACGCATAACTTATAACTCATAACTCATAACGAATAACGCATAACGCAAAATGCATAATGCATGTCGGATCACGCATAACGCATAACGCATAACGCATAAAGCATAACGCATAACGCATAACGCATAACGCATAACGAATAACGCATAAAGCATAACGCATAACGCATAACGCATAAAGCATAAAGCATAACGCATAACGCATAACGCATAACGCATAACGCATTACGCATAACGCATAACTTATAACTCATTACTCATAACGAATAACGCATAACGCATAAGGCATATCGCATAACGCATAACGCATAACGCATAACGCATAAAGCATAACGCATAACGCATAACGGATAAAGCATAATGCATAACGCATAACGCATAACGCATTACGCATAACTTATAACTCATAACTCATAACGAATAACGCATAACGCAAAATGCATAATGCATGTCGGATCACGCATAACGCATAACGCATAACGCATAACGCATACCGTATAACGCATAGCGCATAACGCATAACGCATAACGCATAACGCATAACGCATAACGCATAACGCATAACGCATAACGCATAACGCATAAAGCATAACGCATAACGCATAACTTATAACTCATTACTCATAACGAATAACGCATAACGCATAAGGCATAACGCATAACGCATAACTCATAACGCATAACGCATAACGCATAACGCATAACGCATAACGCATAAAGCATAACGCATAACGCATAACGCATAACACTTACGCATAACGCATAATGCACAACGCATTACGAATACAGCAAAACGCATAACGCTTAACGCATAACGGATCACGCATAACGCATAACGCATAATGCATAACGCATAACGCATAACGCATAATGCATAACGCATAAAGCGTAACGCATAACGCATAACGCATAAAGCATAACACATAACGCATAACGCATAATGCACAACGCATAACGAATACAGCAAAAAGCATAACGCTTAACGCATAACGCATAACGCATAACGCATAATGCATAACGCATAGCGCATAACGCATAACGCATAACGCATAACGCATAACGCATAACGCATAACGCATAACGCATAAAGCATAACGCATAACGCATAACTTATAACTCATTACTCATAACGAATAACGCATAAAGCATAACGCATAACGCATAACTTATAACTCATTACTCATAACGAATAACGCATAACGCATAAGGCATAACGCATAAGGCATAACGCATAACGCATAAAGCATAACGCATAACGCATAACGCATAACGCATAACGCATAACGCATAACGCATAACGCATAACGCATAACGCATAAAGCATGACGCATAACGCATAACGCAAACGTATAACGCACAACGCATAACGCATAACGCACAACGCATAATGCATAAAGCATAACGCATAACGCATAACTTATAACTCATTACTCATAACGAATAACGCATAACGCATAACGCATAACGCATAACGCATAACGCATAATGCATAACGCATAACGCATAACGCATAACGCATAACGCATAACGCATAACGCATAACGCATAACGCATAACGCATTACGCATATCGCATAACGCATAACGCATAACGCATAACGCATAACGCATAAAGCATAACGCATAACGCATAACGCAAACGTATAACGCACAACGCATAACGCATAACGCATAACGCAAAACGCATAACGCATAACGCATAACGCATAACGCATAACGCATAACGCATAACGCATAACGCATAACGCATAACGCATAAAGCATAACGCATAACGCATAACTTATAACTCATTACTCATAACGAATAACGCATAACGCATAACGCATAACGCATAAAGCATAACGCATAACGCATAACGCATAACGGATAAAGCATAATGCATAACGCATAACGCATAACGCATAACGCATTACGCATAACTTATAACCCATAACTCATAAGGAGTAACGCATAACGCATAAAGCATAACGCATGACGCATAACGCATAAAGTATAACGCATAACGCATAACGCATAACGCATAACGCATAACGCATAACGCATAACGCATAACGCATAACGCATAACGCATAACGCATAACGCATAACGCATACCGTATAACGCATAGCGCATAACGCATAACGCATAACGTATAACGCATAACGCATAACGCATAACGCATAACGCATAACGCATGAAGCATAACGCATAACGCATAACGCATAACGCATAACGCATAACGCATAACGCATAACGCATAACGCATAATGCATAAAGCATAACGCATAACGCATAACTTATAACTCATTACTCATAACGAATAACGCATAAGGCATAACGCATAACGCATAACGCATAACGCATAATGCATAACGCATAACGCATAACGCATAACGCACAACGCATAACGCATAACGCATAACGCATAACGCATAACGCATTACGCATATCGCATAACGCATAACGCATAACGCATAACGCATAACGCATAACGCATAACGCATAACGCATAACGCATAACGCAAACGTATAACGCACAACGCATAACGCATAACGCATAACGCAAAACGCATAACGCATAACGCATAACGCATAACGCATAACGCATAACGCATAACGCATAACGCATAAAGCATAACGCATAACGCATAACTTATAACTCATTACTCATAACGAATAACGCATAACGCATAACGCATAACGGATAACGCATATCGCATAACGCATAACGCATAATGCATAACGCATAAAGCATAACGCATAACGCATAACGCATAACCCCTAACGCATAACGCATAACGTATAACTCATAACGCATAACGCATAACGCATAACGCATAACGCATAACGCATAACGCATAACGCATAACGTATAACGCATACCGTATAACGCATAACGCATAACGCAAACGTATAACGCACAACGCATAACGCATAACGAACAACGGATAACGCATAACGCATAACGCATAACGCATAACGAATACCGCAAAACGTATATCGCCTAACACATAACGGATCACGCATAACGCATAACGCATAACGTATAACGCATAACGCATAACGCATAACGCATAACACATAATGCACAACGCATTACGAATACAGCAAAACGCATAACGCTTAACGCATAACGGATCACGCATAACGCATAACGCATAATGCATAACGCATAACGCATAACGCATAATGCATAACGCATAAAGCGTAACGCATAACGCATAACGCATAAAGCATAACACATAACGCATAACTCATAATGCACAACGCATAACGAATACAGCAAAACGCATAACGCTTAACGCATAACGCATAACGCATAACACATAATGCATAACGCATAACGCATAACGCATAACGCATAACGCATAACGTATAACGTATAACGCATACCGCATTACGCATAACTTATAACTCATAACTCATAAGGAGTAACGCATAACGCATAAAGCATAACGCATAACGCATAACGCATAACGCATAACGCATAACGTATAACGTATAACGCATACCGCATTACGCATAACTTATAACTCATAACTCATAAGGAGTAACGCATAACGCATAACGCATAACGCACAACGCATAACGCATAACGCATAACGCATAACGCATAACGCATAACGCATAACGCATAACGCATAACGCATAACGCATAACGCATAACGCATAACGCATAAAGCATAACGCATAACGCATAACGCAAACGTATAACGCACAACGCATAACGCATAACGCATAACGCAAAACGCATAACGCATAACGCATAACGCATAACGCATAACGCATAACGCATAACGCATAACACATAAAGCATAACGCATAACGCATAACTTATAACTCATTACTCATAACGAATAACGCATAACGCATAACGCATAACGGATAACGCATATCGCATAACGCATAACGCATAATGCATAACGCATAAAGCATAACGCATAACGCATAACGCATAACCCCTAACGCATAACGCATAACGTATAACTCATAACGCATAACGCATAACGCATAACGCATAACGCATAACGCATAACGCATAACGCATAACGTATAACGCATAACGTATAACGCATAACGCATAACGCAAACGTATAACGCACAACGCATAACGCATAACGAACAACGGATAACGCATAACGCATAACGCATAACGCATAACGAATACCGCAAAACGTATATCGCCTAACACATAACGGATCACGCATAACGCATAACGCATAAAGCATAACGCATAACGCATAACGCATAACGCATAACACATAATGCACAACGCATTACGAATACAGCAAAACGCATAACGCTTAACGCATAACGGATCACGCATAACGCATAACGCATAATGCATAACGCATAACGCATAACGCATAATGCATAACGCATAAAGCGTAACGCATAACGCATAACGCATAAAGCATAACACATAACGCATAACTCATAATGCACAACGCATAACGAATACAGCAAAACGCATAACGCTTAACGCATAACGCATAACGCATAACACATAATGCATAACGCATAACGCATAACGCATAACGCATAACGCATAACGTATAACGTATAACGCATACCGCATTACGCATAACTTATAACTCATAACTCATAAGGAGTAACGCATAACGCATAAAGCATAACGCATAACGCATAACGCATAACGCATAACGCATAACGCATAACTTATAACTCATTACTCATAACGAATAACGCATGACGCATAACTTATAACTCATTACTCATAACGCATAACGCATAACGCATAAAGCATAACGCATAACGCATAACGCATAACGCATAACGCATAACGCATAACGCATAACGCATAACGCATAACGCATAACGCATAACGCATAACGCATAACGCATAACGCATAACGCATAACGCATAACGCATACCGTATAACGCATAGCGCATAACGCATAACGCATAGCGCATAACGCATAACGCATAACGCATAACGCATAACGCATAACGCATGAAGCATAACGCATAACGCATAACTTATAACTCATTACTCATAACGAATAACGCATAACGCATAAGGCATAACGCATAACGCATAACGCATAACGCATAAAGCATAACGCATAACGCATAACGGATAAAGCATAATGCATAACGCATAACGCATAACGCATTACGCATAACTTATAACTCATAACTCATAACGAATAACGCATAACGCAAAATGCATAATGCATGTCGGATCACGCATAACGCAAAATGCATAATGCATGTCGGATCACGCATAACGCATAACGCATAACGCATAACGCATAACGCATAACGCATAACGCATAACGCATAACGCATAACGCATAACGCATAACGCATAACGCATAACGCATAACGCATAACGCATAACGCATAACTTATAACTCATTACTCATAACGAATAACGCATAACGCATAACGCATAACGCATAACGCATAACGCATAATGCATAACGCATAACGCATAACGCATAACGCATAACGCATAACGCATAACGCATAACGCATAACGCATAACGCATTACGCATATCGCATAACGCATAACGCATAACGCATAACGCATAACGCATAAAGCATAACGCATAACGCATAACGCAAACGTATAACGCACAACGCATAACGCATAACGCATAACGCAAAACGCATAACGCATAACGCATAACGCATAACGCATAACGCATAACGCATAACGCATAACGCATAACGCATAACGCATAAAGCATAACGCATAACGCATAACTTATAACTCATTACTCATAACGAATAACGCATAACGCATAACGCATAACGCATAAAGCATAACGCATAACGCATAACGCATAACGGATAAAGCATAATGCATAACGCATAACGCATAACGCATAACGCATTACGCATAACTTATAACCCATAACTCATAAGGAGTAACGCATAACGCATAAAGCATAACGCATGACGCATAACGCATAAAGTATAACGCATAACGCATAACGCATAACGCATAACGCATAACGCATAACGCATAACGCATAACGCATAACGCATAACGCATACCGTATAACGCATAGCGCATAACGCATAACGCATAACGTATAACGCATAACGCATAACGCATAACGCATAACGCATAACGCATGAAGCATAACGCATAACGCATAACGCATAACGCATAACGCATAACGCATAACGCATAACGCATAACGCATAACGCATAATGCATAAAGCATAACGCATAACGCATAACTTATAACTCATTACTCATAACGAATAACGCATAAGGCATAACGCATAACGCATAACGCATAACGCATAATGCATAACGCATAACGCATAACGCATAACGCACAACGCATAACGCATAACGCATAACGCATAACGCATAACGCATTACGCATATCGCATAACGCATAACGCATAACGCATAACGCATAACGCATAACGCATAATGCATAACGCATAACGCATAACGCAAACGTATAACGCACAACGCATAACGCATAACGCATAACGCAAAACGCATAACGCATAACGCATAACGCATAACGCATAACGCATAACGCATAACGCATAACGCATAAAGCATAACGCATAACGCATAACTTATAACTCATTACTCATAACGAATAACGCATAACGCATAACGCATAACGGATAACGCATATCGCATAACGCATAACGCATAATGCATAACGCATAAAGCATAACGCATAACGCATAACGCATAACCCCTAACGCATAACGCATAACGTATAACTCATAACGCATAACGCATAACGCATAACGCATAACGCATATCGCATAACGCATAACGCATAACGTATAACGCATACCGTATAACGCATAACGCATAACGCAAACGTATAACGCACAACGCATAACGCATAACGAACAACGGATAACGCATAACGCATAACGCATAACGCATAACGAATACCGCAAAACGTATATCGCCTAACACATAACGGATCACGCATAACGCATAACGCATAACGTATAACGCATAACGCATAACGCATAACGCATAACACATAATGCACAACGCATTACGAATACAGCAAAACGCATAACGCTTAACGCATAACGGATCACGCATAACGCATAACGCATAATGCATAACGCATAACGCATAACGCATAATGCATAACGCATAAAGCGTAACGCATAACGCATAACGCATAAAGCATAACACATAACGCATAACTCATAATGCACAACGCATAACGAATACAGCAAAACGCATAACGCTTAACGCATAACGCATAACGCATAACACATAATGCATAACGCATAACGCATAACGCATAACGCATAACGCATAACGTATAACGTATAACGCATACCGCATTACGCATAACTTATAACTCATAACTCATAAGGAGTAACGCATAACGCATAAAGCATAACGCATAACGCATAACGCATAACGCATAACGCATAACGTATAACGTATAACGCATACCGCATTACGCATAACTTATAACTCATAACTCATAAGGAGTAACGCATAACGCATAACGCATAACGCACAACGCATAACGCATAACGCATAACGCATAACGCATAACGCATAACGCATATCGCATAACGCATAACGCATAACGCATAACGCATAACGCATAACGCATAAAGCATAACGCATAACGCATAACGCAAACGTATAACGCACAACGCATAACGCATAACGCATAACGCAAAACGCATAACGCATAACGCATAACGCATAACGCATAACGCATAACGCATAACGCATAACGCATAAAGCATAACGCATAACGCATAACTTATAACTCATTACTCATAACGAATAACGCATAACGCATAACGCATAACGGATAACGCATATCGCATAACGCATAACGCATAATGCATAACGCATAAAGCATAACGCATAACGCATAACGCATAACCCCTAACGCATAACGCATAACGTATAACTCATAACGCATAACGCATAACGCATAACGCATAACGCATATCGCATAACGCATAACGCATAACGTATAACGCATACCGTATAACGCATAACGCATAACGCAAACGTATAACGCACAACGCATAACGCATAACGAACAACGGATAACGCATAACGCATAACGCATAACGCATAACGAATACCGCAAAACGTATATCGCCTAACACATAACGGATCACGCATAACGCATAACGCATAAAGCATAACGCATAACGCATAACGCATAACGCATAACACATAATGCACAACGCATTACGAATACAGCAAAACGCATAACGCTTAACGCATAACGGATCACGCATAACGCATAACGCATAATGCATAACGCATAACGCATAACGCATAATGCATAACGCATAAAGCGTAACGCATAACGCATAACGCATAAAGCATAACACATAACGCATAACTCATAATGCACAACGCATAACGAATACAGCAAAACGCATAACGCTTAACGCATAACGCATAACGCATAACACATAATGCATAACGCATAACGCATAACGCATAACGCATAACGCATAACGTATAACGTATAACGCATACCGCATTACGCATAACTTATAACTCATAACTCATAAGGAGTAACGCATAACGCATAAAGCATAACGCATAACGCATAACGCATAAAGCATAACGCATAACGCATAACTTATAACTCATTACTCATAACGAATAACGCATGACGCATAACTTATAACTCATTACTCATAACGCATAACGCATAACGCATAACGCATAACGCATAACGCATAACGCATAACGCATAACGCATAACGCATAACGCATAACGCATAACGCATAACGCATAACGCATAACGCATAACGCATAACGCATAACGCATAACGCATAACGCATAACGCATACCGTATAACGCATAGCGCATAACGCATAACGCATAGCGCATAACGCATAACGCATAACGCATAACGCATAACGCATAACGCATGAAGCATAACGCATAACGCATAACTTATAACTCATTACTCATAACGAATAACGCATAACGCATAAGGCATAACGCATAACGCATAACGCATAACGCATAAAGCATAACGCATAACGCATAACGGATAAAGCATAATGCATAACGCATAACGCATAACGCATTACGCATAACTTATAACTCATAACTCATAACGAATAACGCATAACGCAAAATGCATAATGCATGTCGGATCACGCATAACGCAAAATGCATAATGCATGTCGGATCACGCATAACGCATAACGCATAACGCATAACGCATAACGCATAACGCATAACGCATAACGCATAACGCATAACGCATAACGCATAACGCATAACGCATAACGCATAACGCATAACGCATAACGCATAACGCATAAAGCATAACGCATAACGCATAACTTATAACTCATTACTCATAACGAATAACGCATAACGCATAACGCATAACGCATAAAGCATAACGCATAACGCATAACGCATAACGGATAAAGCATAATGCATAACGCATAACGCATAACGCATAACGCATTACGCATAACTTATAACCCATAACTCATAAGGAGTAACGCATAACGCATAAAGCATAACGCATGACGCATAACGCATAACGCAAAACGCATAACGCATAACGCATAACGCATAACGCATAACGCATAACGCATAACGCATAACGCATAAAGCATAACGCATAACGCATAACTTATAACTCATTACTCATAACGAATAACGCATAACGCATAACGCATAACGCATAAAGCATAACGCATAACGCATAACGCATAACGGATAAAGCATAATGCATAACGCATAACGCATAACGCATAACGCATTACGCATAACTTATAACCCATAACTCATAAGGAGTAACGCATAACGCATAAAACATAACGCATAAAGCGTAACGCATAACGCATAACGCATAAAGCATAACACATAACGCATAACTCATAATGCACAACGCATAACGAATACAGCAAAACGCATAACGCTTAACGCATAACGCATAACGCATAACACATAATGCATAACGCATAACGCATAACGCATAACGCATAACGCATAACGTATAACGTATAACGCATAACGCATAACGCATAACGCATAACGCATAACGCATACCGTATAACGCATAGCGCATAACGCATAACGCATAGCGCATAACGCATAACGCATAACGCATAATGCATAACGCATAACGCATAACGCATGAAGCATAACGCATAACGCATAACTTATAACTCATTACTCATAACGAATAACGCATAACGCATAAGGCATAACGCATAACGCATAACGCATAACGCATAAAGCATAACGCATAACGCTAAACGGATAAAGCATAATGCATAACCCATAACGCATAACGCATTACGCATAACTTATAACTCATAACTCATAACGAATAACGCATAACGCAAAATGCATAATGCATGTCGGATCACGCATAACGCAAAATGCATAATGCATGTCGGATCACGCATAACGCATAACGCATAACGCATAACGCATAACGCATAACGCATAACGCATAACGAATAACGCATAAAGCATAACGCATAACGCATAACGCATAAAGCATAACGCATAACGCATAACGCATAACGCATAACGCATTACGCATAACGCATAACTTATAACTCATTACTCATAACGAATAACGCATAACGCATAACGCATAACGCATAACGCATAACGCATAACGCATAACACATAAAGCATAACGCATAACGCATAACGGATAAAGCATAATGCATAACGCATAACGCATAACGCATTACGCATAACTTATAACTCATAACTCATAACGAATAACGCATAACGCAAAATGCATAACGCATGTCGGATCACGCATAACGCATAACGCATAAAGCATAAATCATAACGCATAACGCATAACGTTAACGCATAACCCATAACGCATAAGGCTTGATGCATAACGCATATCGCATATCGCATAAGGCTTGATGCATGACGCATATCGCATAACACATAACGCATAACGCATAACGCATAACGCATAACGCATAACGCATAACGCATAACGCATAACGCATAACGCATAACGCTTAACGCATAACTCATATCGCATAACGCATAAATCATAACCCATAACGCACAACGCATAACGCATAACGCATAACGCATAACTCATAACGCATAACGCATAACGCATAACGCATAACGCATAAAGCATAAAGCATAAATCATAACGCATAACGAATACCGCAAAACGTATATCGCCTAACACATAACGGATCACGCATAACGCATAACGCATAACGTATAACGCATAACGCATAACGCATAACGCATAACACATAACGCATAAAGCATAACGCATAACGCATAACGGATAAAGCATAATGCATAACGCATAACGCATAACGCATTACGCATAACTTATAACTCATAACTCATAACGAATAACGCATAACGCAATATGCATAATGCATGTCGGATCACGCATAACGCGTAACGCATAACGCATAAAGCATAACGCATAACGCATAACGCATAACGCATAACGGATCACGCATAACGCATAACGCATAACGCATAACGCATAACGCATAACGCATAACGCATAACGCATAACGCATAAAGCATAACGCATTACGCATAACTTATAACTCATAACTCATAAGGAGTAACGCATAACGCATAAAGCATAACGCATAACGCATAACGCATAACGCATAACGCATAACGCATAACGCATAACGCATAACGCATAACGCATAACGCATAACGCATAACACATAAAGCATAACGCATAACGCATAACGGATAAAGCATAATGCATAACGCATAACGCATAACGCATTACGCATAACTTATAACTCATAACTCATAACGAATAAAGCATAAATCAAAACGCATAACGCATAACGTTAACGCATAACCCATAACGCATAAGGCTTGATGCATGACGCATATCGCATATCGCATAAGGCTTGATGCATGACGCATATCGCATAACGCATAACGCATAACGCATAACGCATAACGCATAACGCATAACGCATATCGCATAACGCATAACGCATAACGCATAACGCATAACGCATAACGCATAACGCATAACGCTTAACGCATAACTCATATCGCATAACGCATAAATCATAACCCATAACGCACAACGCATAACGCATAACGCATAACGCATAACGCATAACTCATAACGCATAACGCATAACGCATAACGCATAAAGCATAAAGCATAAATCATAACGCATAACGAATACCGCAAAACGTATATCGCCTAACACATAACGGATCACGCATAACGCATAACGCATAACGTATAACGCATAACGCATAACGCATAACGCATAACACATAACGCATAACGCATAATGCTCAACGCATAACGAATACAGCAAAACGCATAACGCTTAACGCATAACGCTTCACGCATAGCGCATAACGCATAACGCATAACGCATAACGCATAACGCATAACGCATAACGCATGAAGCATAACGCATAACGCATAACTTATAACTCATTACTCATAACGAATAACGCATAACGCATAAGGCATAACGCATAACGCAGAACGCATAACGCATAACGCATAACGCATAACGCATAACGCATAACGCATAACGCATAACGCATAAAGCATAACGCATAACGCATAACGCATAACGCATAACGCATAAAGCATAACGCATTACGCATAACTTATAACTCATAACTCATAAGGAGTAACGCATAACGCATAAAGCATAACGCATAACGCATAACGCATAACGCATAACGCATAACGCATAACGCATAACACATAACGCTTAACGCATAACGCTTCACGCATAGCGCATAACGCATAACGCATAACGCATAACGCATAACTCATATCGCATAACGCATAAATCATAACCCATAACGCACAACGCATAACGCATAACGCATAACGCATAACGCATAACTCATAACGCATAACGCATAACGCATAACGCATAAAGCATAAAGCATAAATCATAACGCATAACGAATACCGCAAAACGTATATCGCCTAACACATAACGGATCACGCATAACGCATAACGCATAACGGATAAAGCATAATGCATAACGCATAACGCATAACGCATTACGCATAACTTATAACTCATAACTCATAACGAATAACGCATAACGCAAAATGCATAACGCATGTCGGATCACGCATAACGCATAACGCATAAAGCATAAATCAAAACGCATAACGCATAACGTTAACGCATAACCCATAACGCATAAGGCTTGATGCATGACGCATATCGCATATCGCATAAGGCTTGATGCATGACGCATATCGCATAACGCATACCGCATAACGCATAACGCATAACGCATAACGCATATCGCATAACGCATAACGCATAACGCATAACGCATAACGCATAACGCTTAACGCATAACTCATATCGCATAACGCATAAATCATAACCCATAACGCACAACGCATAACGCATAACGCATAACGCATAACTCATAACGCATAACGCATAACGCATAACGCATAAAGCATAAAGCATAAATCATAACGCATAACGAATACCGCAAAACGTATATCGCCTAACACATAACGGATCACGCATAACGCATAACGCATAACGTATAACGCATAACGCATAACGCATAACGCATAACACATAACGCATAACGCATAATGCTCAACGCATAACGAATACAGCAAAACGCATAACGCTTAACGCATAACGCTTCACGCATAACGCATAACGCATAATGCATAACGCATAACGCATAACGCATAATGCATAACGCATAAAGCGTAACGCATAACGCATAACGCATAACGCATAACGCATAACGCATAACGCATAAAGCATAACGCATAACGCATAACGCATTACGCATAACTTATAACTCATAACTCATAAGGAGTAACGCATATCGCATAAAGCATAACGCATAACGCGTAACGCATAACGCATAACGCACAACGCATAACGCATAACGCATAACGTATAACTCATAACGCATAACGCATAAAGCATAACGCATAACGCATAACGCATAACGCATAACGCATAACGCATAACGCATAACGCATAAAGCATAACGCATAACGCATAACGCATAACGCATAAAGCATAACGCATTATGCATAACTTATAACTCATAACTCATAAGGAGTAACGCATAACGCATAAAGCATAACGCATAACGCATAACGCATAACGCATAACCATAACGCATAACGCATAACGCATAACGCATAACGCATAACGCATAACGCATAACACATAAAGCATAACGCATAACGCATAACGGATAAAGCATAATGCATAACGCATAACGCATAACGCATTACGCATAACTTATAACTCATAACTCATAACGAATAACGCATAACGCAAAATGCATAACGCATGTCGGATCACGCATAACGCATAACGCATAAAGCATAAATCAAAACGCATAACGCATAACGTTAACGCATAACCCATAACGCATAAGGCTTGATGCATGACGCATATCGCATATCGCATAAGGCTTGATGCATGACGCATATCGCATAACGCATAACGCATAACGCATAACGCATAACGCATATCGCATAACGCATAACGCATAACGCATAACGCATAACGCATAACGCTTAACGCATAACTCATATCGCATAACGCATAAATCATAACCCATAACGCACAACGCATAACGCATAACGCATAACGCATAACTCATAACGCATAACGCATAACGCATAACGCATAAAGCATAAAGCATAAATCATAACGCATAACGAATACCGCAAAACGTATATCGCCTAACACATAACGGATCACGCATAACGCATAACGCATAACGTATAACGCATAACGCATAACGCATAACGCATAACGCATAACACATAACGCATAACGCATAATGCTCAACGCATAACGAATACAGCAAAACGCATAACGCTTAACGCATAACGCTTCACGCATAACGCATAACGCATAATGCATAACGCATAACGCATAACGCATAATGCATAACGCATAAAGCGTAACGCATAACGCATAACGCATAACGCATAACGCATAACGCATAACGCATAAAGCATAACGCATAACGCATAACGCATAACGCACAACGCATAACGCATAACGCATAACGTATAACTCATAACGCATAACGCATAAAGCATAACGCATAACGCATAACGCATAACGCATAACGCATAACGCATAACGCATAACGCATAACGCATAAAGCATAACGCTTTACGCATAACTTATAACTCATAACTCATAAGGAGTAACGCATAACGCATAAAGCATAACGCATAACGCATAACGCATAACGCATAACGTATAACGCATAACGCATAACGCATAACGCATAACGCATAACGCATAACGCATAACGGATCACGCATAACGCATAACGCATAACGCATAACGCATAACGCATAACGCATAACGCATAACGCATAAAGCATAACGCATAACGCATAACTTATAACTCATAACTCATAAGGAGTAACGCATAACGCATAAATCATAACGCATGACGCATAACGCATAAAGCATAACGCATAACGCATAACGCATAACGCATAACGCATAACGCATAAAGCATAACGCATAACGCATAACGGATAAAGCATAATGCATAACGCATAACGCATAACGCATTACGCATAACTTATAACTCTTAACTCATAACGAATAACGCATAACGCAATATGCATAATGCATGTCGGATCACGCATAACGCGTAACGCATAACGCATAAAGCATAACGCATAACGCATAACGCATAACGCATAACGGATCACGCATAACGCATAACGCATAACGCATAACGCATAACGCATAACGCATAACGCATAACGCATAACGCATAACGCATAACGCATAAAGCATAACGCATTACGCATAACTTATAACTCATAACTCATAAGGAGTAACGCATAACGCATAAAGCATAACGCATAACGCATAACGCATAACGCATAACGCATAACGCATAACGCATAACGCATAACGCATAACGCATAACGCATAACGCATAACGCATAACGGATCACGCATAACGCATAACGCATAACGCATAACGCATACCGTATAACGCATAGCGCATAACGCATAACGCATAACGCATAACGCATAACGCATAACGCATAACGCATAACGCATAACGCATAACGCATAACGCATAACGCATAAAGCATAACGCATAACGCATAACTTATAACTCATTACTCATAACGAATAACGCATAACGCATAACGCATAACGCATAACGCATAACGCATAACGCATAACGCATAACGCATAACGCATAACGCATAACGGATCACGCATAACGCATAACGCATAACGCATAACGCATACCGTATAACGCATAGCGCATAACGCATAACGCATAACGCATAACGCATAACGCATAACGCATAACGCATAACGCATAAAGCATAACGCATAACGCATAACTTATAACTCATTACTCATAACGAATAATGCATAACGCATAAGGCATAACGCATAACGCATAACGCATAACGCATAACGCATAACGCATAACGCATAACGCATAACGCATAAAGCATAACGCATAACGCATAACGCATAACACATAACGCATAACGCATAATGCACAACGCATTACGAATACAGCAAAACGCATAACGCTTAACGCATAACGGATCACGCATAACGCATAACGCATAATGCATAACGCATAACGCATAACGCATAATGCATAACGCATATAGCGTAACGCATAACGCATAACGCATAAAGCATAACACATAACGCATAACGCATAATGCACAACGCATAACGAATACAGCAAAAAGCATAACGCTTAACGCATAACGCATAAAGCATAACGCATAACGCATAACGCATAAAGCATAACGCATAACGCATAACTTATAACTCATTACTCATAACGAATAACGCATAAAGCATAACGCATAACGCATAACTTATAACTCATTACTCATAACGAATAACGCACAACGCATAAGGCATAACGCATAAGGCATAACGCATAACGCTTAAAGCATAACGCATAACGCATAACGCATAACGCATAACGCATAACGCATAACGCATAACGCATAACGCATAACGCATAACGCATAACGCATAAAGCATGACGCATAACGCATAACGCAAACGTATAACGCACAACGCATAACGCATAACGCACAACGCATAATGCATAAAGCATAACGCATAACGCATAACTTATAACTCATTACTCATAACGAATAACGCATAACGCATAACGCATAAAGCATAACGCATAACGCATAACGCAAACGTATAACGCACAACGCATAACGCATAACGCATAACGCATAACGCAAAACGCATAACGCATAACGCATAACGCATAACGCATAACGCATAACGCATAACGCATAACGCATAACGCATAAAGCATAACGCATAACGCATAACTTATAACTCATTACTCATAACGAATAACGCATAACGCATAACGCATAACGGATAACGCATATCGCATAACGCATAACGCATAATGCATAACGCATAAAGCATAACGCATAACGCATAACGCATAACCCCTAACGCATAACGCATAACGTATAACTCATAACGCATAACGCATAACGCATAACGCATAACGCATATCGCATAACGCATAACGCATAACGTATAACGCATACCGTATAACGCATAACGCATAACGCAAACGTATAACGCACAACGCATAACGCATAACGAACAACGGATAACGCATAACGCATAACGCATAACGCATAACGAATACCGCAAAACGTATATCGCCTAACACATAACGGATCACGCATAACGCATAACGCATAACGTATAACGCATAACGCATAACGCATAACGCATAACACATAATGCACAACGCATTACGAATACAGCAAAACGCATAACGCTTAACGCATAACGGATCACGCATAACGCATAACGCATAATGCATAACGCATAACGCATAACGCATAATGCATAACGCATAAAGCGTAACGCATAACGCATAACGCATAAAGCATAACACATAACGCATAACTCATAATGCACAACGCATAACGAATACAGCAAAACGCATAACGCTTAACGCTTAACGCATAACGCATAACACATAATGCATAACGCATAACGCATAACGCATAACGCATAACGCATAACGCATAACGTATAACGTATAACGCATACCGCATTACGCATAACTTATAACTCATAACTCATAAGGAGTAACGCATAACGCATAAAGCATAACGCATAACGCATAACGCATAAAGCATAACGCATAACGCATAACTTATAACTCATTACTCATAACGAATAACGCATAACGCATAACTTATAACTCATTACTCATAACGCATAACGCATAACGCATAAAGCATAACGCATAACGCATAACGCATAACGCATAACGCATAACGCATAACGCATAACGCATAACGCATAACGCATAACGCATAACGCATAACGCATAACGCATAACGCATAACGCATACCGTATAACGCATAGCGCATAACGCATAACGCATAGCGCATAACGCATAACGCATAACGCATAACGCATAACGCATAACGCATGAAGCATAACGCATAACGCATAACTTATAACTCATTACTCATAACGAATAACGCATAACGCATAAGGCATAACGCATAACGCATAACGCATAACGCATAAAGCATAACGCATAACGCATAACGGATAAAGCATAATGCATAACGCATAACGCATAACGCATTACGCATAACTAATAACTCATAACTCATAACGAATAACGCATAACGCAAAATGCATAATGCATGTCGGATCACGCATAACGCAAAATGCATAATGCATGTCGGATCACGCATAACGCATAACGCATAACGCATAACGCATAACGCATAACGCATAACGCATAACGAATAACGCATAAAGCATAACGCATAACGCATAACGCATAAAGCATAACGCATAACGCATAACGCATAACGCATAACGCATTACGCATAACGCATAACTTATAACTCATTACTCATAACGAATAACGCATAACGCATAACGCATAACGCATAACGAATAACGCATAACGCATAACACATAAAGCATAACGCATAACGCATAACGGATAAAGCATAATGCATAACGCATAACGCATAACGCATTACGCATAACTTATAACTCATAACTCATAACGAATAACGCATAACGCAAAATGCATAACGCATGTCGGATCACGCATAACGCATAACGCATAAAGCATAAATCGTAACGCATAACGCATAACGTTAACGCATAACCCATAACGCATAAGGCTTGATGCATAACGCATATCGCATATCGCATAAGGCTTGATGCATGACGCATATCGCATAACGCATAACGCATAACGCATAACGCATAACGCATAACGCATAACGCATAACGCATAACGCATAACGCAAAACGCATAACGCATAACGCATAACGCATAACGCTTAACGCATAACTCATATCGCATAACGCATAAATCATAACCCATAACGCACAACGCATAACGCATAACGCATAACGCATAACGCATAACGCATAACGCATAACGCATAACGCATAAAGCATAAAGCATAAATCATAACGCATAACGAATACCGCAAAACGTATATCGCCTAACACATAACGGATCACGCATAACGCATAACGCATAACGTATAACGCATAACGCATAACGCATAACGCATAACACATAACGCATAACGCATAATGCTCAACGCATAACGAATACAGCAAAACGCATAACGCTTAACGCATAACGCTTCGCGCATAACGCATAACGCATAATGCATAACGCATAACGCATAACGCATAATGCATAACGCATAAAGCGTAACGCATAACGCATAACGCATAACGAATAACGCATAAAGCATAACGCATAACGCATAACGCATAAAGCATAACGCATAACGCATAACGCATAACGCATAACGCATAACGCATAACGCATAACGCATAACGCATAACGCATAAAGCATAACGCATAAAGCATAACGCATAACGCATAACTTATAACTCATAACTCATAAGGAGTAACGCATAACGCATAAATCATAACGCATGACGCATAACGCATAAAGCATAACGCATAACGCATAACGCATAACGCATTACGCATAACGCATAACGCATAACGGATCACGCATAACGCATAACGCATAACGCATAACGCATAACGCATAACGCATAACGCATAACGCATAACGCATAACGCATAACGCATAACGCATAACGCATAACGCATAACGCATAACGCATGAAGCATAACGCATAACGCATAACTTATAACTCATTACTCATAACGAATAACGCATAACGCATAAGGCATAACGCATAACGCATAACGCATAACGCATAAAGCATAACGCATAACGCATAACGGATAAAGCATAATGCATAACGCATAACGCATAACGCATAACGCATAACGCATAACGCATAACGCATGAAGCATAACGCATAACGCATAACTTATAACTCATTACTCATAACGAATAACGCATAACGCATAAGGCATAACGCATAACGCATAACGCATAACGCATAAAGCATAACGCATAACGCATAACGCATAACGCATAACGCATAACGCATAACACATAAAGCATAACGAATAACGCATAACGCATAACGCATAACGCATAACGCATAACGCATAACGCATAACGCAAAACGCATAACGCATAACGCATAACGCATAACGCTTAACGCATAACTCATATCGCATAACGCATAAATCATAACCCATAACGCACAACGCATAACGCATAACGCATAACGCATAACTCATAACGCATAACGCATAACGCATAACGCATAAAGCATAAAGCATAAATCATAACGCATAACGAATACCGCAAAACGTATATCGCCTAACACATAACGGATCACGCATAACGCATAACGCATAACGTATAACGCATAACGCATAACGCATAACGCATAACACATAACGCATAACGCATAATGCTCAACGCATAACGAATACAGCAAAACGCATAACGCTTAACGCATAACGCTTCGCGCATAACGCATAACGCATAATGCATAACGCATAACGCATAACGCATAATGCATAACGCATAAAGCGTAACGCATAACGCATAACGCATAACGAATAACGCATAAAGCATAACGCATAACGCATAACGCATAACGCATAACGCATAACGCATAACGCATAACGGATAAAGCATAATGCATAACGCATAACGCATAACGCATTACGCATAACTTATAACTCATAACTCATAACGAATAACGCATAACGCAAAATGCATAATGCATGTCGGATCACGCATAACGCAAAATGCATAATGCATGTCGGATCACGCATAACGCATAACGCATAACGCATAACGCATAACGCATAACGCATAACGCATAACGAATAACGCATAAAGCATAACGCATAACGCATAACGCATAAAGCATAACGCATAACGCATAACGCATAACGCATAACGCATTACGCATAACGCATAACTTATAACTCATTACTCATAACGAATAACGCATAACGCATAACGCATAACGCATAACGAATAACGCATAACGCATAACACATAAAGCATAACGCATAACGCATAACGGATAAAGCATAATGCATAACGCATAACGCATAACGCATTACGCATAACTTATAACTCATAACTCATAACGAATAACGCATAACGCAAAATGCATAACGCATGTCGGATCACGCATAACGCATAACGCATAAAGCATAAATCGTAACGCATAACGCATAACGTTAACGCATAACCCATAACGCATAAGGCTTGATGCATAACGCATATCGCATATCGCATAAGGCTTGATGCATGACGCATATCGCATAACGCATAACGCATAACGCATAACGCATAACGCATAACGCATAACGCATAACGCATAACGCATAACGCAAAACGCATAACGCATAACGCATAACGCATAACGCTTAACGCATAACTCATATCGCATAACGCATAAATCATAACCCATAACGCACAACGCATAACGCATAACGCATAACGCATAACGCATAACGCATAACGCATAACGCATAACGCATAAAGCATAAAGCATAAATCATAACGCATAACGAATACCGCAAAACGTATATCGCCTAACACATAACGGATCACGCATAACGCATAACGCATAACGTATAACGCATAACGCATAACGCATAACGCATAACACATAACGCATAACGCATAATGCTCAACGCATAACGAATACAGCAAAACGCATAACGCTTAACGCATAACGCTTCGCGCATAACGCATAACGCATAATGCATAACGCATAACGCATAACGCATAATGCATAACGCATAAAGCGTAACGCATAACGCATAACGCATAACGAATAACGCATAAAGCATAACGCATAACGCATAACGCATAAAGCATAACGCATAACGCATAACGCATAACGCATAACGCATAACGCATAACGCATAACGCATAACGCATAACGCATAAAGCATAACGCATAAAGCATAACGCATAACGCATAACTTATAACTCATAACTCATAAGGAGTAACGCATAACGCATAAATCATAACGCATGACGCATAACGCATAAAGCATAACGCATAACGCATAACGCATAACGCATTACGCATAACGCATAACGCATAACGGATCACGCATAACGCATAACGCATAACGCATAACGCATAACGCATAACGCATAACGCATAACGCATAGCGCATAACGCATAACGCATAACGCATAACGCATAACGCATAACGCATAACGCATGAAGCATAACGCATAACGCATAACTTATAACTCATTACTCATAACGAATAACGCATAACGCATAAGGCATAACGCATAACGCATAACGCATAACGCATAAAGCATAACGCATAACGCATAACGGATAAAGCATAATGCATAACGCATAACGCATAACGCATAACGCATAACGCATAACGCATAACGCATGAAGCATAACGCATAACGCATAACTTATAACTCATTACTCATAACGAATAACGCATAACGCATAAGGCATAACGCATAACGCATAACGCATAACGCATAAAGCATAACGCATAACGCATAACGCATAACGCATAACGCATAACGCATAACACATAAAGCATAACGCATAACGCATAACGGATAAAGCATAATGCATAACGCATAACGCATAACGCATTACGCATAACTTATAACTCATAACTCATAACGAATAACGCATAACGCAAAATGCATAACGCATGTCGGATCACGCATAACGCATAACGCATAAAGCATAAATCGTAACGCATAACGCATAACGTTAACGCATAACCCATAACGCATAAGGCTTGATGCATAACGCATATCGCATATCGCATAAGGCTTGATGCATGACGCATATCGCATAACGCATAACGCATAACGCATAACGCATAACGCATAACGCATAACGCATAACGCATAACGCATAACGCATAACGCAAAACGCATAACGCATAACGCATAACGCATAACGCTTAACGCATAACTCATATCGCATAACGCATAAATCATAACCCATAACGCACAACGCATAACGCATAACGCATAACGCATAACGCATAACGCATAACGCATAACGCATAACGCATAAAGCATAAAGCATAAATCATAACGCATAACGAATACCGCAAAACGTATATCGCCTAACACATAACGGATCACGCATAACGCATAACGCATAACGCATAACGCATAACGCATAACGCATAACGCATAACACATAACGCATAACGCATAATGCTCAACGCATAACGAATACAGCAAAACGCATAACGCTTAACGCATAACGCTTCGCGCATAACGCATAACGCATAATGCATAACGCATAACGCATAACGCATAATGCATAACGCATAAAGCGTAACGCATAACGCATAACGCATAACGAATAACGCATAAAGCATAACGCATAACGCATAACGCATAAAGCATAACGCATAACGCATAACGCATAACGCATAACGCATAACGCATAACGCATAACGCATAACGCATAACGCATAAAGCATAACGCATAAAGCATAACGCATAACGCATAACTTATAACTCATAACTCATAAGGAGTAACGCATAACGCATAAATCATAACGCATGACGCATAACGCATAAAGCATAACGCATAACGCATAACGCATAACGCATAACGCATAACGCATAACGGATCACGCATAACGCATAACGCATAACGCATAACGCATAACGCATAACGCATAACGCATAACGCATAACGCATAACGCATAACGCATAACGCATAACGCATAACGCATAACGCATAACGCAAAAAGCATAACGCATAACGCATAACGCATAACTCATTACTCATAACGAATAACGCATAACGCATAAGGCATAACGCATAACGCATAACGCATAACGCATAAAGCATAACGCATAACGCATAACGGATAAAGCATAATGCATAACGCATAACGCATAACGCATTACGCATAACTTATAACTCATAACTCATAACGAATAACGCATAACGCAATATGCATAATGCATGTCGGATCACGCATAACGCGTAACGCATAACGCATAAAGCATAACGCATAACGCATAACGCATAACGCATAACGGATCACGCATAACGCATAACGCATAACGCATAACGCATAACGCATAACGCATAACGCATAACGCATAACGCATAAAGCATAACGCATTACGCATAACTTATAACTCATAACTCATAAGGAGTAACGCATAACGCATAAAGCATAACGCATAACGCATAACGCATAACGCATAACGCATAACGCATAACGCATAACGCATAACGCATAACGCATAACGCATAACGCATAACGCATAACGCATAACGCATAACGCATAACGCATAACGCATAACGCATAACGCATAACGCTTAACGCATAACGCATAACGCATAACGGATCACGCATAACGCATAACGCATAACGGATAAAGCATAATGCATAACGCATAACGCATAACGCATTACGCGTAACTTATAACTCATAACTCATAACGAATAACGCATAACGCAAAATGCATAATGCATGTCGGATCACGCATAACTTATAACCCATAACTCATAAGGAGGAACGCATAACGCATAAAGCATAACGCATGACGCATAACGCATAAAGTATAACGCATAACGCATAACGCATAACGCATAACGCATAACGCATAACGCATAACGCATAACGCATAACGCATAACGCATAACGCATAACGCATAACGCATACCGTATAACGCATAACGCATAACGCATAACGCATGAAGCATAACGCATAACGCATAACGCATAACGCATAACGCATAACGCATAACGCATAACGCATAATGCATAAAGCATAACGCATAACGCATAACTTATAACTCATTACTCATAACGAATAACGCATAAGGCATAACGCATAACGCATAACGCATAACGCATAATGCATAACGCATAACGCATAACGCATAACGCATAACGGATAACGCATAACGCATAACGCATAACGCATAACGCATTACGCATATCGCATAACGCATAACGCATAACGCATAACGCATAACGCATAACGCATAACGCATAAAGCATAACGCATAACGCAAACGTATAACGCACAACGCATAACGCATAACGCATAACGCAAAACGCATAACGCATAACGCATAACGCATAACGCATAACGCATAACGCATAACGCATAACGCATAACGCATAACGCATAACGGATAACGCATATCGCATAACGCATAACGCATAATGCATAACGCATAACGCATAACGCATAATGCATAACGCATAAAGCGTAACGCATAACGCATAACGCATAAAGCATAACACATAACGCATAACTCATAATGCACAACGCATAACGAATACAGCAAAACGCATAACGCTTAACGCATAACGCATAACGCATAACGCATAACGCATATCGCATAACGCATAACGCATAACGTATAACGCATACCGTATAACGCATAACGCATAACGCATAACTTATAACTCATTACTCATAACGAATAACGCATAACGCATAACGCATAACGGATAACGCATATCGCATAACGCATAACGCATAATGCATAACGCATAACGCATAACGCATAATGCATAACGCATAAAGCGTAACGCATAACGCATAACGCATAAAGCATAACACATAACGCATAACTCATAATGCACAACGCATAACGAATACAGCAAAACGCATAACGCTTAACGCTTAACGCATAACGCATAACACATAATGCATAACGCATAACGCATAACGCATAACGCATAACGCATAACGTATAACGTATAACGCATACCGCATTACGCATAACTTATAACTCATAACTCATAAGGAGTAACGCATAACGCATAAAGCATAACGCATAACGCATAACGCATAAAGCATAACGCATAACGCATAACTTATAACTCATTACTCATAACGAATAACGCATAACGCATAACTTATAACTCATTACTCATAACGCATAACGCATAACGCATAAAGCATAACGCATAACGCATAACGCATAACGCATAACGCATAACGCATAACGCATAACGCATAACGCATAACGCATAACGCATAACGCATAACGCATAACGCATAACGCATAACGCATAACGCATAACGCATACCGTATAACGCATAGCGCATAACGCATAACGCATAGCGCATAACGCATAACGCATAACGCATAACGCATAACGCATAACGCATAACGCATAACGCATGAAGCATAACGCATAACGCATAACTTATAACTCATTACTCATAACGAATAACGCATAACGCATAAGGCATAACGCATAACGCATAACGCATAACGCATAAAGCATAACGCATAACGCATAACGGATAAAGCATAATGCATAACGCATAACGCATAACGCATTACGCATAACTTATAACTCATAACTCATAACGAATAACGCATAACGCAAAATGCATAATGCATGTCGGATCACGCATAACGCAAAATGCATAATGCATGTCGGATCACGCATAACGCATAACGCATAACGCATAACGCATAACGCATAACGCATAACGAATAACGCATAAAGCATAACGCATAACGCATAACGCATAAAGCATAACGCATAACGCATAACGCATAACGCATAACGCATTACGCATAACGCATAACTTATAACTCATTACTCATAACGAATAACGCATAACGCATAACGCATAACGCATAACGCATAACGCATAACGCATAACACATAAAGCATAACGCATAACGCATAACGGATAAAGCATAATGCATAACGCATAACGCATAACGCATTACGCATAACTTATAACTCATAACTCATAACGAATAACGCATAACGCAAAATGCATAACGCATGTCGGATCACGCATAACGCATAACGCATAAAGCATAAATCGTAACGCATAACGCATAACGTTAACGCATAACCCATAACGCATAAGGCTTGATGCATAACGCATATCGCATATCGCATAAGGCTTGATGCATGACGCATATCGCATAACGCATAACGCATAACGCATAACGCATAACGCATAACGCATAACGCATAACGCATAACGCATAACGCATAACGCAAAACGCATAACGCATAACGCATAACGCATAACGCTTAACGCATAACTCATATCGCATAACGCATAAATCATAACCCATAACGCACAACGCATAACGCATAACGCATAACGCATAACTCATAACGCATAACGCATAACGCATAACGCATAAAGCATAAAGCATAAATCATAACGCATAACGAATACCGCAAAACGTATATCGCCTAACACATAACGGATCACGCATAACGCATAACGCATAACGTATAACGCATAACGCATAACGCATAACGCATAACGCATAACGCATAACGCATAATGCTCAACGCATAACGAATACAGCAAAACGCATAACGCTTAACGCATAACGCTTCGCGCATAACGCATAACGCATAATGCATAACGCATAACGCATAACGCATAATGCATAACGCATAAAGCGTAACGCATAACGCATAACGCATAACGAATAACGCATAAAGCATAACGCATAACGCATAACGCATAAAGCATAACGCATAACGCATAACGCATAACGCATAACGCATAACGCATAACGCATAACGCATAACGCATAACGCATAAAGCATAACGCATAAAGCATAACGCATAACGCATAACTTATAACTCATAACTCATAAGGAGTAACGCATAACGCATAAATCATAACGCATGACGCATAACGCATAAAGCATAACGCATAACGCATAACGCATAACGCATAACGCATAACGCATAACGGATCACGCATAACGCATAACGCATAACGCATAACGCATAACGCATAACGCATAACGCATAACGCATAACGCATAACGCATAACGCATAACGCATAACGCATAACGCATAACGCATAACGCAAAAAGCATAACGCATAACGCATAACGCATAACTCATTACTCATAACGAATAACGCATAACGCATAAGGCATAACGCATAACGCATAACGCATAACGCATAAAGCATAACGCATAACGCATAACGGATAAAGCATAATGCATAACGCATAACGCATAACGCATTACGCATAACTTATAACTCATAACTCATAACGAATAACGCATAACGCAATATGCATAATGCATGTCGGATCACGCATAACGCGTAACGCATAACGCATAAAGCATAACGCATAACGCATAACGCATAACGCATAACGGATCACGCATAACGCATAACGCATAACGCATAACGCATAACGCATAACGCATAACGCATAAAGCATAACGCATTACGCATAACTTATAACTCATAACTCATAAGGAGTAACGCATAACGCATAAAGCATAACGCATAACGCATAACGCATAACGCATAACGCATAACGCATAACGCATAACGCATAACGCATAACGCATAACGCATAACGCATAACGAATAACGCATAAAGCATAACGCATAACGCATAACGCATAACGCATAACGCATAACGGATCACGCATAACGCATAACGCATAACGCATAACGCATAACGCATAACGCACAACGCATAACGCATAATGCATAACGCATAACGGATAAAGCATAATGCATAACGCATAACGCATAACGCATTACGCATAACTTATAACTCATAACTCATAAGGAGTATCGCATAACGCATAAAGCATAACGCATGACGCATAACGCATAAAGCATAACGCATAACGCATAACGCATAACGCATAACGCATAACGCATAACGCATAACGCATAACGCATAACGCATAACGCATAACGCATACCGTATAACGCATAGCGCATAACGCATAACGCATAACGCATAACGCATAACGCATAACGCATAACGCATAACGCATAAAGCATAACGCATAACGCATAACTTATAACTCATTACTCATAACGAATAACGCATAACGCATAAGGCATAACGCATAACGCATAACGCATAACGCATAACGCATAAAGCATAACGCATAACGCATAACGCATAACGCATAACGCATAACGCATAACGCATAACGCATAACGCATAACGCATAACGCATAACGCATAACGCATAACGCATAACGCATAACGCATAACGCATAACGCATAACGCATAACGCTTAACGCATAACGCATAACGCATAACGGATCACGCATAACGCATAACGCATAACGGATAAAGCATAATGCATAACGCATAACGCATAACGCATTACGCGTAACTTATAACTCATAACTCATAACGAATAACGCATAACGCAAAATGCATAATGCATGTCGGATCACGCATAACGCATAACGCATAACGCATAAAGCATAACGCATAACGCATAACGCATAACGCATAACGAATAACGCATAAAGCATAACGCATAACGCATAACGCATAACGCATAACGCATAACGGATCACGCATAACGCATAACGCATAACGCATAACGCATAACGCATAACGCATAACGCACAACGCATAACGCATAATGCATAACGCATAACGGATAAAGCATAATGCATAACGCATAACGCATAACGCATTACGCATAACTTATAACTCATAACTCATAAGGAGTAACGCATAACGCATAAAGCATAACGCATGACGCATAACGCATAAAGCATAACGCATAACGCATAACGCATAACGCATAACGCATAACGCATAACGCATAACGCATAACGCATACCGTATAACGCATAGCGCATAACGCATAACGCATAACGCATAACGCATAACGCATAACGCATAACGCATAACGCATAAAGCATAACGCATAACGCATAACTTATAACTCATTACTCATAACGAATAACGCATAACGCATAAGGCATAACGCATAACGCATAACGCATAACGCATAACGCATAAAGCATAACGCATAACGCATAACGGATAAAGCAGAATGCATAACGCATAACGCATAACGCATTACGCATAACTTATAACTCATAACTCATAACGAATAACGCATAACGCAAAATGCATAATGCATGTCGGATCACGCATAACGCATAACGCATAACGCATTACGCATAACTTATAACTCATAACTCATAAGGAGTAACGCATAACGCATAAAGCATAACGCATGACGCATAACGCATAAAGCATAACGCATAACGCATAACGCATAACGCATAACGCATAACGCATAACGCATAACGCATAACGGATCACGCATAACGCATAACGCATAACGCATAACGCATAACGCATAACGCATAACGCATAACGCATAATGCATAACGCTTAACGGATAAAGCATAATGCATAACGCATAACGCATAACGCATTACGCATAACTTATAACTCATAACTCATAACTCATAAGGAGTAACGCATAACGCATAAAGCATAACGCATGACGCATAACGCATAAAGCATAACGCATAACGCATAACGCATAACGCATAACGCATAACGCATAACGCATAACGCATAACGCATAACGCATAACGCATAACGCATAACGCATAACGCATAACGCATAACGCATAACGCATAACGCATAACGCATAACGCATAACGCATAACGCATAACGCATAACGCATAACGCATAACGCTTAACGCATAACGCATAACGCATAACGGATCACGCATAACGCATAACGCATAACGGATAAAGCATAATGCATAACGCATAACGCATAACGCATTACGCGTAACTTATAACTCATAACTCATAACGAATAACGCATAACGCAAAATGCATAACGCATGTCGGATCACGCATAACGCATAACGCATAACGCATAAAGCATAACGCATAACGCATAACGCATAACGCATAACGAATAACGCATAAAGCATAACGCATAACGCATAACGCATAACGCATAACGCATAACGGATCACGCATAACGCATAACGCATAACGCATAACGCATAACGCATAACGCACAACGCATAACGCATAATGCATAACGCATAACGGATAAAGCATAATGCATAACGCATAACGCATAACGCATTACGCATAACTTATAACTCATAACTCATAAGGAGTAACGCATAACGCATAAAGCATAACGCATGACGCATAACGCATAAAGCATAACGCATAACGCATAACGCATAACGCATAACGCATAACGCATAACGCATAACGCATAACGCATAACGCATAACGCATAACGCATACCGTATAACGCATAGCGCATAACGCATAACGCATAACGCATAACGCATAACGCATAACGCATAACGCATAACGCATAACGCATAAAGCATAACGCATAACGCATAACTTATAACTCATTACTCATAACGAATAACGCATAACGCATAAGGCATAACGCATAACGCATAACGCATAACGCATAACGCATAAAGCATAACGCATAACGCATAACGGATAAAGCATAATGCATAACGCATAACGCATAACGCATTACGCATAACTTATAACTCATAACTCATAACGAATAACGCATAAAGCAAAATGCATAATGCATGTCGGATCACGCATAACGCATAACGCATAACGCATTACGCATAACTTATAACTCATAACTCATAAGGAGTAACGCATAACGCATAACGCATAACGCTTAACGCATAACGCATAACGCATAACGGATCACGCATAACGCATAACGCATAACGGATAAAGCATAATGCATAACGCATAACGCATAACGCATTACGCGTAACTTATAACTCATAACTCATAACGAATAACGCATAACGCAAAATGCATAATGCATGTCGGATCACGCATAACGCATAACGCATAACGCATAAAGCATAACGCATAACGCATAACGCATAACGCATAACGAATAACGCATAAAGCATAACGCATAACGCATAACGCATAACGCATAACGCATAACGGATCACGCATAACGCATAACGCATAACGCATAACGCATAACGCATAACGCACAACGCATAACGCATAATGCATAACGCATAACGGATAAAGCATAATGCATAACGCATAACGCATAACGCATTACGCATAACTTATAACTCATAACTCATAAGGAGTAACGCATAACGCATAAAGCATAACGCATGACGCATAACGCATAAAGCATAACGCATAACGCATAACGCATAACGCATAACGCATAACGCATAACGCATAACGCATAACGCATAACGCATAACGCATAACGCATAACGCATACCGTATAACGCATAGCGCATAACGCATAACGCATAACGCATAACGCATAACGCATAACGCATAACGCATAACGCATAACGCATAAAGCATAACGCATAACGCATAACTTATAACTCATTACTCATAACGAATAACGCATAACGCATAAGGCATAACGCATAACGCATAACGCATAACGCATAAAGCATAACGCATAACGCATAACGGATAAAGCATAATGCATAACGCATAACGCATAACGCATTACGCATAACTTATAACTCATAACTCATAACGAATAACGCATAAAGCAAAATGCATAATGCATGTCGGATCACGCATAACGCATAACGCATAACGCATTACGCATAACTTATAACTCATAACTCATAAGGAGTAACGCATAACGCATAAAGCATAACGCATGACGCATAACGCATAAAGCATAACGCATAACGCATAACGCATAACGCATAACGCATAACGCATAACGCATAACGCATTACGCATAACTTATAACTCATAACTCATAACTCATAAGGAGTAACGCATAACGCATAAAGCATAACGCATGACGCATAACGCATAAAGCATAACGCATAACGCATAACGCATAACGCATAACGCATAACGCATAACGCATAACGCATAACGCATAACGCATAACGCATACCGTATAACGCATAGCGCATAACGCATAACGCATAACGCATAACGCATAACGCATAACGCATAACGGATCACGCATAACGCATAACGCATAACGCATAACGCATAACGCATAACGCATAACGCATAACGCATAATGCATAACGCATAACGGATAAAGCATAATGCATAACGCATAACGCATAACGCATTACGCATAACTTATAACTCATAACTCATAACTCATAAGGAGTAACGCATAACGCATAAAGCATAACGCATGACGCATAACGCATAAAGCATAACGCATAACGCATAACGCATAACGCATAACGCATAACGCATAACGCATAACGCATAACGCATAACGCATTACGCATACCGTATAACGCATAGCGCATAACGCATAACGCATAACGCATAACGCATAACGCATAACGCATAACGCATAACGCATAAAGCATAACGCATAACGCATAACTTATAACTCATTACTCATAACGAATAACGCATAACGCATAAGGCATAACGCATAACGCATAACGCATAACGCATAACGCATAAAGCATAACGCATAACGCATAACGGATAAAGCATAATGCATAACGCATAACGCATAACGCATTACGCATAACTTATAACTCATAACTCATAACGAATAACGCATAACGCAAAATGCATAATGCATGTCGGATCACGCATAACGCATAACGCATAACGCATAAAGCATAACGCATAACGCATAACGCATAACGCATAACGAATAACGCATAAAGCATAACGCATAACGCATAACGCATAAAGCATAAAGCATAACGCATAACGCATAACGCATAACGCATAACGCATAACGCATAACGCATTACGCATAACGCATAACTTATAACTCATTACTCATAACGAATAACGCATAACGCATAACGCATAACGCATAACGCATAACGCATAATGCATAACGCATAACGCATAAAGCATAACGCATAACGCATAACGGATAAAGCATAATGCATAACGCATAACGCATAACGCATAACGCATAACGCATTACGCATAACTTATAACTCATAACTCATAACGAATAACGCATAACGCAAAATGCATAACGCATGTCGGATCACGCATAACGCATAACGCATAAAGCATAAATCATAACGCATAACGCATAACGTTAACGCATAACCCATAACGCATAAGGCTTGATGCATAACGCATAACGGATAAAGCATAATGCATAACGCATAACGCATAACGCATAACGCATAACGCATAACGCATTACGCATAACTTATAACTCATAACTCATAACGAATAGCGCATAACGCATAACGGATAACGCATAACGCATAACGCATAACGCATAACGCATAACGCATAACGCATAACGCATAACGCATAACGCATAACGCATAACGCATAACGCATAACGCATAACGCATAACGCATAACGCATAACGTATAACGTATAACGCATACCGCATTACGCATAACTTATAACTCATAACTCATAAGGATTAACGCATAACGCATAAAGCATAACGCATAACGCATAACGCATAAAGCATAACGCATAACGCATAACTTATAACTCATTACTCATAACGAATAACGCATAAAGCATAACGCATAACGCATAACTTATAACTCATTACTCATAACGAATAACGCATAACGCATAAGGCATAACGCATAAGGCATAACGCATAACGCATAAAGCATAACGCATAACGCATAACGCATAACGCATAACGCATAACGCATAACGCATAACGCATAACGCATAACGCATAACGCATAACGCATAACGCATAACGCATAAAGCATGACGCATAACGCATAACGCAAACGTATAACGCACAACGCATAACGCATAACGCATAACGCATAATGCATAAAGCATAACGCATAACGCATAACTTATAACTCATTACTCATAATGAATAACGCATAACGCATAACGCATAACGCATAACGCATAACGCATAATGCATAACGCATAACGCATAACGCATAACGCATAACGCATAACGCATAACGCATAACGCATAACGCATAACGCATTACGCATATCGCATAACGCATAACGCATAACGCATAACGCATAACGCATAAAGCATAACGCATAACGCATAACGCAAACGTATAACGCACAACGCATAACGCATAACGCATAACGCAAAACGCATAACGCATAACGCATAACGCATAACGCATAACGCATAACGCATAACGCATAAAGCATAACGCATAACGCATAACTTATAACTCATTACTCATAACGAATAACGCATAACGCATAACGCATAACGCATAAAGCATAACGCATAACACATAACGGATAAAGCATAATGCATAACGCATAACGCATAACGCATTACGCATAACTTATAACCCATAACTCATAAGGAGTAACGCATAACGCATAAAGCATAACGCATGACGCATAACGCATAAAGTATAACGCATAACGCATAACGCATAACGCATAACGCATAACGCATAACGCATAACGCATAACGCATAACGCATAACGCATAACGCATAACGAATAACGCATAAAGCATAACGCATAACGCATAACGCATAAAGCATAAAGCATAACGCATAACGCATAACGCATAACGCATAACGCATTACGCATAACGCATAACTTATAACTCATTACTCATAACGAATAACGCATAACGCATAACGCATAACGCATAACGCATAACGCATAATGCATAACGCATAACGCATAAAGCATAACGCATAACGCATAACGGATAAAGCATAATGCATAACGCATAACGCATAATGCATAACGCATAACGCATTACGCATAACTTATAACTCATAACTCATAACGAATAACGCATAACGCAAAATGCATAACGCATGTCGGATCACGCATAACGCATAACGCATAAAGAATAAATCATAACGCATAACGCATAACGTTAACGCATAACCCATAACGCATAAGGCTTGATGCATGACGCATATCGCATATCGCATAAGGCTTGATGCATGACGCATATCGCATAACGCATAACGCATAACGCATAACGCATAACGCATAACGCATAACGCATAACGCATAACGCATAACGCACAACGCATAACGCATAACGCATAACGCAAAACGCATAACGCATAACGCATAACGCATAACGCATAACGCATAACGCATAACGCATAACGCATAACGCATAACGCATAAGGCATAAAGCATAACGCATAACGCATAACTTATAACTCATTACTCATAACCAATAACGCATAACGCATAACGGATAACGCATATCGCATAACGCATAACGCATAATGCATAACGCATAAAGCATAACGCATAACGCATAGCGCATAACCCCTAACGCATAACGCATAACGTATAACTCATACCGCATAACGCATAACGCATAACGCATAACGCCTAACGCATAACGCATAACGCATAACCCCTAACGCATAACGCATAACGCATAACGCATAACGTGTAACTAATAACGCACAACGCATAACGCATAACGGACAACGGATAACGCATAACGCATAACGCATAACGCATAACGAATACCGCAAAACGTATATCGCCTAACACATAACGGATCACGCATAACGCATAACGCATAACGTATAACGCATAACGCATAACGCATAACACATAACGCATAACGCATAATGCACAACGCATTACGAATACAGCAAAACGCATAACGCTTAACGCATAACGGATCACGCATAACGCATAACGCATAATGCATAACGCATAACGCAAAACGCATAATGCATAACGCATAAAGCGTAACGCATAACGCATAACGCATAATGCATAACACATAACGCATAACGCATAATGCACAACGCATAACGAATACAGCAAAAAGCATAACGCTTAACGCATAACGCATAACGCATAACGCATAATGCATAACGCATAGCGCATAACGCATAACGCATAACGCATAACGCATAACGCATAACGCATAACGCATAACGCATAACGCATAACGCATAACGCATAACGCATAACGCATAACGCATAACGAATAACGCATAACGCAAAATGCATAATGCATGTCGGATCACGCATAACGCATAACGCATAACGCATAAAGCATAACGCATAACGCATAACGCATAACGCATAACGAATAACGCATAAAGCATAACGCATAACGCATAACGCATAACGCATAACGCATTACGCATAACGCATAACTTATAACTCATTACTCATAACGAATAACGCATAACGCATAACGCATAACGCATAACGCATAACGCATAATGCATAACGCATAACGCATAAAGCATAACGCATAACGCATAACGGATAAAGCATAATGCATAACGCATAACGCATAACGCATAACGCATAACGCTTAACGCATAACGCATAACGCATAACGCATAACGCATAACGCATAACGCATAACGCATAACGCATAACGCATAACGCATAACGTATAACGTATAACGCATACCGCATTACGCATAACTTATAACTCATAACTCATAAGGATTAACGCATAACGCATAAAGCATAACGCATAACGCATAACGCATAAAGCATAACGCATAACGCATAACTTATAACTCATTACTCATAACGAATAACGCATAAAGCATAACGCATAACGCATAACTTATAACTCATTACTCATAACGAATAACGCATAACGCATAAGGCATAACGCATAAGGCATAACGCATAACGCATAAAGCATAACGCATAACGCATAACGCATAACGCATAACGCATAACGCATAACGCATAACGCATAACGCATAACGCATAAAGCATGACGCATAACGCATAACGCAAACGTATAACGCACAACGCATAACGCATAACGCATAACGCATAATGCATAAAGCATAACGCATAACGCATAACTTATAACTCATTACTCATAATGAATAACGCATAACGCATAACGCATAACGCATAACGCATAACGCATAACGCATAATGCATAACGCATAACGCATAACGCATAACGCATAACGCATAACGCATAACGCATAACGCATAACGCATAACGCATTACGCATATCGCATAACGCATAACGCATAACGCATAACGCATAACGCATAAAGCATAACGCATAACGCATAACGCAAACGTATAACGCACAACGCATAACGCATAACGCATAACGCAAAACGCATAACGCATAACGCATAACGCATAACGCATAACGCATAAAGCATAACGCATAACGCATAACTTATAACTCATTACTCATAACGAATAACGCATAACGCATAACGCATAACGCATAAAGCATAACGCATAACGCATAACGCATAACGGATAAAGCATAATGCATAACGCATAACGCATAACGCATTACGCATAACGCATAACGCATAACGCATAACGCATAACGCATAACGCATAACGCATAACGCATAACGCATAACGCATAACGCATAACGCATAACGAATAACGCATAAAGCATAACGCATAACGCATAACGCATAAAGCATAAAGCATAACGCATAACGCATAACGCATAACGCATAACGCATTACGCATAACGCATAACTTATAACTCATTACTCATAACGAATAACGCATAACGCATAACGCATAACGCATAACGCATAACGCATAACGCATAATGCATAACGCATAACGCATAAAGCATAACGCATAACGCATAACGGATAAAGCATAATGCATAACGCATAACGCATAACGCATAACGCATAACGCATTACGCATAACTTATAACTCATAACCCATAACTCATAAGGAGTAACGCATAACGCATAAAGCATAACGCATGACGCATAACGCATAAAGTATAACGCATAACGCATAACGCATAACGCATAACGCATAACGCATAACGCATAACGCATAACGCATAACGCATAACGCATAACGCATAACGAATAACGCATAAAGCATAACGCATAACGCATAACGCATAAAGCATAAAGCATAACGCATAACGCATAACGCATAACGCATAACGCATTACGCATAACGCATAACTTATAACTCATTACTCATAACGAATAACGCATAACGCATAACGCATAACGCATAACGCATAACGCATAACGCATAATGCATAACGCATAACGCATAAAGCATAACGCATAACGCATAACGGATAAAGCATAATGCATAACGCATAACGCATAACGCATAACGCATAACGCATTACGCATAACTTATAACTCATAACTCATAACGAATAACGCATAACGCAAAATGCATAACGCATGTCGGATCACGCATAACGCATAACGCATAAAGAATAAATCATAACGCATAACGCATAACGTTAACGCATAACCCATAACGCATAAGGCTTGATACATGACGCATATCGCATATCGCATAAGGCTTGATGCATGACGCATATCGCATAACGCATAACGCATAACGCATAACGCATAACGCATAACGCATAACGCATAACGCATAACGCATAACGCACAACGCATAACGCATAACGCATAACGCAAAACGCATAACGCATAACGCATAACGCATAACGCATAACGCATAACGCATAACGCATAACGCATAACGCATAAGGCATAAAGCATAACGCATAACGCATAACTTATAACTCATTACTCATAACCAATAACGCATAACGCATAACGCATAACGGATAACGCATATCGCATAACGCATAACGCATAATGCATAACGCATAAAGCATAACGCATAACGCATAGCGCATAACCCCTAACGCATAACGCATAACGTATAACTCATACCGCATAACGCATAACGCATAACGCATAACGCCTAACGCATAACGCATAACGCATAACCCCTAACGCATAACGCATAACGCATAACGCATAACGTGTAACTAATAACGCACAACGCATAACGCATAACGGACAACGGATAACGCATAACGCATAACGCATAACGCATAACGAATACCGCAAAACGTATATCGCCTAACACATAACGGATCACGCATAACGCATAACGCATAACGTATAACGCATAACGCATAACGCATAACACATAACGCATAACGCATAATGCACAACGCATTACGAATACAGCAAAACGCATAACGCTTAACGCATAACGGATCACGCATAACGCATAACGCATAATGCATAACGCATAACGCAAAACGCATAATGCATAACGCATAAAGCGTAACGCATAACGCATAACGCATAATGCATAACACATAACGCATAACGCATAATGCACAACGCATAACGAATACAGCAAAAAGCATAACGCTTAACGCATAACGCATAACGCATAACGCATAATGCATAACGCATAGCGCATAACGCATAACGCATAACGCATAACGCATAACGCATAACGCATAACGCATAACGCATAACGCATAACGCATAACGCATAACGCATAACGCATAACGCATAACGCATAACGTATAACGTATAACGCATACCGCATTACGCATAACTTATAACTCATAACTCATAAGGATTAACGCATAACGCATAAAGCATAACGCATAACGCATAACGCATAAAGCATAACGCATAACGCATAACTTATAACTCATTACTCATAACGAATAACGCATAAAGCATAACGCATAACGCATAACTTATAACTCATTACTCATAACGAATAACGCATAACGCATAAGGCATAACGCATAAGGCATAACGCATAACGCATAAAGCATAACGCATAACGCATGACGCATAACGCATAACGCAAACGTATAACGCACTACGCATAACGCATAACGCATAACGCATAATGCATAAAGCATAACGCATAACGCATAACTTATAACTCATTACTCATAACGAATAACGCATAACGCATAACGCATAACGCATAACGCATAACGCATAATGCATAACGCATAACGCATAACGCATAACGCATAACGCATAACGCATAACGCATATCGCATAACGCATAACGCATAACGCATAACGCATAACGCATAACGCATAACGCATAACGCATAACGCACAACGCATAACGCATAACGCATAACGCAAAACGCATAACGCATAACGCATAACGCATAACGCATAACGCATAACGCATAACGCATAACGCATAACGCATAAGGCATAAAGCATAACGCATAACGCATAACTTATAACTCATTACTCATAACCAATAACGCATAACGCATAACGCATAACGCATAACGCATATCGCATAACGCATAACGCATAATGCATAACGCATAAAGCATAACGCATAACGCATAGCGCATAACCCCTAACGCATAACGCATAACGTATAACTCATACCGCATAACGCATAACGCATAACGCATAACGCATAACGCATAACGCATAACGCATAACCCCTAACGCATAACGCATAACGCATAACGCATAACGTGTAACTAATAACGCACAACGCATAACGCATAACGGACAACGGATAACGCATAACGCATAACGCATAACGCATAACGAATACCGCAAAACGTATATCGCCTAACACATAACGGATCACGCATAACGCATAACGCATAACGTATAACGCATAACGCATAACGCATAACACATAACGCATAACGCATAATGCACAACGCATTACGAATACAGCAAAACGCATAACGCTTAACGCATAACGGATCACGCATAACGCATAACGCATAATGCATAACGCATAACGCAAAACGCATAATACATAACGCATAAAGCGTAACGCATAACGCATAACGCATAATGCATAACACATAACGCATAACGCATAATGCATAACGCATAGCGCATAACGCATAACGCATAACGCATAACGCATAACGCATAACGCATAACGCATAACGCATAACGCATAACGCATAACGCATAACGCATAACGCATAACGCATAACGTATAACGTATAACGCATACCGCATTACGCATAACTTATAACTCATAACTCATAAGGATTAACATAACGCATAAAGCATAACGCATAACGCATAACGCATAAAGCATAACGCATAACGCATAACTTATAACTCATTACTCATAACGAATAACGCATAAAGCATAACGCATAACGCATAACTTATAACTCATTACTCATAACGAATAACGCATAACGCATAACGCATAACGCATAACGCATAACGCATAACGCATAACGCATAACGCATAAAGCATGACGCATAACGCATAACGCAAACGTATAACGCACTACGCATAACGCATAACGCATAACGCATAATGCATAAAGCATAACGCATAACGCATAACTTATAACTCATTACTCATAACGAATAACGCATAACGCATAACGCATAACGCATAACGCATAACGCATAATGCATAACGCATAACGCATAACGCATAACGCATAACGCATAACGCATAACGCATATCGCATAACGCATAACGCATAACGCATAACGCATAACGCATAACGCATAACGCATAACGCATAACGCACAACGCATAACGCATAACGCATAACGCAAAACGCATAACGCATAACGCATAACGCATAACGCATAACGCATAACGCATAACGCATAACGCATAACGCATAAGGCATAAAGCATAACGCATAACGCATAACTTATAACTCATTACTCATAACCAATAACGCATAACGCATAACGCATAACGGATAACGCATATCGCATAACGCATAACGCATAATGCATAACGCATAAAGCATAACGCATAACGCATAGCGCATAACCCCTAACGCATAACGCATAACGTATAACTCATACCGCATAACGCATAACGCATAACGCATAACGCCTAACGCATAACGCATAACGCATAACCCCTAACGCATAACGCATAACGCATAACGCATAACGTGTAACTAATAACGCACAACGCATAACGCATAACGGACAACGCATAACGCATAACGCATAACGCATAACGCATAACGAATACCGCAAAACGTATAACGCCTAACACATAACGGATCACGCATAACGCATAACGCATAACGTATAACGCATAACGCATAACGCATAACACATAACGCATAACGCATAATGCACAACGCATTACGAATACAGCAAAACGCATAACGCTTAACGCATAACGGATCACGCATAACGCATAACGCATAATGCATAACGCATAACGCAAAACGCATAATGCATAACGCATAAAGCGTAACGCATAACGCATAACGCATAATGCATAACACATAACGCATAACGCATAATGCACAACGCATAACGAATACAGCAAAAAGCATAACGCTTAACGCATAACGCATAACGCATAACGCATAATGCATAACGCATAGCGCATAACGCATAACGCATAACGCATAACGCATAACGCATAACGCATAACGCATAACGCATAACGCATAACGCATAACGCATAACGCATAACGCATAACGCATAACGCATAACGTATAACGTATAACGCATACCGCATTACGCATAACTTATAACTCATAACTCATAAGGATTAACGCATAACGCATAAAGCATAACGCATAACGCATAACGCATAACGCATAAAGCATAACGCATAACGCATAACTTATAACTCATTACTCATAACGAATAACGCATAAAGCATAACGCATAACGCATAACTTATAACTCATTACTCATAACGAATAACGCATAACGCATAAGGCATAACGCATAAGGCATAACGCATAACGCATAAAGCATAACGCATAACGCATAACGCATAACGCATAACGCATAACGCATAACGCATAACGCATAACGCATAACGCATAAAGCATGACGCATAACGCATAACGCAAACGTATAACGCACAACGCATAACGCATAACGCATAACGCATAATGCATAAAGCATAACGCATAACGCATAACTTATAACTCATTACTCATAACGAATAACGCATAACGCATAACGCATAACGCATAACGCATAACGCATAATGCATAACGCATAACGCATAACGCATAACGCATAACGCATAACGCATAACGCATAACGCATAACGCATAACGCATTACGCATATCGCATAACGCATAACGCATAACGCATAACGCATAACGCATAAAGCATAACGCATAACGCATAACGCAAACGTATAACGCACAACGCATAACGCATAACGCATAACGCAAAACGCATAACGCATAACGCATAACGCATAACGCATAACGCATAACGCATAACGCATAACGCATAACGCATAACGCATAACGCATAAAGCATAACGCATAACGCATAACTTATAACTCATTACTCATAACGAATAACGCATAACGCATAACGCATAACGCATAAAGCATAACGCATAACGCATAACGCATAACGGATAAAGCATAATGCATAACGCATAACGCATAACGCATAACGCATAACGCATAACGCATAACGCATTACGCATAACTTATAACCCATAACTCATAAGGAGTAACGCATAACGCATAAAGCATAACGCATGACGCATAACGCATAAAGTATAACGCATAACGCATAACGCATAACGCATAACGCATAACGCATAACGCATAACGCATAACGCATACCGTATAACGCATAGCGCATAACGCATAACGCATAACGCATAACGCATAACGCATAACGCATAACGCATAACGCATAACGCATGAAGCATAACGCATAACGCATAACGCATAACGCATAACGCATAACGCATAACGCATAACGCATAACGCATAATGCATAAAGCATAACGCATAACGCATAACTTATAACTCATTACTCATAACGAATAACACATAACGCATAACGCATAACGCATAACGCATAACGCATAACGCATAACGCATAACGCATAACGCATAACGCATAACGCATAACGCATAACGCATAACGCATAACGCATAACGCATAACGCATATCGCATAACGCATAACGCATAACGCATAACGCATAACGCATAACGCATAAAGCATAACGCATAACGCATAACGCAAACGTATAACGCACAACGCATAACGCATAACGCATAACGCAAAACGCATAACGCATAACGCATAACGCATAACGCATAACGCATAACGCATAACGCATAACGCATAACGCATAACGCATAAAGCATAACGCATAACGCATAACTTATAACTCATTACTCATAACGAATAACGCATAACGCATAACGCATAACGGATAACGCATATCGCATAACGCATAACGCATAATGCATAACGCATAAAGCATAACGCATAACGCATAACGCATAACCCCTAACGCATAACGCATAACGTATAACTCATAACGCATAACGCATAACGCATAACGCATAACGCATATCGCATAACGCATAACGCATAACGTATAACGCATACAGTATAACGCATAACGCATAACGCAAACGTATAACGCACAACGCATAACGCATAACGAACAACGGATAACGCATAACGCATAACGCATAACGCATAACGAATACCGCAAAACGTATATCGCCTAACACATAACGGATCACGCATAACGCATAACGCATAACGTATAACGCATAACGCATAACGCATAACGCATAACACATAATGCACAACGCATTACGAATACAGCAAAACGCATAACGCTTAACGCATAACGGATCACGCATAACGCATAAAGCATAATGCATAACGCATAACGCATAACGCATAATGCATAACGCATAAAGCGTAACGCATAACGCATAACGCATAAAGCATAACACATAACGCATAACTCATAATGCACAACGCATAACGAATACAGCAAAACGCATAACGCTTAACGCATAACGCATAACGCATAACACATAATGCATAACGCATAACGCATAACGCATAACGCATAACGCATAACGCATAACGCATAACGCATAACGCATAACGCATAACGCATAACGCATAACGCATAATGCATAAAGCATAACGCATAACGCATAACTTATAACTCATTACTCATAACGAATAACACATAACGCATAACGCATAACGCATAACGCATAACGCATAACGCATAACGCATAACGCATAACGCATAACGCATAACGCATAACGCATAACGCATAACGCATAACGCATAACGCATTACGCATATCGCATAACGCATAACGCATAACGCATAACGCATAACGCATAACGCATAAAGCATAACGCATAACGCATAACGCAAACGTATAACGCACAACGCATAACGCATAACGCATAACGCAAAACGCATAACGCATAACGCATAACGCATAACGCATAACGCATAACGCATAACGCATAACGCATAACGCATAACGCATAAAGCATAACGCATAATGCATAACTTATAACTCATTACTCATAACGAATAACGCATAACGCATAACGCATAACGGATAACGCATATCGCATAACGCATAACGCATAATGCATAACGCATAAAGCATAACGCATAACGCATAACGCATAACCCCTAACGCATAACGCATAACGTATAACTCATAACGCATAACGCATAACGCATAATGCATAACGCATAAAGCGTAACGCATAACGCATAACGCATAAAGCATAACACATAACGCATAACTCATAATGCACAACGCATAACGAATACAGCAAAACGCATAACGCTTAACGCATAACGCATAACGCATAACACATAATGCATAACGCATAACGCATAACGCATAACGCACAACGCATAACGCATAACGCATAACGCATAATGCATAAAGCATAACGCATAACGCATAACTTAAAACTCATTACTCATAACGAATAACGCATAACGCATAACGCATAACGCATAACGCATAATGCATAACGCATAACGCATAACGCATAACGCATAACGCATAACGCATAACGCATAACGCATAACGCATAACGCATTACGCATATCGCATAACGCATAACGCATAACGCATAACGCATAACGCATAAAGCATAACGCATAACGCATAACGCAAACGTATAACGCACAACGCATAACGCATAACGCATAACGCAAAACGCATAACGCATAACGCATAACGCATAACGCATAACGCATAACGCATAACGCATAACGCATAACGCATAACGCATAAAGCATAACGCATAACGCATAACTTATAACTCATTACTCATAACGAATAACGCATAACGCATAACGCATAACGCATAAAGCATAACGCATAACGCATAACGCATAACGGATAAAGCATAATGCATAACGCATAACGCATAACGCATAACGCATAACGCATAACGCATAACGCATTACGCATAACTTATAACTCATAACTCATAAGGAGTAACGCATAACGCATAAAGCATAACGCATGACGCATAACGCATAAAGTATAACGCATAACGCATAACGCATAACGCATAACGCATAACGCATAACGCATAACGCATAACGCATACCGTATAACGCATAGCGCATAACGCATAACGCATAACGCATAACGCATAACGCATAACGCATAACGCATAACGCATAACGCATGAAGCATAACGCATAACGCATAACGCATAACGCATAACGCATAACGCATAACGCATAACGCATAACGCATAACGCATAACGCATAACGCATAACGCATAAAGCATAACGCATAACGCATAACTTATAACTCATTACTCATAACGAATAACGCATAACGCATAACGCATAACGCATAAAGCATAACGCATAACGCATAACGCATAACGGATAAAGCATAATGCATAACGCATAACGCATAACGCATAACGCATAACGCATAACGCATAACGCATTACGCATAACTTATAACCCATAACTCATAAGGAGTAACGCATAACGCATAAAGCATAACGCATGACGCATAACGCATAAAGTATAACGCATAACGCATAACGCATAACGCATAACGCATAACGCATAACGCATAACGCATAACGCATAACGCATACCGTATAACGCATAACGCATAACGCATAACGCATACCGCATAACGCATACCGTATAACGCATAGCGCATAACGCATAACGCATAACGAATAACACATAACGCATAACGCATAACGCATAACGCATAACGCATAATGCATAACGCATAACGCATAACGCATAACGCATAACGCATAACGCATAACGCATAACGCATAACGCATAACGCATTACGCATATCGCATAACGCATAACGCATAACGCATAACGCATAACGCATAACGCATAAAGCATAACGCATAACGCATAACGCAAACGTATAACGCACAACGCATAACGCATAACGCATAACGCAAAACGCATAACGCATAACGCATAACGCATAACGCATAACGCATAACGCATAACGCATAACGCATAACGCATAACGCATAAAGCATAACGCATAACGCATAACGCATAAAGCATAACGCATAACGCATAACGCAAACGTATAACGCACAACGCATAACGCATAACGCATAACGCAAAACGCATAACGCATAACGCATAACGCATAACGCATAACGCATAACGCATAACGCATAACGCATAACGCATAACGCATAAAGCATAACGCATAACGCATAACTTATAACTCATTACTCATAACGAATAACGCATAACGCATAACGCATAACGCATAAAGCATAACGCATAACGCATAACGCATAACGGATAAAGCATAATGCATAACGCATAACGCATAACGCATAACGCATAACGCATGAAGCATAACGCATAACGCATAACGCATAACGCATAACGCATAACGCATAACGCATAACGCATAACGCATAACGCATAACGCATAACGCATAATGCATAAAGCATAACGCATAACGCATAACTTATAACTCATTACTCATAACGAATAACACATAACGCATAACGCATAACGCATAACGCATAACGCATAACGCATAACGCATAACGCATAACGCATTACGCATATCGCATAACGCATAACGCATAACGCATAACGCATAACGCATAACGCATAAAGCATAACGCATAACGCATAACGCAAACGTATAACGCACAACGCATAACGCATAACGCATAACGCAAAACGCATAACGCATAACGCATAACGCATAACGCATAACGCATAACGCATAACGCATAACGCATAACGCATAACGCATAAAGCATAACGCATAACGCATAACTTATAACTCATTACTCATAACGAATAACGCATAACGCATAACGCATAACGGATAACGCATATCGCATAACGCATAACGCATAATGCATAACGCATAAAGCATAACGCATAACGCATAACGCATAACCCCTAACGCATAACGCATAACGTATAACTCATAACGCATAACGCATAACGCATAACGCATAACGCATATCGCATAACGCATAACGCATAACGTATAACGCATACAGTATAACGCATAACGCATAACGCAAACGTATAACGCACAACGCATAACGCATAACGAACAACGGATAACGCATAACGCATAACGCATAACGAATACCGCAAAACGTATATCGCCTAACACATAACGGATCACGCATAACGCATAACGCATAACGTATAACGCATAACGCATAACGCATAACGCATAACACATAATGCACAACGCATTACGAATACAGCAAAACGCATAACGCTTAACGCATAACGGATCACGCATAACGCATAAAGCATAATGCATAACGCATAACGCATAACGCATAATGCATAACGCATAAAGCGTAACGCATAACGCATAACGCATAAAGCATAACACATAACGCATAACTCATAATGCACAACGCATAACGAATACAGCAAAACGCATAACGCTTAACGCATAACGCATAACGCATAACACATAATGCATAACGCATAACGCATAACGCATAACGCATAACGCATAACGTATAACGTATAACGCATACCGCATTACGCATAACTTATAACTCATAACTCATAAGGAGTAACGCATAACGCATAAAGCATAACGCATAACGCATAACGCATAAAGCATAACGCATAACGCATAACTTATAACTCATTACTCATAACGAATAACGCATAACGCATAACTTATAACTCATTACTCATAACGCATAACGCATAACGCATAAAGCATAACGCATAACGCATAACGCATAACGCATAACGCATAACGCATAACGCATAACGCATAACGCATAACGCATAACGCATAACGCATAACGCATAACGCATAACGCATAACGCATAACGCATAACGCATAACGCATACCGTATAACGCATAGCGCATAACGCATAACGCATAGCGCATAACGCATAACGCATAACGCATAACGCATAACGCATAACGCATAACGCATGAAGCATAACGCATAACGCATAACTTATAACTCATTACTCATAACGAATAACGCATAACGCATAAGGCATAACGCATAACGCATAACGCATAACGCATAACGCATAAAGCATAACGCATAACGCATAATGCATAAAGCATAACGCATAACGCATAACTTATAACTCATTACTCATAACGAATAACGCATAACGCATAACGCATAACGCATAACGCATAACGCATAATGCATAACGCATAACGCATAACGCATAACGCATAACGCATAACGCATAACGCATAACGCATAACGCATAACGCATTACGCATATCGCATAACGCATAACGCATAACGCATAACGCATAACGCATAAAGCATAACGCATAACGCATAACGCAAACGTATAACGCACAACGCATAACGCATAACGCATAACGCAAAACGCATAACGCATAACGCATAACGCATAACGCATAACGCATAACGCATAACGCATAACGCATAACGCATAACGCATAACGCATAACGCATAACTTATAACTCATTACTCATAACGAATAACGCATAACGCATAACGCATAACGCATAAAGCATAACGCATAACGCATAACGCATAACGCATAACGGATAAAGCATAATGCATAACGCATAACGCATAACGCATAACGCATAACGCATTACGCATAACTTATAACCCATAACTCATAAGGAGTAACGCATAACGCATAAAGCATAACGCATGACGCATAACGCATAAAGTATAACGCATAACGCATAACGCATAACGCATAACGCATAACGCATAACGCATAACGCATAACGCATAACGCATACCGTATAACGCATAGCGCATAACGCATAACGCATAACGCATAACGCATAACGCATAACGCATAACGCATAACGCATAACGCATGAAGCATAACGCATAACGCATAACGCATAACGCATAACGCATAACGCATAACGCATAACACATAACGCATAACGCATAACGCATAATGCATAAAGCATAACGCATAACGCATAACTTATAACTCATTACTCATAACGAATAACGCATAACGCATAACGCATAACGCATAACGCATAACGCATAATGCATAACGCATAACGCATAACGCATAACGCATAACGCATAACGCATAACGCATAACGCATAACGCATAACGCATTACGCATATCGCATAACGCATAACGCATAACGCATAACGCATAACGCATAAAGCATAACGCATAAAGCATAACGCATACGTATAACGCACAACGCATAACGCATAACGCATAACGCAAAACGCATAACGCATAACGCATAACGCATAACGCATAACGCATAACGCATAACGCATAACGCATAACGCATAACGCATAACGCATAAAGCATAACGCATAACGCATAACTTATAACTCATTACTCATAACGAATAACGCATAACGCATAACGCATAACGGATAACGCATATCGCATAACGCATAACGCATAATGCATAACGCATAAAGCATAACGCATAACGCATAACGCATAACCCCTAACGCATAACGCATAACGCATAACGTATAACTCATAACGCATAACGCATAACGCATAACGCATAACGCATATCGCATAACGCATAACGCATAACGCATAACGCATAACGCATAACGCATAACGCATAATGCATAAAGCATAACGCATAACGCATAACTTATAACTCATTACTCATAACGAATAACGCATAACGCATAACGCATAACGCACAACGCATAACGCATAATGCATAACGCATAACGCATAACGCATAACGCATAACGCATAACGCATAACGCATAACGCATAACGCATTACGCATATCGCATAACGCATAACGCATAACGCATAACGCATAACGCATAAAGCATAACGCATAACGCATAACGCAAACGTATAACGCACAACGCATAACGCATAACGCATAACGCAAAACGCATAACGCATAACGCATAACGCATAACGCATAACGCATAACGCATAACGCATAACGCATAACGCATAACGCATAACGCATAAAGCATAACGCATAACGCATAACTTATAACTCATTACTCATAACGAATAACGCATAACGCATAACGCATAACGGATAACGCATATCGCATAACGCATAACGCATAATGCATAACGCATAAAGCATAACGCATAACGCATAACGCATAACCCCTAACGCATAACGCATAACGCATAACGTATAACTCATAACGCATAACGCATAACGCATAACGCATAACGCATATCGCATAACGCATAACGCATAACGTATAACGCATACCGTATAACGCATAACGCATAACGCAAACGTATAACGCACAACGCATAACGCATAACGAACAACGGATAACGCATAACGCATAACGCATAACGCATAACGAATACCGCAAAACGTATATCGCCTAACACATAACGGATCACGCATAACGCATAACGCATAACGTATAACGCATAACGCATAACGCATAACGCATAACACATAATGCACAACGCATTACGAATACAGCAAAACGCATAACGCTTAACGCATAACGGATCACGCATAACGCATAACGCATAATGCATAACGCATAACGCATAACGCATAATGCATAACGCATAAAGCGTAACGCATAACGCATAACGCATAAAGCATAACACATAACGCATAACTCATAATGCACAACGCATAACGAATACAGCAAAACGCATAACGCTTAACGCATAACGCATAACGCATAACACATAATGCATAACGCATAACGCATAACGCATAACGCATAACGCATAACGTATAACGCATAACGCATACCGCATTACGCATAACTAATAACTCATAACTCATAAGGAGTAACGCATAACGCATAAAGCATAACGCATAACGCATAACGCATAAAGCATAACGCATAACGCATAACTTATAACTCATTACTCATAACGAATAACGCATAACGCATAACTTATAACTCATTACTCATAACGCATAACGCATAACGCATAAAGCATAACGCATAACGCATAACGCATAACGCATAACGCATAACGCATAACGCATAACGCATAACGCATAACGCATAACGCATAACGCATAACGCATAACGCATAACGCATAACGCATAACGCATAACGCATAACGCATACCGTATAACGCATAGCGCATAACGCATAACGCATAGCGCATAACGCATAACGCATAACGCATAACGCATAACGCATAACGCATAACGCATGAAGCATAACGCATAACGCATAACTTATAACTCATTACTCATAACGAATAACGCATAACGCATAAGGCATAACGCATAACGCATAACGCATAACGCATAACGCATAAAGCATAACGCATAACGCATAACGGATAAAGCATAATGCATAACGCATAACGCATAACGCATTACGCATAACTTATAACTCATAACTCATAACGAATAACGCATAACGCAAAATGCATAATGCATGTCGGATCACGCATAACGCAAAATGCATAATGCATGTCGGATCACGCATAACGCATAACGCATAACGCATAACGCATAACGAATAACGCATAAAGCATAACGCATAACGCATAACGCATAAAGCATAACGCATAACGCATAACGCATAACGCATAACGCATTACGCATAACGCATAACTTATAACTCATTACTCATAACGAATAACGCATAACGCATAACGCATAACGCATAACGCATAACGCATAACGCATAACGCATAACGCATAATGCATAACGCATAACGGATAAAGCATATTGCATAACGCATAACGCATAACGCATTACGCATAACTTATAACTCATAACTCATAAGGAGTAACGCATAACGCATAAAGCATAACGCATGACGCATAACGCATAAAGCATAACGCATAACGCATAACGCATAACGCATAACGCATAACGCATAACGCATAACGCAAATCGCATAACGCATAACGCATACCGTATAACGCATAGCGCATAACGCATAACGCATAACGCATAACGCATAACGCATAACGCATAACGCATAAAGCATAACGCATAACGCATAACTTATAACTCATTACTCATAACGAATAACGCATAACGCATAAGGCATAACGCATAACGCATAACGCATAACGCATAACGCATAAAGCATAACGCATAACGCATAACGGATAAAGCATAATGCATAACGCATAACGCATAACGCATTACGCATAACTTATAAAGCATAACGGATCACGCATAACGCATAACGCATAACGAATAACGCATAACGCATAACGCATAACGCATAACGCATAATGCATAACGCATAACGGATAAAGCATAATTCATAACGCATAACGCATAACGCATTACGCATAACTTATAACTCATAACTCATAACTCATAAGGAGTAACGCATAACGCATAAAGCATAACGCATGACGCATAACGCATAAAGCATAACGCATAACGCATAAAGCATAACGCATAACGCATAACTTATAACTCATTACTCATAACGAATAACGCATAACGCATAAGGCATAACGCATAACGCATAACGGATCACGCATAACGCATAACGCATAACGAATAACGCATAACGCATAAAGAATAACGCATAACGCATAACGCATAACGCATAACGAATAACGCATAAAGCATAACGCATAACGCATAACGCATAAAGCATAAAGCATAACGCATAACGCATAACGCATAACGCATAACGCATTACGCATAACGCATAACTTATAACTCATTACTCATAACGAATAACGCATAACGCATAACGCATAACGCATAACACATAACGCATAATGCATAACGCATAACGCATAAAGCATAACGCATAACGCATAACGGATAAAGCATAATGCATAACGCATAACGCATAACGCATAACGCATAACGCATTACGCAAAACTTATAACTCATAACTCATAACGAATAACGCATAACGCAAAATGCATAACGCATGTCGGATCACGCATAACGCATAACGCATAAAGCATAAATCATAACGCATAACGCATAACGTTAACGCATAACCCATAACGCATAAGGCTTGATGCATAACGCATAACGGATAAAGCATAATGCATAACGCATAACGCATAACGCATAACGCATAACGCATTACGCATAACTTATAACTCATAACTCATAACGAATAGCGCATAACGCATAACGCATAACGCATAACGCATAACGCATAACGCATAACGCATAACGCATAACGCATAACGCATAACGCATAACGCATAACGCATAACGCATAACGCATAACGCATAACGCATAACGCATAACGCATAACGCATAACGCATAACGTATAACGTATAACGCATACCGCATTACGCATAACTTATAACTCATAACTCATAAGGATTAACGCATAACGCATAAAGCATAACGCATAACGCATAACGCATAAAGCATAACGCATAACGCATAACTTATAACTCATTACTCATAACGAATAACGCATAAAGCATAACGCATAACGCATAACTTATAACTCATTACTCATAACGAATAACGCATAACGCATAAGGCATAACGCATAAGGCATAACGCATAACGCATAAAGCATAACGCATAACGCATAACGCATAACGCATAACGCATAACGCATAACGCATAACGCATAACGCATAAAGCATAAAGCATGACGCATAACGCATAACGCAAACGTATAACGCACAACGCATAACGCATAACGCATAACGCATAACGCATAATGCATAAAGCATAACGCATAACGCATAACTTATAACTCATTACTCATAACGAATAACGCATAACGCATAACGCATAACGCATAACGCATAACGCATAACGCATAACGCATAACGCATAACGCATAATGCATAACGCATAACGCATAACGCATAACGCATAACGCATAACGCATAACGCATAACGCATAACGCATTACGCATATCGCATAACGCATAACGCATAACGCATAACGCATAACGCATAACGCATAAAGCATAACGCATAACGCATAACGCAAACGTATAACGCACAACGCATAACGCATAACGCATAACGCAAAACGCATAACGCATAACGCATAACGCATAACGCATAACGCATAACGCATAACGCATAACGCATAACGCATAAAGTATAACGCATAACGCATAACGCATAACGCATAACGCATAACGCATAACGCATAACGCATAACGCATAACGCATAACGCATAACGAATAACGCATAAAGCATAACGCATAACGCATAACGCATAAAGCATAAAGCATAACGCATAACGCATAACGCATAACGCATAACGCATAACGCATAACGCATAACGCATAACTTATAACTCATTACTCATAACGAATAACGCATAACGCATAACGCATAGCGCATAACGCATAACGCATAATGCATAACGCATAACGCATAAAGCATAACGCATAACGCATAACGGATAAAGCATAATGCATAACGCATAACGCATAACGCATAACGCATAACGCAAAACGCATAACGCATAACGCATAACGCATAACGCATAACGCATAACGCATAACGCATAACGCATAACGCATAAGGCATAAAGCATAACGCATAACGCATAACTTATAACTCATTACTCATAACCAATAACGCATAACGCATAACGCATAACGGATAACGCATATCGCATAACGCATAACGCATAATGCATAACGCATAAAGCATAACGCATAACGCATAGCGCATAACGCATAACGCATAACGCATAACGCATAAGGCATAAAGCATAACGCATAACGCATAACTTATAACTCATTACTCATAACCAATAACGCATAACGCATAACGCATAACGCATAACGCATATCGCATAACGCATAACGCATAATGCATAACGCATAAAGCATAACGCATAACGCATAGCGCATAACCCCTAACGCATAACGCATAACGTATAACTCATACCGCATAACGCACAACGCATAACGCATAACGCCTAACGCATAACGCATAACGCATAACCCCTAACGCATAACGCATAACGCATAACGCATAACGTGTAACTAATAACGCACAACGCATAACGCATAACGGACAACGGATAACGCATAACGCATAACGCATAACGCATAACGAATACCGCAAAACGTATATCGCCTAACACATAACGGATCACGCATAACGCATAACGCATAACGTATAACGCATAACGCATAACGCATAACACATAACGCATAACGCATAATGCACAACGCATTACGAATACAGCAAAACGCATAACGCTTAACGCATAACGGATCACGCATAACGCATAACGCAAAACGCATAATGCATAACGCATAAAGCGTAACGCATAACGCATAACGCATAAAGCATAACACATAACGCATAACGCATAATGCACAACGCATAACGAATACAGCAAAAAGCATAAGGCTTAACGCATAACGCATAACGCATAACGCATAATGCATAACGCATAGCGCATAACGCATAACGCATAACGCATAACGCATAACGCATAACGCATAACGCATAACGCATAACGCATAACGCATAACGCATAACGCATAACGCATAACGCATAACGTATAACGTATAACGCATACCGCATTACGCATAACTTATAACTCATAACTCATAAGGATTAACGCATAACGCATAAAGCATAACGCATAACGCATAACGCATAAAGCATAACGCATAACGCATAACTTATAACTCATTACTCATAACGGATAACGCATAAAGCATAACGCATAACGCATAACTTATAACTCATTACTCATAAAGAATAACGCATAACGCATAAGGCATAACGCATAAGACATAACGCATAACGCATAAAGCATAACGCATAACGCATAACGCATAACGCATAACGCATAACGCATAACGCATAACGCATAACGCCTAAAGCATGACGCATAACGCATAACGCAAACGTATAACGCACAACGCATAACGCATAACGCATAATGCATAAAGCATAACGCATAACGCATAACTTATAACTCATTACTCATAACGAATAACGCATAACGCATAACGCATAACGCATAACGCATAACGCATAACGCATAACGCATAATGCATAACGCATAACGCATAACGCATAACGCATAACGCATAACGCATAACGCATAACGCATAACGCATAACGCATTACGCATATCGCATAACGCATAACGCATAACGCATAACGCATAACGCATAAAGCATAACGCATAACGCATAACGCAAACGTATAACGCACAACGCATAACGCATAACGCATAACGCAAAACGCATAACGCATAACGCATAACGCATAACGCATAACGCATAAAGCATAACGCATAACGCATAACGCATAAAGCATAACGCATAACGCATAACTTATAACTCATTACTCATAACGAATAACGCATAACGCATAACGCATAACGCATAAAGCATAACGCATAACGCATAACGCATAACGGATAAAGCAAAATGCATAACGCATAACGCATAACGCATAACGCATTACGCATAACTTATAACCCATAACTCATAAGGAGTAACGCATAACGCATAAAGCATAACGCATGACGCATAACGCATAAAGTATAACGCATAACGCATAACGCATAACGCATAACGCATAACGCATAACGCATAACGCATAACGCATAATGCATAACGCATAACGCATAACGCATAACGCATAACGCATAACGCATAACGCATAACGCATAACGCATAACGCATTACGCATATCGCATAACGCATAACGCATAACGCATAACGCATAACGCATAACGCATAAAGCATAACGCATAACGCATAACGCAAACGTATAACGCACAACGCATAACGCATAACGCATAACGCAAAACGCATAACGCATAACGCATAACGCATAACGCATAACGCATAACGCATAACGCATAACGCATAACGCATAAAGTATAACGCATAACGCATAACGCATAACGCATAACGCATAACGCATAACGCATAACGCATAACGCATAACGCATAACGCATAACGAATAACGCATAAAGCATAACGCATAACGCATAACGCATAAAGCATAAAGCATAACGCATAACGCATAACGCATAACGCATAACGCATAACGCATTACGCATAACGCATAACTTATAACTCATTACTCATAACGAATAACGCATAACGCATAACGCATAGCGCATAACGCATAACGCATAATGCATAACGCATAACGCATAAAGCATAACGCATAACGCATAACGGATAAAGCATAATGCATAACGCATAACGCATAACGCATAACGCATAACGCAAAACGCATAACGCATAACGCATAACGCATAACGCATAACGCATAACGCATAACGCATAACGCATAACGCATAAGGCATAAAGCATAACGCATAACGCATAACTTATAACTCATTACTCATAACCAATAACGCATAACGCATAACGCATAACGGATAACGCATATCGCATAACGCATAACGCATAATGCATAACGCATAAAGCATAACGCATAACGCATAGCGCATAACGCATAACGCATAACGCATAACGCATAAGGCATAAAGCATAACGCATAACGCATAACTTATAACTCATTACTCATAACCAATAACGCATAACGCATAACGCATAACGGATAACGCATATCGCATAACGCATAACGCATAATGCATAACGCATAAAGCATAACGCATAACGCATAGCGCATAACCCCTAACGCATAACGCATAACGTATAACTCATACCGCATAACGCACAACGCATAACGCATAACGCCTAACGCATAACGCATAACGCATAACCCATAACGCATAACGCATAACGCATAACGCATAACGTGTAACTAATAACGCACAACGCATAACGCATAACGGACAACGGATAACGCATAACGCATAACGCATAACGCATAACGAATACCGCAAAACGTATATCGCCTAACACATAACGGATCACGCATAACGCATAACGCATAACGTATAACGCATAACGCATAACGCATAACACATAACGCATAACGCATAATGCACAACGCATTACGAATACAGCAAAACGCATAACGCTTAACGCATAACGGATCACGCATAACGCATAACGCAAAACGCATAATGCATAACGCATAAAGCATAACGCATAACGCATAACGCATAAAGCATAACACATAACGCATAACGCATAATGCACAACGCATAACGAATACAGCAAAAAGCATAAGGCTTAACGCATAACGCATAACGCATAACGCATAATGCATAACGCATAACGCATAACGCATAACGCATAACGCATAACGCATAACGCATAACGCATAACGCATAACGCATAACGCATAACGCATAACGCATAACGCATAACGCATAACGCATAACGTATAACGTATAACGCATACCGCATTACGCATAACTTATAACTCATAACTCATAAGGATTAACGCATAACGCATAAAGCATAACGCATAACGCATAACGCATAAAGCATAACGCATAACGCATAACTTATAACTCATTACTCATAACGAATAACGCATAAAGCATAACGCATAACGCATAACTTATAACTCATTACTCATAACGAATAACGCATAACGCATAAGGCATAACGCATAAGACATAACGCATAACGCATAAAGCATAACGCATAACGCATAACGCATAACGCATAACGCATAACGCATAACGCATAACGCATAACGCCTAAAGCATGACGCATAACGCATAACGCAAACGTATAACGCACAACGCATAACGCATAACGCATAATGCATAAAGCATAACGCATAACGCATAACTTATAACTCATTACTCATAACGAATAACGCATAACGCATAACGCATAACGCATAACGCATAACGCATAACGCATAATGCATAACGCATAACGCATAACGCATAACGCATAACGCATAACGCATAACGCATAACGCATAACGCATAACGCATTACGCATATCGCATAACGCATAACGCATAACGCATAACGCATAACGCATAAAGCATAACGCATAACGCATAACGCAAACGTATAACGCACAACGCATAACGCATAACGCATAACGCAAAACGCATAACGCATAACGCATAACGCATAACGCATAACGCATAACGCATAACGCATAACGCATAACGCATAACGCATAAAGCATAACGCATAACGCATAACTTATAACTCATTACTCATAACGAATAACGCATAACGCATAACGCATAACGCATAAAGCATAACGCATAACGCATAACGCATAACGGATAAAGCAAAATGCATAACGCATAACGCATAACGCATAACGCATTACGCATAACTTATAACCCATAACTCATAAGGAGTAACGCATAACGCATAAAGCATAACGCATGACGCATAACGCATAAAGTATAACGCATAACGCATAACGCATAACGCATAACGCATAACGCATAACGCATAACGCATAACGCATAACGCATAACGCATAACGCATAACGCATACCGTATAACGCATAACGCATAACGCATAACGCATAACGCATAACGCATAACGCATAACGCATAACGCATAACGCATAACGCATAACGCATAACGCATGAAGCATAACGCATAACGCATAACGCATAACGCATAACGCATAACGCATAACGCATAACGCATAACGCATAACGCATAATGCATAAAGCATAACGCATAACGCATAACTTATAACTCATTACTCATAACGAATAACGCATAACGCATAACGCATAACGCATAACGCATAACGCATAACGCATAATGCATAACGCATAACGCATAACGCATAACGCATAACGCATAACGCATAACGCATAACGCATAACGCATAACGCATAACGCATTACGCATATCGCATAACGCATAACGCATAACGCATAACGCATAACGCATAACCCATAAAGCATAACGCATAACGCATAACGCAAACGTATAACGCACAACGCATAACGCATAACGCATAACGCAAAACGCATAACGCATAACGCATAACGCATAACGCATAACGCATAACGCATAACGCATAACGCATAACGCATAACGCATAACGCATAACGCATAACGTATAACGCATAACGCATACCGTATAACGCATAGCGCATAACGCATAACGCATAACGCATAAAGCATAAATCATAACGCATAACGCATAACGTTAACGCATAACCCATAACGCATAAGGCTTGATGCATGACGCATATCGCATATCGCATAAGGCTTGATGCATGACGCATATCGCATAACGCATAACGCATAACGCATAACGCATAACGCATAACGCATAACGCATAACGCATAACGCATAACGCATAACGCATAACGCATAACACATAACGGATCACGCATAACGCATAACGCATAACGTATAACGCATAACGCATAACGCATAACGCATAACACATAACGCATAACGCATAATGCTCAACGCATAACGAATACAGCAAAACGCATAACGCTTAACGCATAACGCTTCACGCATAACAAATAACGCATAATGCATAACGCATAACGCATATCGCATAAAGCATAACGCATAACGCGTAACGCATAACGCATAACGCACAACGCATAACGCATAACGCATAACGTATAACTCATAACGCATAACGCATAAAGCATAACGCATAACGCATAACGCATAACGCATAACGCATAACGCATAACGCATAACGCATAACGCATAACGCATAAAGCATAACGCATTACGCATAACTTATAACTCATAACTCATAAGGAGTAACGCATATCGCATAAAGCATAACGCATAACGCGTAACGCATAACGCATAACGCACAACGCATAACGCATAACGCATAACGTATGACTCATAACGCATAACGCATAAAGCATAACGCATAACGCATAACGCATAACGCATAACGCATAACGCATAACGCATAACGCATAACGCATAACGCATAAAGCATAACGCATTACGCATAACTTATAACTCATAACTCATAAGGAGTAACGCATAACGCATAAAGCATAACGCATAACGCATAACGCATAACGCATAACGTATAACGCATAACGCATAACGCATAACGCATAACGCATAACGCATAACGCATAACGCATAACGCATAACGCATAACGCATAACGCATAACGCATAACGCATAACGCATAACGCATAACGCATAACGCATAACGCATAACGCATACCGTATAACGCATAGCGCATAACGCATAACGCATAACGCATAACGCATAACGCATAACGCATAACGCATAACGCATAAAGCATAACGCATAACGCATAACTTATAACTCATTACTCATAACGAATAACGCATAACGCATAAGGCATAAGGCATAACGCATAACGCATAACGCATAACGCATAACGCATAAAGCATAACGCATAACGCATAACGGATAAAGCATAATGCATAACGCATAACGCATAACGCATTACGCATAACTTATAACTCATAACTCATACCGAATAACGCATAACGCAAAATGCATAATGCATGTCGGATCACGCATAACGCATAACGCATAACGCATAAAGCATAACGCATAACGCATAACGCATAACGCATAACGAATAACGCATAAAGCATAACGCATAACGCATAACGCATAAAGCATAAAGCATAACGCATAACGCATAACGCATAACGCATAACGCATTACGCATAACGCATAACTTAGAACTCATTACTCATAACGAATAACGCATAACGCATAACGCATAACGCATACCGTATAACGCATAGCGCATAACGCATAACGCATAACGCATAACGCATAACGCATAACGCATAAAGCATAACGCATAACGCATAACGCATTACGCATAACGCATAACGCATAACGCATAACGCATAACGCATAACGCATAACGCATAAAGCATAACGCATTACGCATAACTTATAACTCATAACTCATAAGGAGTAACGCATATCGCATAAAGCATAACGCATAACGCGTAACGCATAACGCATAACGCACAACGCATAACGCATAACGCATAACGTATAACTCATAACGCATAACGCATAAAGCATAACGCATAACGCATAACGCATAACGCATAACGCATAACGCATAACGCATAACGCATAACGCATAAAGCATAACGCATTACGCATAACTTATAACTCATAACTCATAAGGAGTAACGCATATCGCATAAAGCATAACGCATAACGCGTAACGCATAACGCATAACGCACAACGCATAACGCATAACGCATAACGTATGACTCATAACGCATAACGCATAAAGCATAACGCATAACGCATAACGCATAACGCATAACGCATAACGCATAACGCATAACGCATAACGCATAAAGCATAACGCATTACGCATAACTTATAACTCATAACTCATAAGGAGTAACGCATAACGCATAAAGCATAACGCATAACGCATAACGCATAACGCATAACGTATAACGCATAACGCATAACGCATAACGCATAACGCATAACGCATAACGCATAACGGATCACGCATAACGCATAACGCATAACGCATAACGCATAACGCATAACGCATAACGCATAACGCATAACGCATAACGCATAACGCATAACGCATAACGCATAACGCATAACGCATAACGCATAACGCATAACGCATAACGCATAAAGCATAACGCATAACGCATAACTTATAACTCATTACTCATAACGAATAACGCATAACGCATAAGGCATAACGCATAACGCATAACGCGTAACGCATAACGCATAAAGCATAACGCATAACGCATAACGCATAACGCATAACGGATCACGCATAACGCATAACGCATAACGCATAACGCATAACGCATAACGCATAACGCATAACGCATAACGCATAACGCATAAAGCATAACGCATTACGCATAACTTATAACTCATAACTCATAAGGAGTAACGCATAACGCATAAAGCATAACGCATAACGCATAACGCATAACGCATAACGCATAACGCATAACGCATAACGCATAACGCATAACGCATAACGCATAACGCATAACGCATAACGCATAACGGATCACGCATAACGCATAACGCATAACGCATAACGCATAACGCATAACGCATAACGCATAACGCATAACGCATAATGCATAACGCATAACGGATAAAGCATAATGCATAACGCATAACGCATAACGCATTACGCATAACTTATAACTCATAACTCATAAGGAGTAACGCATAACGCATAAAGCATAACGCATGACGCATAACGCATAAAGCATAACGCATAACGCATAACGCATAAAGCATAACGCATAACGCATAACGCATAACGCATAACGCATAACGCATAACGCATAACGCATACCGTATAACGCATAGCGCATAACGCATAACGCATAACGCATAACGCATAACGCATAACGCATAACGCATAACGCATAAAGCATAACGCATAACGCATAACTCATAACTCATTACTCATAACGAATAACGCATAACGCATAAGGCATAACGCATAACGCATAACGCATAACGCATAACGCATAAAGCATAACGCATAACGCATAACGGATAAAGCATAATGCATAACGCATAACGCATAACGCATTACGCATAACTTATAACTCATAACTCATAACGAATAACGCATAACGCAAAATGCATAATGCATGTCGGATCACGCATAACGCATAACGCATAACGCATAAAGCATAACGCATAACGCATAACGCATAACGCATAACGAATAACGCATAAAGCATAACGCATAACGCATAACGCATAAAGCATAAAGCATAACGCATAACGCATAACGCATAACGCATAACGCATTACGCATAACGCATAACTTATAACTCATTACTCATAACGAATAACGCATAACGCATAACGCATAACGCATAACGCATAACGCATAATGCATAACGCATAACGCATAAAGCATAACGCATAACGCATAACGCATAAAGCATAACGCATAACGCATAACGCATAACGCATAACGAATAACGCATAAAGCATAACGCATAATGCATAACGCATAACGCATAACGCATTACGCATAACTTATAACTCATAACTCATAACGAATAACGCATAACGCAAAATGCATAACGCATGTCGGATCACGCATAACGCATAACGCATAAAGCATAAATCATAACGCATAACGCATAACGTTAACGCATAACCCATAACGCATAAGGCTTGATGCATGACGCATATCGCATATCGCATAAGGCTTGATGCATGACGCATATCGCATAACGCATAACGCATAACGCATAACGCATAACGCATAACGCATAACGCACAACGCATAACGCATAACGCATAACGCAAAACGCATAACGCATAACGCATAACGCATAACGCATAACGCATAACGCATAACGCATAACGCATAAGGCATAAAGCATAACGCATAACGCATAACTTATAACTCATTACTCATAACCAATAACGCATAACGCATAACGCATAACGGATAACGCATATCGCATAACGCATAACGCATAATGCATAACGCATAAAGCATAACGCATAACGCATAGCGCATAACCCCTAACGCATAACGCATAACGTATAACTCATAACGCATAACGCATAACGCATAACGCATAACGCCTAACGCATAACGCATAACGCATAACCCCTAACGCATAACGCATAACGCATAACGCATAACGTGTAACTAATAACGCACAACGCATAACGCATAACGGACAACGGATAACGCATAACGCATAACGCATAACGCATAACGAATACCGCAAAACGTATATCGCCTAACACATAACGGATCACGCATAACGCATAACGCATAACGTATAACGCATAACGCATAACGCATAACACATAACGCATAACGCATAATGCACAACGCATAACGAATACCGCAAAACGCATAACGCCTAACGCATAACGGATCAGGCATAACGCATAACGCATAATGCATAACGCATAACGCATAACGCATAATGCATAACGCATAAAGCGTAACGCATAACGCATAACGCATAAAGCATAACGCATAACGCATAACGCATAATGCACAACGCATAACGAATACAGCAAAAAGCATAACGCTTAACGCATAACGCATAACGCATAACGCATAATGCATAACGCATAGCGCATAACGCATAACGCATAACGCATAACGCATAACGCATAACGCATAACGCATAACGCATAACGCATAACGCATAACGCATAACGCATAACGCATAACGCATAACGCATAACGCATAACGTATAACGTATAACGCATACCGCATTACGCATAACTTATAACTCATAACTCATAAGGATTAACGCATAACGCATAAAGCATAACGCATAACGCATAACGCATAACGCATAAAGCATAACGCATAACGCATAACTTATAACTCATTACTCATAACGAATAACGCATAACGCATAAAGCATAACGCATAACGCATAACGCATAACGCATAACGCATAACGCATAACGCATAACGCATAACGCATAACGCATAACGCATAACGCATAACGCATAACGGATCACGCATAACGCATAACGCATAACGCATAACGCATAACGCATAACGCATAACGCATAACGCATAACGCATAACGCATAACGCATAACGCATAACGCATAACGCATAACGCATAACGCATAACGCATAACGCATAACGCATAAAGCATAACGCATAACGCATAACTTATAACTCATTACTCATAACGAATAACGCATAACGCATAAGGCATAACGCATAACGCATAACGCATAACGCATAAAGCATAACGCATAACGCATAACGGATAAAGCATAATGCATAACGCATAACGCATAACGCATTACGCATAACGCATAACGCATAACGCATAACGCATAACGAATAACGCATAACGCAATATGCATAAAGCATGTCGGATCACGCATAACGCGTAACGCATAACGCATAAAGCATAACGCATAACGCATAACGCATAACGCATAACGGATCACGCATAACGCCTAACGCATAACGCATAACGCATAACGCATAACGCATAACGCATAACGCATAACGCATAACGCATAACGCATAAAGCATAACGCATTACGCATAACTTATAACTCATAACTCATAAGGAGTAACGCATAACGCATAAAGCATAACGCATAACGCATAACGCATAACGCATAACGCATAACGCATAACGCATAACGCATAACGCATAACGCATAACGCATAACGCATAACGCATAACGCATAACGCATAACGCATAACGCATAACGCATAACGCATAACGCATAACGGATCACGCATAACGCATAACGCATAACGCATAACGCATAACGCATAACGCATAACGCATAATGCATAACGCATAACGGATAAAGCATAATGCATAACGCATAACGCATAACGCATTACGCATAACTTATAACTCATAACTCATAAGGAGTAACGCATAACGCATAAAGCATAACGCATGACGCATAACGCATAAAGCATAACGCATAACGCATAACGCATAACGCATAACGCATAACGCATAACGCATAACGCATAACGCATAACGCATAACGCATACCGTATAACGCATAGCGCATAACGCATAACGCATAACGCATAACGCATAACGCATAACGCATAACGCATAACGCATAACGCATAAAGCATAACGCATAACGCATAACTTATAACTCATTACTCATAACGAATAACGCATAACGCATAAGGCATAACGCATAACGCAGAACGCATAACGCATAACGCATAAAGCATAACGCATAACGCATAACGGATAAAGCATAATGCATAACGCATAACGCATAACGCATTACGCATAACTTATAACTCATAACTCATAACGAATAACGCATAACGCAAAATGCATAATGCATGTCGGATCACGCATAACGCGTAACGCATAACGCATAACGCATAACGCATAACGCATAACGCATAACGCATAACGCATAACGCATAACGCATAACGCATAAAGCATAACGCATTACGCATAACTTATAACTCATAACTCATAAGGAGTAACGCATAACGCATAAAGCATAACGCATAACGCATAACGCATAACGCATAACGCATAACGCATAACGCATAACGCATAACGCATAACGCATAACGCATAACGCATAACGCATAACGCATAACGGATCACGCATAACGCATAACGCATAACGCATAACGCATAACGCATAACGCATAACGCATAACGCATAATGCATAACGCATAACGGATAAAGCATAATGCATAACGCATAACGCATAACGCATTTCGCATAACTTATAACTCATAACTCATAAGGAGTAACGCATAACGCATAAAGCATAACGCATAACGCATAACGCATAAAGCATAACGCATAACGCATAACGCATAACGCATAACGCATAACGCATAACGCATAACGCATAACGCATAACGCATAACGCATAACGCATAACGCATATCGTATAACGCATAGCGCATAACGCATAACGCATAACGCATAACGCATAACGCATAACGCATAACGCATAACGCTTAACGCATAAAGCATAACGCATAACGCATAACTTATAACTCATTACTCATAACGAATAACGCATAACGCATAAGGCATAACGCATAACGCATAACGCATAACGCATAACGCATAAAGCATAACGCATAACGCATAACGGATAAAGCATAATGCATAACGCATAACGCATAACGCATTACGCATAACTTATAACTCATAACTCATAACGAATAACGCATAACGCAAAATGCATAATGCATGTCGGATCACGCATAACGCATAACGCATAACGCATAAAGCATAACGCATAACGCATAACGCATAACGCATAACGAGTAACGCATAAAGCATAACGCATAACGCATAACGCATAAAGCATAAAGCATAACGCATAACGCATAACGCATAACGCATAACGCATTACGCATAACGCATAACTTATAACTCATTACTCATAACGAATAACGCATAACGCATAACGCATAACGCATAACGCATAACGCATAATGCATAACGCATAACGCATAAAGCATAACGCATAACGCATAACGCATAAAGCATAACGCATAACGCATAACGCATAACGCATAACGCATAACGAATAACGCATAAAGCATAACGCATAATGCATAACGCATAACGCATAACGCATTACGCATAACTTATAACTCATAACTCATAACGAATAACGCATAACGCAAAATGCATAACGCATGTCGGATCACGCATAACGCATAACGCATAAAGCATAAATCATAACGCATAACGCATAACGTTAACGCATAACCCATAACGCATAAGGCTTGATGCATGACGCATATCGCATATCGCATAAGGCTTGATGCATGACGCATATCGCATAACGCATAACGCATAACGCATAACGCATAACGCATAACGCATAACGCATAACGCATAACGCATAACGCATAACGCATACCGTATAACGCATAGCGCATAACGCATAACGCATAACGCATAACGCATAACGCATAACGCATAACGCATAACGCATAAAGCATAACGCATAACGCATAACTTATAACTCATTACTCATAACGAATAACGCATAACGCATAAGGCATAACGCATAACGCATAACGCATAACGCATAACGCATAAAGCATAACGCATAACGCATAACGGATAAAGCATAATGCATAACGCATAACGCATAACGCATTACGCATAACTTATAACTCATAACTCATAACGAATAACGCATAACGCAAAATGCATAATGCATGTCGGATCACGCATAACGCGTAACGCATAACGCATAAAGCATAACGCATAACGCATAACGCATAACGCATAACGAATAACGCATAACGCATAACGCATAACGCATAACGCATAACGCATAACGCATAACGCATAACGCATAAAGCATAACGCATTACGCATAACTTATAACTCATAACTCATAAGGAGTAACGCATAACGCATAAAGCATAACGCATTACGCATAACTTATAACTCATAACTCATAAGGAGTAACGCATAACGCATAAAGCATAACGCATAACGCATAACGCATAACGCATAACGCATAACGCATAACGCATAACGCATAACGCATAACGCATAACGCATAACGCATAACGCATAACGGATCACGCATAACGCATAACGCATAACGCATAACGCATAACGCATAACGCATAACGCATAACGCATAATGCATAACGCATAACGGATAAAGCATAATGCATAACGCATAACGCATAACGCATTACGCATAACTTATAACTCATAACTCATAAGGAGTAACGCATAACGCATAAAGCATAACGCATGACGCATAACGCATAAAGCATAACGCATAACGCATAACGCATAACGCATAACGCATAACGCATAACGCATAACGCATAACGCATAACGCATATCGTATAACGCATAACGCATAACGCATAACGCATAACGCATAACGCATAACGCATAACGCATAACGCTTAACGCATAAAGCATAACGCATAACGCATAACTTATAACTCATTACTCATAACGAATAACGCATAACGCATAAGGCATAACGCATAACGCATAACGCATAACGCATAACGCATAAAGCATAACGCATAACGCATAACGGATAAAGCATAATGCATAACGCATAACGCATAACGCATTACGCATAACTTATAACTCATAACTCATAACGAATAACGCATAACGCAAAATGCATAATGCATGTCGGATCACGCATAACGCATAACGCATAACGCATAAAGCATAACGCATAACGCATAACGCATAACGCATAACGAGTAACGCATAAAGCATAACGCATAACGCATAACGCATAAAGCATAAAGCATAACGCATAACGCATAACGCATAACGCATAACGCATAACGCATAACGCATAACTTATAACTCATTACTCATAACGAATAACGCATAACGCATAACGCATAACGCATAACGCATAACGCATAACGCATAACGCATAATGCATAACGCATAACGCATAAAGCATAACGCATAACGCATAACGCATAAAGCATAACGCATAACGCATAACGCATAACGCATAACGCATAACGAATAACGCATAAAGCATAACGCATAATGCATAACGCATAACGCATAACGCATTACGCATAACTTATAACTCATAACTCATAACGAATAACGCATAACGCAAAATGCATAACGCATGTCGGATCACGCATAACGCATAACGCATAAAGCATAAATCATAACGCATAACGCATAACGTTAACGCATAACCCATAACGCATAAGGCTTGATGCATGACGCATATCGCATATCGCATAAGGCTTGATGCATGACGCATATCGCATAACGCATAACGCATAACGCATAACGCATAACGCATAACGCATAACGTACAACGCATAACGCATAACGCATAACGCAAAACGCATAACGCATAACGCATAACGCATAACGCATAACGCATAACGCATAACGCATAACGCATAAGGCATAAAGCATAACGCATAACGCATAACTTATAACTCATTACTCATAACCAATAACGCATAACGCATAACGCATAACGGATAACGCATATCGCATAACGCATAACGCATAATGCATAACGCATAAAGCATAACGCATAACGCATAGCGCATAACCCCTAACGCATAACGCATATCGTATAACTCATACCGCATAACGCATAACGCATAACGCATAACGCCTAACGCATAACGCATAACGCATAACCCCTAACGCATAACGCATAACGCATAACGCATAACGTGTAACTAATAACGCACAACGCATAACGCATAACGGACAACGGATAACGCATAACGCATAACGCATAACGCATAACGAATACCGCAAAACGTATATCGCCTAACACATAACGGATCACGCATAACGCATAACGCATAACGTATAACGCATAACGCATAACGCATAACACATAACGCATAACGCATAATGCACAACGCATAACGCATAACGCATAACGCATAACGCATAACGCATAACGCATAACGCATAAAGCATAACGCATAACGCATAACTTATAACTCATTACTCATAACGAATAACCCATAACGCATAAGGCATAACGCATAACGCATAACGCATAACGCATAAAGTATAACGCATAACGGATAAAGCATAATGCATAACGCATAACGCATAACGCATTACGCATAACGCATAACGCATAACGCATAACGAATAACGCATAACGCAATATGCATAAAGCATGTCGGATCACGCATAACGCGTAACGCATAACGCATAAAGCATAACGCATAACGCATAACGCATAACGCATAACGGATCACGCATAACGCCTAACGCATAACGCATAACGCATAACGCATAACGCATAACGCATAACGCATAACGCATAACGCATAAAGCATAACGCATTACGCATAACTTATAACTCATAACTCATAAGGAGAAACGCATAACGCATAAAGCATAACGCATAACGCATAACGCATAACGCATAACGCATAACGCATAACGCATAACGCATAACGCATAACGCATAACGCATAACGCATAACGCATAACGCATAACGCATAACGCATAACGCATAACGCATAACGCATAACGCATAACGCATAACGCATAACGCATAACGGATCACGCATAACGCATAACGCATAACGCATAACGCATAACGCATAACGCATAACGCATAACGCATAATGCATAACGCATAACGGATAAAGCATAATGCATAACGCATTACGCATAACGCATTACGCATAACTTATAACTCATAACTCATAAGGAGTAACGCATAACGCATAAAGCATAACGCATGACGCATAACGCATAAAGCATAACGCATAACGCATAACGCATAACGCATAACGCATAACGCATAACGCATAACGCATAACGCATAACGCATAACGCATAACGCATAACGCATAACGGATCACGCATAACGCATAACGCATAACGCATAACGCATAACGCATAACGCATAACGCATAACGCATAACGCATAACGCATAACGCATAACGGATCACGCATAACGCATAACGCATAACGCATAACGCATAACGCATAACGCATAACGCATAGCGCATAATGCATAACGCATAACGGATAAAGCATAATGCATAACGCATAACGCATAACGCATAACGCATTACGCATAACTTATAACTCATAACTCATAAGGAGTAACGCATAACGCATAAAGCATAACGCATGACGCATAACGCATAAAGCATAACGCATAACGCATAACGCATAACGCATAACGCATAACGCATAAAGCATAACGCATTACGCATAACTTATAACTCATAACTCATAAGGAGAAACGCATAACGCATAAAGCATAACGCATAACGCATAACGCATAACGCATAACGCATAACGCATAACGCATAACGCATAACGCATAACGCATAACGCATAACGCATAACGCATAACGCATAACGCATAACGGATCACGCATAACGCATAACGCATAACGCATAACGCATAACGCATAACGCATAACGCATAACGCATAATGCATAACGCATAACGGATAAAGCATAATGCATAACGCATTACGCATAACGCATTACGCATAACTTATAACTCATAACTCATAAGGAGTAACGCATAACGCATAAAGCATAACGCATGACGCATAACGCATAAAGCATAACGCATAACGCATAACCCATAACGCATAACGCATAACGCATAACGCATAACGCATAACGCATAACGCATAACGCATACCGTATAACGCATAGCGCATAACGCATAACGCATAACGCATAACGCATAACGCATAACGCATAACGCATAACGCATAACGGATCACGCATAACGCATAACGCATAACGCATAACGCATAACGCATAACGCATAACGCATAGCGCATAATGCATAACGCATAACGGATAAAGCATAATGCATAACGCATAACGCATAACGCATAACGCATTACGCATAACTTATAACTCATAACTCATAAGGAGTAACGCATAACGCATAAAGCATAACGCATGACGCATAACGCATAAAGCATAACGCATAACGCATAACGCATAACGCATAACGCATAACGCATAACGGATAAAGCATTACGCATATCGCATAACGCATAACGCATAACGCATAACGCATAACGCATAACGCATAAAGCATAACGCATAACGCATAACGCAAACGTATAACGCACAACGCATAACGCATAACGCATAACGCATAACGCATAACGCATAACGCATAACGCATAACGCATTACGCATATCGCATAACGCATAACGCATAACGCATTACGCATATCGCATAACGCATAACGCATAACGCATAACGCATAACGCATAACGCATAAAGCATAACGCATAACGCATAACGCAAACGTATAACGCACAACGCATAACGCATAACGCATAACGCAAAACGCATAACGCATAACGCATAACGCATAACGCATAACGCATAACGCATAACGCATAACGCATAACGCATAACGCATAAAGTATAACGCATAACGCATAACGCATAACGCATAACGCATAACGCATAACGCATAACGCATAACGCATAACGCATAACGCATAACGAATAACGCATAAAGCATAACGCATAACGCATAACGCATAAAGCATAAAGCATAACGCATAACGCATAACGCATAACGCATAACGCATAACGCATAACGCATAACGCATAACTTATAACTCATTACTCATAACGAATAACGCATAACGCATAACGCATAGCGCATAACGCATAACGCATAATGCATAACGCATAACGCATAAAGCATAACGCATAACGCATAACGGATAAAGCATAATGCATAACGCATAACGCATAACGCATAACGCATAACGCAAAACGCATAACGCATAACGCATAACGCATAACGCATAACGCATAACGCATAACGCATAACGCATAACGCATAAGGCATAAAGCATAACGCATAACGCATAACTTATAACTCATTACTCATAACCAATAACGCATAACGCATAACGCATAACGGATAACGCATATCGCATAACGCATAACGCATAATGCATAACGCATAAAGCATAACGCATAACGCATAACGCATAACGCATAACGCATAACGCATAACGCATAAGGCATAAAGCATAACGCATAACGCATAACTTATAACTCATTACTCATAACCAATAACGCATAACGCATAACGCATAACGGATAACGCATATCGCATAACGCATAACGCATAATGCATAACGCATAAAGCATAACGCATAACGCATAGCGCATAACCCCTAACGCATAACGCATAACGTATAACTCATACCGCATAACGCACAACGCATAACGCATAACGCCTAACGCATAACGCATAACGCATAACCCCTAACGCATAACGCATAACGCATAACGCATAACGTGTAACTAATAACGCACAACGCATAACGCATAACGGACAACGGATAACGCATAACGCATAACGCATAACGCATAACGAATACCGCAAAACGTATATCGCCTAACACATAACGGATCACGCATAACGCATAACGCATAACGTATAACGCATAACGCATAACGCATAACACATAACGCATAACGCATAATGCACAACGCATTACGAATACAGCAAAACGCATAACGCTTAACGCATAACGGATCACGCATAACGCATAACGCAAAACGCATAATGCATAACGCATAAAGCGTAACGCATAACGCATAACGCATAAAGCATAACACATAACGCATAACGCATAATGCACAACGCATAACGAATACAGCAAAAAGCATAAGGCTTAACGCATAACGCATAACGCATAACGCATAATGCATAACGCATAGCGCATAACGCATAACGCATAACGCATAACGCATAACGCATAACGCATAACGCATAACGCATAACGCATAACGCATAACGCATAACGCATAACGCATAACGCATAACGTATAACGTATAACGCATACCGCATTACGCATAACTTATAACTCATAACTCATAAGGATTAACGCATAACGCATAAAGCATAACGCATAACGCATAACGCATAAAGCATAACGCATAACGCATAACTTATAACTCATTACTCATAACGAATAACGCATAAAGCATAACGCATAACGCATAACTTATAACTCATTACTCATAAAGAATAACGCATAACGCATAAGGCATAACGCATAAGACATAACGCATAACGCATAAAGCATAACGCATAACGCATAACGCATAACGCATAACGCATAACGCATAACGCATAACGCATAACGCCTAAAGCATGACGCATAACGCATAACGCAAACGTATAACGCACAACGCATAACGCATAACGCATAATGCATAAAGCATAACGCATAACGCATAACTTATAACTCATTACTCATAACGAATAACGCATAACGCATAACGCATAACGCATAACGCATAACGCATAACGCATAACGCATAATGCATAACGCATAACGCATAACGCATAACGCATAACGCATAACGCATAACGCATAACGCATAACGCATAACGCATTACGCATATCGCATAACGCATAACGCATAACGCATAACGCATAACGCATAAAGCATAACGCATAACGCATAACGCAAACGTATAACGCACAACGCATAACGCATAACGCATAACGCAAAACGCATAACGCATAACGCATAACGCATAACGCATAACGCATAACGCATAACGCATAACGCATAACGCATAAAGCATAACGCATAACGCATAACTTATAACTCATTACTCATAACGAATAACGCATAACGCATAACGCATAACGCATAAAGCATAACGCATAACGCATAACGCATAACGGATAAAGCAAAATGCATAACGCATAACGCATAACGCATAACGCATTACGCATAACTTATAACCCATAACTCATAAGGAGTAACGCATAACGCATAAAGCATAACGCATGACGCATAACGCATAAAGTATAACGCATAACGCATAACGCATAACGCATAACGCATAACGCATAACGCATAACGCATAACGCATAATGCATAACGCATAACGCATAACGCATAACGCATAACGCATAACGCATAACGCATAACGCATAACGCATAACGCATTACGCATATCGCATAACGCATAACGCATAACGCATAACGCATAACGCATAACGCATAAAGCATAACGCATAACGCATAACGCAAACGTATAACGCACAACGCATAACGCATAACGCATAACGCAAAACGCATAACGCATAACGCATAACGCATAACGCATAACGCATAACGCATAACGCATAACGCATAACGCATAAAGTATAACGCATAACGCATAACGCATAACGCATAACGCATAACGCATAACGCATAACGCATAACGCATAACGCATAACGCATAACGAATAACGCATAAAGCATAACGCATAACGCATAACGCATAAAGCATAAAGCATAACGCATAACGCATAACGCATAACGCATAACGCATAACGCATAACGCATAACGCATAACTTATAACTCATTACTCATAACGAATAACGCATAACGCATAACGCATAGCGCATAACGCATAACGCATAATGCATAACGCATAACGCATAAAGCATAACGCATAACGCATAACGGATAAAGCATAATGCATAACGCATAACGCATAACGCATAACGCATAACGCAAAACGCATAACGCATAACGCATAACGCATAACGCATAACGCATAACGCATAACGCATAACGCATAACGCATAAGGCATAAAGCATAACGCATAACGCATAACTTATAACTCATTACTCATAACCAATAACGCATAACGCATAACGCATAACGGATAACGCATATCGCATAACGCATAACGCATAATGCATAACGCATAAAGCATAACGCATAACGCATAGCGCATAACGCATAACGCATAACGCATAACGCATAAGGCATAAAGCATAACGCATAACGCATAACTTATAACTCATTACTCATAACCAATAACGCATAACGCATAACGCATAACGGATAACGCATATCGCATAACGCATAACGCATAATGCATAACGCATAAAGCATAACGCATAACGCATAGCGCATAACCCCTAACGCATAACGCATAACGTATAACTCATACCGCATAACGCACAACGCATAACGCATAACGCCTAACGCATAACGCATAACGCATAACCCCTAACGCATAACGCATAACGCATAACGCATAACGTGTAACTAATAACGCACAACGCATAACGCATAACGGACAACGGATAACGCATAACGCATAACGCATAACGCATAACGAATACCGCAAAACGTATATCGCCTAACACATAACGGATCACGCATAACGCATAACGCATAACGTATAACGCATAACGCATAACGCATAACACATAACGCATAACGCATAATGCACAACGCATTACGAATACAGCAAAACGCATAACGCTTAACGCATAACGGATCACGCATAACGCATAACGCAAAACGCATAATGCATAACGCATAAAGCGTAACGCATAACGCATAACGCATAAAGCATAACACATAACGCATAACGCATAATGCACAACGCATAACGAATACAGCAAAAAGCATAAGGCTTAACGCATAACGCATAACGCATAACGCATAATGCATAACGCATAGCGCATAACGCATAACGCATAACGCATAACGCATAACGCATAACGCATAACGCATAACGCATAACGCATAACGCATAACGCATAACGCATAACGCATAACGCATAACGTATAACGTATAACGCATACCGCATTACGCATAACTTATAACTCATAACTCATAAGGATTAACGCATAACGCATAAAGCATAACGCATAACGCATAACGCATAAAGCATAACGCATAACGCATAACTTATAACTCATTACTCATAACGAATAACGCATAAAGCATAACGCATAACGCATAACTTATAACTCATTACTCATAACGAATAACGCATAACGCATAAGGCATAACGCATAAGACATAACGCATAACGCATAAAGCATAACGCATAACGCATAACGCATAACGCATAACGCATAACGCATAACGCATAACGCATAACGCATAACGCCTAAAGCATGACGCATAACGCATAACGCAAACGTATAACGCACAACGCATAACGCATAACGCATAATGCATAAAGCATAACGCATAACGCATAACTTATAACTCATTACTCATAACGAATAACGCATAACGCATAACGCATAACGCATAACGCATAACGCATAACGCATAATGCATAACGCATAACGCATAACGCATAACGCATAACGCATAACGCATAACGCATAACGCATAACGCATAACGCATTACGCATATCGCATAACGCATAACGCATAACGCATAACGCATAACGCATAAAGCATAACGCATAACGCATAACGCAAACGTATAACGCACAACGCATAACGCATAACGCATAACGCAAAACGCATAACGCATAACGCATAACGCATAACGCATAACGCATAACGCATAACGCATAACGCATAACGCATAACGCATAAAGCATAACGCATAACGCATAACTTATAACTCATTACTCATAACGAATAACGCATAACGCATAACGCATAACGCATAAAGCATAACGCATAACGCATAACGCATAACGGATAAAGCAAAATGCATAACGCATAACGCATAACGCATAACGCATTACGCATAACTTATAACCCATAACTCATAAGGAGTAACGCATAACGCATAAAGCATAACGCATGACGCATAACGCATAAAGTATAACGCATAACGCATAACGCATAACGCATAACGCATAACGCATAACGCATAACGCATAACGCATAACGCATAACGCATAACGCATAACGCATACCGTATAACGCATAGCGCATAACGCATAACGCATAACGCATAACGCATAACGCATAACGCATAACGCATAACGCATAACGCATAACGCATAACGCATGAAGCATAACGCATAACGCATAACGCATAACGCATAACGCATAACGCATAACGCATAACGCATAACGCATAACGCATAATGCATAAAGCATAACGCATAACGCATAACTTATAACTCATTACTCATAACGAATAACGCATAACGCATAACGCATAACGCATAACGCATAACGCATAACGCATAATGCATAACGCATAACGCATAACGCATAACGCATAACGCATAACGCATAACGCATAACGCATAACGCATAACGCATAACGCATTACGCATATCGCATAACGCATAACGCATAACGCATAACGCATAACGCATAACCCATAAAGCATAACGCATAACGCATAACGCAAACGTATAACGCACAACGCATAACGCATAACGCATAACGCAAAACGCATAACGCATAACGCATAACGCATAACGCATAACGCATAACGCATAACGCATAACGCATAACGCATAACGCATAACGCATAACGCATAACGTATAACGCATAACGCATACCGTATAACGCATAGCGCATAACGCATAACGCATAACGCATAAAGCATAAATCATAACGCATAACGCATAACGTTAACGCATAACCCATAACGCATAAGGCTTGATGCATGACGCATATCGCATATCGCATAAGGCTTGATGCATGACGCATATCGCATAACGCATAACGCATAACGCATAACGCATAACGCATAACGCATAACGCATAACGCATAACGCATAACGCATAACGCATAACGCATAACACATAACGGATCACGCATAACGCATAACGCATAACGTATAACGCATAACGCATAACGCATAACGCATAACACATAACGCATAACGCATAATGCACAACGCATAACGAATACAGCAAAACGCATAACGCTTAACGCATAACGCTTCACGCATAACAAATAACGCATAACGCATAACGCATAACGCATATCGCATAAAGCATAACGCATAACGCGTAACGCATAACGCATAACGCACAACGCATAACGCATAACGCATAACGTATAACTCATAACGCATAACGCATAAAGCATAACGCATAACGCATAACGCATAACGCATAACGCATAACGCATAACGCATAACGCATAACGCATAACGCATAAAGCATAACGCATTACGCATAACTTATAACTCATAACTCATAAGGAGTAACGCATATCGCATAAAGCATAACGCATAACGCGTAACGCATAACGCATAACGCACAACGCATAACGCATAACGCATAACGTATGACTCATAACGCATAACGCATAAAGCATAACGCATAACGCATAACGCATAACGCATAACGCATAACGCATAACGCATAACGCATAACGCATAACGCATAAAGCATAACGCATTACGCATAACTTATAACTCATAACTCATAAGGAGTAACGCATAACGCATAAAGCATAACGCATAACGCATAACGCATAACGCATAACGTATAACGCATAACGCATAACGCATAACGCATAACGCATAACGCATAACGCATAACGCATAACGCATAACGCATAACGCATAACGCATAACGCATAACGCATAACGCATAACGCATAACGCATAACGCATAACGCATAACGCATACCGTATAACGCATAGCGCATAACGCATAACGCATAACGCATAACGCATAACGCATAACGCATAACGCATAACGCATAAAGCATAACGCATAACGCATAACTTATAACTCATTACTCATAACGAATAACGCATAACGCATAAGGCATAAGGCATAACGCATAACGCATAACGCATAACGCATAACGCATAAAGCATAACGCATAACGCATAACGGATAAAGCATAATGCATAACGCATAACGCATAACGCATTACGCATAACTTATAACTCATAACTCATACCGAATAACGCATAACGCAAAATGCATAATGCATGTCGGATCACGCATAACGCATAACGCATAACGCATAAAGCATAACGCATAACGCATAACGCATAACGCATAACGAATAACGCATAAAGCATAACGCATAACGCATAACGCATAAAGCATAAAGCATAACGCATAACGCATAACGCATAACGCATAACGCATTACGCATAACGCATAACTTAGAACTCATTACTCATAACGAATAACGCATAACGCATAACGCATAACGCATACCGTATAACGCATAGCGCATAACGCATAACGCATAACGCATAACGCATAACGCATAACGCATAAAGCATAACGCATAACGCATAACGCATTACGCATAACGCATAACGCATAACGCATAACGCATAACGCATAACGCATAACGCATAAAGCATAACGCATTACGCATAACTTATAACTCATAACTCATAAGGAGTAACGCATATCGCATAAAGCATAACGCATAACGCGTAACGCATAACGCATAACGCACAACGCATAACGCATAACGCATAACGTATAACTCATAACGCATAACGCATAAAGCATAACGCATAACGCATAACGCATAACGCATAACGCATAACGCATAACGCATAACGCATAACGCATAAAGCATAACGCATTACGCATAACTTATAACTCATAACTCATAAGGAGTAACGCATATCGCATAAAGCATAACGCATAACGCGTAACGCATAACGCATAACGCACAACGCATAACGCATAACGCATAACGTATGACTCATAACGCATAACGCATAAAGCATAACGCATAACGCATAACGCATAACGCATAACGCATAACGCATAACGCATAACGCATAACGCATAAAGCATAACGCATTACGCATAACTTATAACTCATAACTCATAAGGAGTAACGCATAACGCATAAAGCATAACGCATAACGCATAACGCATAACGCATAACGTATAACGCATAACGCATAACGCATAACGCATAACGCATAACGCATAACGCATAACGGATCACGCATAACGCATAACGCATAACGCATAACGCATAACGCATAACGCATAACGCATAACGCATAACGCATAACGCATAACGCATAACGCATAACGCATAACGCATAACGCATAACGCATAACGCATAACGCATAACGCATAAAGCATAACGCATAACGCATAACTTATAACTCATTACTCATAACGAATAACGCATAACGCATAAGGCATAACGCATAACGCATAACGCGTAACGCATAACGCATAAAGCATAACGCATAACGCATAACGCATAACGCATAACGGATCACGCATAACGCATAACGCATAACGCATAACGCATAACGCATAACGCATAACGCATAACGCATAACGCATAACGCATAAAGCATAACGCATTACGCATAACTTATAACTCATAACTCATAAGGAGTAACGCATAACGCATAAAGCATAACGCATAACGCATAACGCATAACGCATAACGCATAACGCATAACGCATAACGCATAACGCATAACGCATAACGCATAACGCATAACGCATAACGCATAACGCATAACGGATAACGCATAACGCATAACGCATAACGCATAACGCATAACGCATAACGCATAACGCATAACGCATAACGCATAATGCATAACGCATAACGGATAAAGCATAATGCATAACGCATAACGCATAACGCATTACGCATAACTTATAACTCATAACTCATAAGGAGTAACGCATAACGCATAAAGCATAACGCATGACGCATAACGCATAAAGCATAACGCATAACGCATAACGCATAACGCATAACGCATAACGCATAACGCATAACGCATAACGCATAACGCATAACGCATAACGCATACCGTATAACGCATAGCGCATAACGCATAACGCATAACGCATAACGCATAACGCATAACGCATAACGCATAACGCATAAAGCATAACGCATAACGCATAACTTATAACTCATAACTCATAACGAATAACGCATAACGCATAAGGCATAACGCATAACGCATAACGCATAACGCATAACGCATAAAGCATAACGCATAACGCATAACGGATAAAGCATAATGCATAACGCATAACGCATAACGCATTACGCATAACTTATAACTCATAACTCATAACGAATAACGCATAACGCAAAATGCATAATGCATGTCGGATCACGCATAACGCATAACGCATAACGCATAAAGCATAACGCATAACGCATAACGCATAACGCATAACGAATAACGCATAAAGCATAACGCATAACGCATAACGCATAAAGCATAAAGCATAACGCATAACGCATAACGCATAACGCATAACGCATAACGCATAACGCATAACTTATAACTCATTACTCATAACGAATAACGCATAACGCATAACGCATAACGCATAACGCATAACGCATAATGCATAACGCATAACGCATAAAGCATAACGCATAACGCATAACGCATAAAGCATAACGCATAACGCATAACGCATAACGCATAACGAATAACGCATAAAGCATAACGCATAATGCATAACGCATAACGCATAACGCATTACGCATAACTTATAACTCATAACTCATAACGAATAACGCATAACGCAAAATGCATAACGCATGTCGGATCACGCATAACGCATAACGCATAAAGCATAAATCATAACGCATAACGCATAACGTTAACGCATAACGCATAACGCATAAGGCTTGATGCATGACGCATATCGCATATCGCATAAGGCTTGATGCATGACGCATATCGCATAACGCATAACGCATAACGCATAACGCATAACGCATAACGCATAACGCACAACGCATAACGCATAACGCATAACGCAAAACGCATAACGCATAACGCATAACGCATAACGCATAACGCATAACGCATAACGCATAACGCATAAGGCATAAAGCATAACGCATAACGCATAACTTATAACTCATTACTCATAACCAATAACGCATAACGCATAACGCATAACGGATAACGCATATCGCATAACGCATAACGCATAATGCATAACGCATAAAGCATAACGCATAACGCATAGCGCATAACCCCTAACGCATAACGCATAACGTATAACTCATACCGCATAACGCATAACGCATAACGCATAACGCCTAACGCATAACGCATAACGCATAACCCCTAACGCATAACGCATAACGCATAACGCATAACGTGTAACTAATAACGCACAACGCATAACGCATAACGGACAACGGATAACGCATAACGCATAACGCATAACGCATAACGAATACCGCAAAACGTATATCGCCTAACACATAACGGATCACGCATAACGCATAACGCATAACGTATAACGCATAACGCATAACGCATAACACATAACGCATAACGCATAATGCACAACGCATTACGAATACAGCAAAACGCATAACGCTTAACGCATAACGGATCAGGCATAACGCATAACGCATAATGCATAACGCATAACGCATAACGCATAATGCATAACGCATAAAGCGTAACGCATAACGCATAACGCATAAAGCATAACACATAACGCATAACGCATAATGCACAACGCATAACGAATACAGCAAAAAGCATAACGCTTAACGCATAACGCATAACGCATAACGCATAATGCATAACGCATAGCGCATAACGCATAACGCATAACGCATAACGCATAACGCATAACGCATAACGCATAACGCATAACGCATAACGCATAACGCATAACGCATAACGCATAACGCATAACGCATAACGCATAACGTATAACGTATAACGCATACCGCATTACGCATAACTTATAACTCATAACTCATAAGGATTAACGCATAACGCATAAAGCATAACGCATAACGCATAACGCATAACGCATAAAGCATAACGCATAACGCATAACTTATAACTCATTACTCATAACGAATAACGCATAACGCATAAAGCATAACGCATAACGCATAACGCATAACGCATAACGCATAACGCATAACGCATAACGCATAACGCATAACGCATAACGCATAACGCATAACGCATAACGGATCACGCATAACGCATAACGCATAACGCATAACGCATAACGCATAACGCATAACGCATAACGCATAACGCATAACGCATAACGCATAACGCATAACGCATAACGCATAACGCATAACGCATAACGCATAACGCATAACGCATAAAGCATAACGCATAACGCATAACTTATAACTCATTACTCATAACGAATAACGCATAACGCATAAGGCATAACGCATAACGCATAACGCATAACGCATAAAGCATAACGCATAACGCATAACGGATAAAGCATAATGCATAACGCATAACGCATAACGCATTACGCATAACGCATAACGCATAACGCATAACGCATAACGAATAACGCATAACGCAATATGCATAATGCATGTCGGATCACGCATAACGCGTAACGCATAACGCATAAAGCATAACGCATAACGCATAACGCATAACGCATAACGGATCACGCATAACGCCTAACGCATAACGCATAACGCATAACGCATAACGCATAACGCATAACGCATAACGCATAACGCATAACGCATAACGCATAACGCATTACGCATAACTTATAACTCATAACTCATAAGGAGTAACGCATAACGCATAAAGCATAACGCATAACGCATAACGCATAACGCATAACGCATAACGCATAACGCATAACGCATAACGCATAACGCATAACGCATAACGCATAACGCATAACGCATAACGCATAACGCATAACGCATAACGCATAACGCATAACGCATAACGGATCACGCATAACGCATAACGCATAACGCATAACGCATAACGCATAACGCATAACGCATAATGCATAACGCATAACGGATAAAGCATAATGCATAACGCATAACGCATAACGCATTACGCATAACTTATAACTCATAACTCATAAGGAGTAACGCATAACGCATAAAGCATAACGCATGACGCATAACGCATAAAGCATAACGCATAACGCATAACGCATAACGCATAACGCATAACGCATAACGCATAACGCATAACGCATAACGCATAACGCATACCGTATAACGCATAGCGCATAACGCATAACGCATAACGCATAACGCATAACGCATAACGCATAACGCATAACGCATAACGCATAAAGCATAACGCATAACGCATAACTTATAACTCATTACTCATAACGAATAACGCATAACGCATAAGGCATAACGCATAACGCAGAACGCATAACGCATAACGCATAAAGCATAACGCATAACGCATAACGGATAAAGCATAATGCATAACGCATAACGCATAACGCATTACGCATAACTTATAACTCATAACTCATAACGAATAACGCATAACGCAATATGCATAATGCATGTCGGATCACGCATAACGCGTAACGCATAACGCATAACGCATAACGCATAACGCATAACGCATAACGCATAACGCATAACGCATAACGCATAACGCATAAAGCATAACGCATTACGCATAACTTATAACTCATAACTCATAAGGAGTAACGCATAACGCATAAAGCATAACGCATAACGCATAACGCATAACGCATAACGCATAACGCATAACGCATAACGCATAACGCATAACGCATAACGCATAACGCATAACGCATAACGCATAACGGATCACGCATAACGCATAACGCATAACGCATAACGCATAACGCATAACGCATAACGCATAACGCATAATGCATAACGCATAACGGATAAAGCATAATGCATAACGCATAACGCATAACGCATTTCGCATAACTTATAACTCATAACTCATAAGGAGTAACGCATAACGCATAAAGCATAACGCATGACGCATAACGCATAAAGCATAACGCATAACGCATAACGCATAACGCATAACGCATAACGCATAACGCATAACGCATAACGCATAACGCATAACGCATAACGCATAACGCATATCGTATAACGCATAACGCATAACGCATAACGCATAACGCATAACGCATAACGCATAACGCATAACGCATAACGCTTAACGCATAAAGCATAACGCATAACGCATAACTTATAACTCATTACTCATAACGAATAACGCATAACGCATAACGCATAACGCATAACGCATAACGCATAACGCATAACGCATAAAGCATAACGCATAACGCATAACGGATAAAGCATAATGCATAACGCATAACGCATAACGCATTACGCATAACTTATAACTCATAACTCATAACGAATAACGCATAACGCAAAATGCATAATGCATGTCGGATCACGCATAACGCATAACGCATAACGCATAAAGCATAACGCATAACGCATAACGCATAACGCATAACGAGTAACGCATAAAGCATAACGCATAACGCATAACGCATAAAGCATAAAGCATAACGCATAACGCATAACGCATAACGCATAACGCATTACGCATAACGCATAACTTATAACTCATTACTCATAACGAATAACGCATAACGCATAACGCATAACGCATAACGCATAACGCATAATGCATAACGCATAACGCATAAAGCATAACGCATAACGCATAACGCATAAAGCATAACGCATAACGCATAACGCATAACGCATAACGCATAACGAATAACGCATAAAGCATAACGCATAATGCATAACGCATAACGCATAACGCATTACGCATAACTTATAACTCATAACTCATAACGAATAACGCATAACGCAAAATGCATAACGCATGTCGGATCACGCATAACGCATAACGCATAAAGCATAAATCATAACGCATAACGCATAACGTTAACGCATAACCCATAACGCATAAGGCTTGATGCATGACGCATATCGCATATCGCATAAGGCTTGATGCATGACGCATATCGCATAACGCATAACGCATAACGCATAACGCATAACGCATAACGCATAACGCATAACGCATAACGCATAACGCATAACGCATACCGTATAACGCATAGCGCATAACGCATAACGCATAACGCATAACGCATAACGCATAACGCATAACGCATAACGCATAAAGCATAACGCATAACGCATAACTTATAACTCATTACTCATAACGAATAACGCATAACGCATAAGGCATAACGCATAACGCATAACGCATAACGCATAACGCATAAAGCATAACGCATAACGCATAACGGATAAAGCATAATGCATAACGCATAACGCATAACGCATTACGCATAACTTATAACTCATAACTCATAACGAATAACGCATAACGCAAAATGCATAATGCATGTCGGATCACGCATAACGCGTAACGCATAACGCATAAAGCATAACGCATAACGCATAACGCATAACGCATAACGAATAACGCATAACGCATAACGCATAACGCATAACGCATAACGCATAACGCATAACGCATAACGCATAAAGCATAACGCATTACGCATAACTTATAACTCATAACTCATAAGGAGTAACGCATAACGCATAAAGCATAACGCATTACGCATAACTTATAACTCATAACTCATAAGGAGTAACGCATAACGCATAAAGCATAACGCATAACGCATAACGCATAACGCATAACGCATAACGCATAACGCATAACGCATAACGCATAACGCATAACGCATAACGCATAACGCATAACGGATCACGCATAACGCATAACGCATAACGCATAACGCATAACGCATAACGCATAACGCATAACGCATAATGCATAACGCATAACGGATAAAGCATAATGCATAACGCATAACGCATAACGCATTACGCATAACTTATAACTCATAACTCATAAGGAGTAACGCATAACGCATAAAGCATAACGCATGACGCATAACGCATAAAGCATAACGCATAACGCATAACGCATAACGCATAACGCATAACGCATAACGCATAACGCATAACGCATAACGCATATCGTATAACGCATAGCGCATAACGCATAACGCATAACGCATAACGCATAACGCATAACGCATAACGCTTAACGCATAAAGCATAACGCATAACGCATAACTTATAACTCATTACTCATAACGAATAACGCATAACGCATAAGGCATAACGCATAACGCATAACGCATAACGCATAACGCATAAAGCATAACGCATAACGCATAACGGATAAAGCATAATGCATAACGCATAACGCATAACGCATTACGCATAACTTATAACTCATAACTCATAACGAATAACGCATAACGCAAAATGCATAATGCATGTCGGATCACGCATAACGCAAAATGCATAATGCATGTCGGATCACGCATAACGCATAACGCATAACGCATAAAGCATAACGCATAACGCATAACGCATAACGCATAACGAGTAACGCATAAAGCATAACGCATAACGCATAACGCATAAAGCATAAAGCATAACGCATAACGCATAACGCATAACGCATAACGCATTACGCATAACGCATAACTTATAACTCATTACTCATAACGAATAACGCATAACGCATAACGCATAACGCATAACGCATAACGCATAACGCATAACGCATAATGCATAACGCATAACGCATAAAGCATAACGCATAACGCATAACGCATAAAGCATAACGCATAACGCATAACGCATAACGCATAACGCATAACGAATAACGCATAAAGCATAACGCATAATGCATAACGCATAACGCATAACGCATTACGCATAACTTATAACTCATAACTCATAACGAATAACGCATAACGCAAAATGCATAACGCATGTCGGATCACGCATAACGCATAACGCATAAAGCATAAATCATAACGCATAACGCATAACGTTAACGCATAACCCATAACGCATAAGGCTTGATGCATGACGCATATCGCATATCGCATAAGGCTTGATGCATGACGCATATCGCATAACGCATAACGCATAACGCATAACGCATAACGCATAACGCATAACGTACAACGCATAACGCATAACGCATAACGCAAAACGCATAACGCATAACGCATAACGCATAACGCATAACGCATAACGCATAACGCATAACGCATAAGGCATAAAGCATAACGCATAACGCATAACTTATAACTCATTACTCATAACCAATAACGCATAACGCATAACGCATAACGCATAACGCATATCGCATAACGCATAACGCATAATGCATAACGCATAAAGCATAACGCATAACGCATAGCGCATAACCCCTAACGCATAACGCATATCGTATAACTCATACCGCATAACGCATAACGCATAACGCATAACGCCTAACGCATAACGCATAACGCATAACCCCTAACGCATAACGCATAACGCATAACGCATAACGTGTAACTAATAACGCACAACGCATAACGCATAACGGACAACGGATAACGCATAACGCATAACGCATAACGCATAAGGAATACCGCAAAACGTATATCGCCTAACACATAACGGATCACGCATAACGCATAACGCATAACGTATAACGCATAACGCATAACGCATAACACATAACGCATAACGCATAATGCACAACGCATAACGCATAACGCATAACGCATAACGCATAACGCATAACGCATAACGCATAAAGCATAACGCATAACGCATAACTTATAACTCATTACTCATAACGAATAACCCATAACGCATAAGGCATAACGCATAACGCATAACGCATAACGCATAAAGTATAACGCATAACGGATAAAGCATAATGCATAACGCATAACGCATAACGCATTACGCATAACGCATAACGCATAACGCATAACGAATAACGCATAACGCAATATGCATAAAGCATGTCGGATCACGCATAACGCGTAACGCATAACGCATAACGCATAACGCATAACGCATAACGCATAACGCATAACGGATCACGCATAACGCATAACGCATAACGCATAACGCATAACGCATAACGCATAACGCATAACGCATAACGCATAACGCATAAAGCATAACGCATTACGCATAACTTATAACTCATAACTCATAAGGAGAAACGCATAACGCATAAAGCATAACGCATAACGCATAACGCATAACGCATAACGCATAACGCATAACGCATAACGCATAACGCATAACGCATAACGCATAACGCATAACGCATAACGCATAACGCATAACGCATAACGCATAACGCATAACGCATAACGCATAACGCATAACGCATAACGCATAACGGATAACGCATAACGCATAACGCATAACGCATAACGCATAACGCATAACGCATAACGCATAACGCATAATGCATAACGCATAACGGATAAAGCATAATGCATAACGCATTACGCATAACGCATTACGCATAACTTATAACTCATAACTCATAAGGAGTAACGCATAACGCATAAAGCATAACGCATGACGCATAACGCATAAAGCATAACGCATAACGCATAACGCATAACGCATAACGCATAACGCATAACGCATAACGCATAACGCATAACGCATAACGCATAACGCATAACGCATAACGGATCACGCATAACGCATAACGCATAACGCATAACGCATAACGCATAACGCATAACGCATAACGCATAACGCATAACGCATAACGCATAACGGATCACGCATAACGCATAACGCATAACGCATAACGCATAACGCATAACGCATAACGCATAGCGCATAATGCATAACGCATAACGGATAAAGCATAATGCATAACGCATAACGCATAACGCATAACGCATTACGCATAACTTATAACTCATAACTCATAAGGAGTAACGCATAACGCATAAAGCATAACGCATGACGCATAACGCATAAAGCATAACGCATAACGCATAACGCATAACGCATAACGCATAACGCATAAAGCATAACGCATTACGCATAACTTATAACTCATAACTCATAAGGAGAAACGCATAACGCATAAAGCATAACGCATAACGCATAACGCATAACGCATAACGCATAACGCATAACGCATAACGCATAACGCATAACGCATAACGCATAACGCATAACGCATAACGCATAACGCATAACGGATCACGCATAACGCATAACGCATAACGCATAACGCATAACGCATAACGCATAACGCATAACGCATAATGCATAACGCATAACGGATAAAGCATAATGCATAACGCATTACGCATAACGCATTACGCATAACTTATAACTCATAACTCATAAGGAGTAACGCATAACGCATAAAGCATAACGCATGACGCATAACGCATAAAGCATAACGCATAACGCATAACGCATAACGCATAACGCATAACGCATAACGCATAACGCATAACGCATAACGCATAACGCATACCGTATAACGCATAGCGCATAACGCATAACGCATAACGCATAACGCATAACGCATAACGCATAACGCATAACGCATAACGGATCACGCATAACGCATAACGCATAACGCATAACGCATAACGCATAACGCATAACGCATAGCGCATAATGCATAACGCATAACGGATAAAGCATAATGCATAACGCATAACGCATAACGCATAACGCATTACGCATAACTTATAACTCATAACTCATAAGGAGTAACGCATAACGCATAAAGCATAACGCATGACGCATAACGCATAAAGCATAACGCATAACGCATAACGCATAACGCATAACGCATAACGCATAACGGATAAAGCATAATGCATAACGCATAACGCATAACGCATAACGCATAACGCATAACGCATAACGCATAACGCATAACGCATAAAGCATAACGCATAACGCATAACTTATAACTCATTACTCATAACGAATAACGCATAACGCATAAGGCATAACGCATAACGCATAACGCATAACGCATAACGCATAAAGCATAACGCATAACGCATAACGGATAAAGCATAATGCATAACGCATAACGCATAACGCATTACGCATAACTTATAACTCATAACTCATAACGAATAACGCATAACGCATAACGCATAACGCATAACGCATAACGGATCACGCATAACGCATAACGCATAACGCATAACGCATAACGCATAACGCATAACGCATAACGCATAACGCATAACGCATAACGCATAACGCATAACGCATAACGCATAACGCATAACGCATAACGCATAACGCATAACGCATAACGCATAACGCATAACGCATAACGCATAAAGCATAACGCATAACGCATAACTTATAACTCATTACTCATAACGAATAACGCATAACGCATAAGGCATAACGCATAACGCATAACGCATAACGCATAACGCCTAACGCATAACGCATAACGCATAACCCCTAACGCATAACGCATAACGCATAACGCATAACGCATAACGCATAAAGCATAACGCATAACGCATAACTTATAACTCATTACTCATAACGAATAACCCATAACGCATAACGCATAACGCATAACGCATAAAGCATAACGCATAACGCATAACGGATAAAGCATAATGCATAACGCATAACGCATAACGCATTACGCATAACGCATAACGCATAACGCATAACGAATAACGCATAACGCAATATGCATAAAGCATGTCGGATCACGCATAACGCGTAACGCATAACGCATAAAGCATAACGCATAACGCATAACGCATAACGCATAACGGATCACGCATAACGCCTAACGCATAACGCATAACGCATAACGCATAACGCATAACGCATAACGCATAACGCATAACGCATAAAGCATAACGCATTACGCGTAACTTATAACTCATAACTCATAAGGAGAAACGCATAACGCATAAAGCATAACGCATAACGCATAACGCATAACGCATAACGCATAACGCATAACGCATAACGCATAACGCATAACGCATAACGCATAACGCATAACGCATAACGCATAACGCATAACGGATCACGCATAACGCATAACGCATAACGCATAACGCATAACGCATAACGCATAACGCATAATGCATAACGCATAACGGATAAAGCATAATGCATAACGCATAACGCATAACGCATTACGCATAACTTATAACTCATAACTCATAAGGAGTAACGCATAACGCATAAAGCATAACGCATGACGCATAACGCATAAAGCATAACGCATAACGCATAACGCATAACGCATAACGCATAACGCATAACGCATAACGCATAACGCATAACGCATACCGTATAACGCATAGCGCATAACGCATAACGCATAACGCATAACGCATAACGCATAACGCATAACGCATAACGCATAACGCATAAAGCATAACGCATAACGCATAACTTATAACTCATTACTCATAACGAATAACGCATAACGCATAAGGCATAACGCATTACGCATAACGCATAACGCATAACGCATAACGCATAACGCATAACGCATAACGCATAACGCATAACGCATAACGCATAACGCATAACGCATAACGGATCACGCATAACGCATAACGCATAACGCATAACGCATAACGCATAACGCATAACGCATAACGCATAATGCATAACGCATAACGGATAAAGCATAATGCATAACGCATAACGCATAACGCATAACGCATTACGCATAACTTATAACTCATAACTCATAAGGAGTAACGCATAACGCATAAAGCATAACGCATGACGCATAACGCATAAAGCATAACGCATAACGCATAACGCATAACGCATAACGCATAACGCATAACGCATAACGCATAACGCATAACGCATAACGCATACCGTATAACGCATAGCGCATAACGCATAACGCATAACGCATAACGCATAACGCATAACGCATAACGCATAACGCATAACGCATAACGCATAACGCATAACGCATAACGCATAAAGCATAACGCATAACGCATAACTTATAACTCATTACTCATAACGAATAACGCATAACGCATAAGGCATAACGCATAACGCATAACGCATAAAGCATAACGCATAACGCATAACGGATAAAGCATACTGCATAACGCATAACGCATAACGCATTACGCATAACTTATAACTCATAACTCATAACGAATAACGCATAACGCATAACGCATAACGCATAACGCATAACGGATCACGCATAACGCATAACGCATAACGCATAACGCATAACGCATAACGCATAACGCATAACGCATAACGCATAACGCATAACGCATAACGCATAACGCATAACGCATAACGCATAACGCATAACGCATAACGCATAACGCATAACGCATAACGCATAACGCATAACGCATAACGCATAAAGCATAACGCATAACGCATAACTTATAACTCATTACTCATAACGAATAACGCATAACGCATAAGGCATAACGCATAACGCATAACGCATAACGCATAAAGCATAACGCATAACGCATAACGGATAAAGCATAATGCATAACGCATAACGCATAACGCATTACGCATAACGCATAACGCATAACGCATAACGAATAACGCATAACGCAATATGCATAAAGCATGTCGGATCACGCATAACGCGTAACGCATAACGCATAAAGCATAACGCATAACGCATAACGCATAACGCATAACGGATCACGCATAACGCCTAACGCATAACGCATAACGCATAACGCATAACGCATAACGCATAACGCATAACGCATAACGCATAAAGCATAACGCATAACGCATAACGCATAACGCATAACGCATAACGCATAACGCATAACGCATAACGCATAACGCATAACGCATAACGCATAACGCATAATGCATAACGCATAACGGATAAAGCATAAAGCATAACGCATAACGCATAACGCATAACGCATAACGGATCACGCATAACGCCTAACGCATAACGCATAACGCATAACGCATAACGCATAACGCATAACGCATAACGCATAACGCATAACGCATTACGCATAACTTATAACTCATAACTCATAAGGAGTAACGCATAACGCATAAAGCATAACGCATAACGCATAACGCATAACGCATAACGCATAACGCATAACGCATAACGCATAACGCATAACGCATAACGCATAACGCATAACGCATAACGCATAACGCATAACGCATAACGCATAACGCATAACGCATAACGGATCACGCATAACGCATAACGCATAACGCATAACGCATAACGCATAACGCATAACGCATAACGCATAATGCATAACGCATAACGGATAAAGCATAATGCATAACGCATAACGCATAACGCATTACGCATTACGCATAACTTATAACTCATAACTCATAAGGAGTAACGCATAACGCATAAAGCATAACACATGACGCATAACGCATAAAGCATAACGCATAACGCATAACGCATAAAGCATAACGCATAACGCATAACGGATAAAGCATAATGCATAACGCATAACGCATAACGCATTACGCATAACTTATAACTCATAACTCATAACGAATAACGCATAACGCAAAATGCATAATGCATGTCGGATCACGCATAACGCATAACGCATAACGCATAAAGCATAACGCATAACGCATAACGCATAACGCATAACGAATAACGCATAACGCATAACGCATAACGCATAACGCATAACGCATAACGCATAACGCATAACGCATAACGCATAACGCATAAAGCATAACGCATTACGCATAACTTATAACTCATAACTCATAAGGAGTAACGCATAACGCATAAAGCATAACGCATAACGCATAACGCATAACGCATAACGCATAACGCATAACGCATAACGCATAACGCATAACGCATAACGCATAACGCATAACGCATAACGCATAACGCATAACGCATAACGCATAACGCATAACGGATCACGCATAACGCATAACGCATAACGCATAACGCATAACGCATAACGCATAACGCATAACGCATAACGCATAATGCATAACGCATAACGGATAAAGCATAATGCATAACGCATAACGCATAACGCATTACGCATAACTTATAACTCATAACTCATAAGGAGTAACGCATAACGCATAAAGCATAACGCATGACGCATAACGCATAAAGCATAACGCATAACGCATAACGCATAACGCATAACGCATAACGCATAACGCATAACGCATAACGCATAAGGCATAACGCATAACGCATAACGCATAACGCATAACGCATACCGTATAACGCATAGCGCATAACGCATAACGCATAACGCATAACGCATAACGCATAACGCATAACGCATAACGCATAAAGCATAACGCATAACGCATAACTTATAACTCATTACTCATAACGAATAACGCATAACGCATAAGGCATAACGCATAACGCATAACGCATAACGCATAAAGCATAACGCATAACGCATAACGGATAAAGCATAATGCATAACGCATAACGCATAACGCATTACGCATAACTTATAACTCATAACTCATAACGAATAACGCATAACGCAAAATGCATAATGCATGTCGGATCACGCATAACGCATAACGCATAACGCATAAAGCATAACGCATAACGCATAACGCATAACGCATAACGCATAACGAATAACGCATAAAGCATAACGCATAACGCATAACGCATAAAGCATAAAGCATAACGCATAACGCATAACGCATAACGCATAACGCATTACGCATAACGCATAACTTATAACTCATTACTCATAACGAATAACGCATAACGCATAACGCATAACGCATAACGCATAACGCATAACGCATAATGCATAACGCATAACGCATAAAGCATAACGCATAACGCATAACGCATAAAGCATAACGCATAACGCATAACGCATAACGCATAACGAATAACGCATAAAGCATAACGCATAATGCATAACGCATAACGCATAACGCATTACGCATAACTTATAACTCATAACTCATAACGAATAACGCATAACGCAAAATGCATAACGCATGTCGGATCACGCATAACGCATAACGCATAAAGCATAAATCATAACGCATAACGCATAACGTTAACGCATAACCCATAACGCATAAGGCTTGATGCATGACGCATATCGCATATCGCATAAGGCTTGATGCATGACGCATATCGCATAACGCATAACGCATAACGCATAACGCATAACGCATAACGCATAACGCATAACGCATAACGCATAAGGAATACCGCAAAACGTATATCGCCTAACACATAACGGATCACGCATAACGCATAACGCATAACGTATAACGCATAACGCATAACGCATAACACATAACGCATAACGCATAATGCACAACGCATTACGAATACAGCAAAACGCATAACGCTTAACGCATAACGGATCACGCATAACGCATAACGCATAATGCATAACGCATAACGCATAACGCATAATGCATAACGCATAAAGCGTAACGCATAACGCATAACGCATAAAGCATAACACATAACGCATAACGCATAATGCACAACGCATAACGAATACAGCAAAAAGCATAACGCTTAACGCATAACGGATCACGCATAACGCATAACGCATAACGCATAACGCATAACGCATAACGCATAACGCATAACGCATAACGCATAACGCATAACGCATAACGCATAACGCATAACGCATAACGCATAACGCATAACGCATAACGCATAACGCATAACGCATAACGCATAACGCATAAAGCATAACGCATAACGCATAACTTATAACTCATTACTCATAACGAATAACGCATAACGCATAAGGCATAACGCATAACGCATAACGCATAACGCATAAAGCATAACGCATAACGCATAACGGATAAAGCATAATGCATAACGCATATCGCATAACGCATTACGCATAACTTATAACTCATAACTCATAACGAATAACGCATAACGCAATATGCATAAAGCATGTCGGATCACGCATAACGCGTAACGCATAACGCATAAAGCATAACGCGTAACGCATAACGCATAACGCATAACGGATCACGCATAACGCATAACGCATAACGCATAACGCATAACGCATAACGCATAACGCATAACGCATAACGCATAAAGCATAACGCATTACGCATAACTTATAACTCATAACTCATAAGGAGTAACGCATAACGCATAAAGCATAACGCATAACGCATAACGCATAACGCATAACGCATAACGCATAACGCATAACGCATAACGCATAACGCATAACGCATAACGCATAACGCATAACGCATAACGCATAACGGATCACGCATAACGCATAACGCATAACGCATAACGCATAACGCATAACGCATAACGCATAATGCATAACGCATAACGGATAAAGCATAATGCATAACGCATAACGCATAACGCATTACGCATAACTTATAACTCATAACTCATAAGGAGTAACGCATAACGCATAAAGCATAACGCATGACGCATAACGCATAAAGCATAACGCATAACGCATAACGCATAACGCATAACGCATAACGCATAACGCATAACGCATAACGCATAACGCATAACGCATAACGCATACCGTATAACGCATAGCGCATAACGCATAACGCATAACGCATAACGCATAACGCATAACGCATAACGCATAAAGCATAACGCATAACGCATAACTTATAACTCATTACTCATAACGAATAACGCATAACGCATAAGGCATAACGCATAACGCATAACGCATAACGCATAACGCATAAAGCATAACGCATAACGCATAACGGTAAAGCATAATGCATAACGCATAACGCATAACGCATTACGCATAACTTATAACTCATAACTCATAACGAATAACGCATAACGCAAAATGCATAATGCATGTCGGATCACGCATAACGCATAACGCATAACGCATAAAGCATAACGCATAACGCATAACGCATAACGCATAACGAATAACGCATAAAGCATAACGCATAACGCATAACGCATAAAGCATAAAGCATAACGCATAACGCATAACGCATAACGCATAACGCATTACGCATAACGCATAACTTATAACTCATTACTCATAACGAATAACGCATAACGCATAACGCATAACGCATAACGCATAACGCATAATGCATAACGCATAACGCATAAAGCATAACGCATAACGCATAACGGATAAAGCATAATGCATAACGCAAAACGCATAACGCATTACGCATAACTTATAACTCATAACTCATAACGAATAACGCGTAACGCAAAATGCATAACGCATAACGCATAACGCATAAGGCATAAAGCATAACGCATAACGCATAACTTATAACTCATTACTCATAACCAATAACGCATAAAGCATAACGCATAACGGATAACGCATATCGCATAACGCATAACGCATAATGCATAACGCATAAAGCATAACGCATAACGCATAGCGCATAACCCCTAACGCATAACGCATAACGTATAACTCATACCGCATAACGCATAACGCATAACGCATAACGCCTAACGCATAACGCATAACGCATAACCCCTAACGCATAACGCATAACGCATAACGCATAACGTGTAACTAATAACGCACAACGCATAACGCATAACGGACAACGGATAACGCATAACGCATAACGCATAACGCATAACGAATACCGCAAAACGTATATCGCCTAACACATAACGGATCACGCATAACGCATAACGCATAACGTATAACGCATAACGCATAACGCATAACACATAACGCATAACGCATAATGCACAACGCATTACGAATACAGCAAAACGCATAACGCTTAACGCATAACGGATCACGCATAACGCATAACGCATAATGCATAACGCATAACGCATAACGCATAATGCATAACGCATAAAGCGTAACGCATAACGCATAACGCATAAAGCATAACACATAACGCATAACGCATAATGCACAACGCATAACGAATACAGCAAAAAGCATAACGCTTAACGCATAACGCATAACGCATAACGCATAATGCATAACGCATAGCGCATAACGCATAACGCATAACGCATAACGCATAACGCATAACGCATAACGGATAACGCATAACGCATAACGCATAACGCATAACGCATAACGCATAACGCATAACGCATAACGCATAACGTATAACGTATAACGCATACCGCATTACGCATAACTTATAACTCATAACTCATAAGGATTAACGCATAACGCATAAAGCATAACGCATAACGCATAACGCATAAAGCATAACGCATAACGCATAACTTATAACTCATTACTCATAACGAATAACGCATAAAGCATAACGCATAACGCATAACTTATAACTCATTACTCATAACGAATAACGCATAACGCATAAGGCATAACGCATAAGGCATAACGCATAACGCATAAAGCATAACGCATAACGCATAACGCATAACGCATAACGCATAACGCATAACGCATAACGCATAACGCATAAAGCATAACGCATAACGCATAACGCATTACGCATAACTTATAACTCATAACTCATAAGGAGTAACGCATAACGCATAAAGCATAACGCATAACGCATAACGCATAACGCATAACGCGTAACGCATAACGCATAACGCATAACGCATAACGCATAACGCATAACGCATAACTCATAACGCATAACTTATAACTCATTACTCATAACGAATAACGCATAACGCATAACGCATATCGCATAACGCATAACGCATAATGCATAACGCATAAAGCATAACGCATAACGCATAACGCATAACGCATAACGCATAACGCATAACGTATAACGTATAACGCATACCGCATTACGCATAACTTATAACTCATAACTCATAAGGAGTAACGCATAACGCATAAAGCATAACGCATAACGCATAAAGCATAACGCATAACGCATAATGCATAACGCATAACGCATAACGCATAACGCATAACGCATAACGCATAACGTATAACGTATAACGCATAACGCATAACTTATAACTCATTACTCATAACTCATAACGCATAACGCATAAAGCATAACGCATAACGCATAACGCATAAAGCATAACGCATAACGCATAACGCATAACGCATAACGCATAACGCATAACGCATAACGCATAACGCATAACGCATAACGCATAACGCATACCGTATAACGCATAGCGCATAACGCATAACGCATAACGCATAACGCATAACGCATAACGCATAACGCATAACGCATGAAGCATAACGCATAACGCATAACTTATAACTCATTACTGATAACGAATAACGCATAACGCATAAGGCATAACGCATAACGCATAACGCATAACGCATAACGCATAACGCATAACGCATAACGCATAACGCATAACGCATAACGCATAACGCATAACGCATAACGCATAACGCATAACGCATAACGCATAACGCATAACGCATAACGCATAATGCATGAAGCATAACGCATAACGCATAACTTATAACTCATTACTCATAACGAATAACGCATAACGCATAACGCATAACGCATAACGCATAATGCATAACGCATAACGCATAACGCATAACGCATAACGCATAACGCATAACAAATAACGCATAACGCATAACGCATAACGCATAACGCATAACGCATAACGCATAACGCATTACGCATATCGCATAACGCATAACGCATAACGCATAACGCATAAAGCATAACGCATAACGGATAACGCAAACGTATAACGCACAACGCATAACGCATAACGCATAACGCAAAACGCATAACGCATAACGCATAACGCATAACGCATAACGCATGACGCATAACGCATAACGCATAAAGCATAACGCATAACGCATAACTTATAACTCATTACTCATAACGAATAACGCATAACGCATAACGGATAACGGATAACGCATATCGCATAACGCATAACGCATAATGCATAACGCATAAAGCATAACGCATAACGCATAACGCATAACCCCTAACGCATAACGCATAACGCATAACGCATAACGCATAACGCATAACGCATTACGCATATCGCATAACGCATAACGCATAACGCATAAAGCATAACGCATAACGCATAACGCAAACGTATAACGCACAACGCATAACGCATAACGCATAACGCATAACGCATAACTTATAACTCATTACTCATAACGAATAACGCATAACGCATAACTTATAACTCATTACTCATAACTCATAACGCATAACGCATAAAGCATAACGCATAACGCATAACGGATAAAGCATAATGCATAACGCATAACGCATAACGCATAACGCATAACGCATAACGCATAACGCATATCGCATAACGCATAACGCATAATGCATAACGCATAAAGCATAACGCATAACGCATAACGCATAACCCCTAACGCATAACGCATAACGCATAACGCATAACGCATAACGCATAACGCATAACGCATAACGCATAACGCATAACGCATAACGCATACCGTATAACGCATAGCGCATAACGCATAACGCATAACGCATAACGCATAACGCATAACGCATAACGCATAACGCATAACGCATGAAGCATAACGCATAACGCATAACGCATAACGCATAACGCATAACGCATAACACATAATGCATAAAGCATAACGCATAACGCATAACTTATAACTCATTACTCATAACGAATAACGCATAACGCATAACGCATAACGCATAACGCATAATGCATAACGCATAACGCATAACGCATAACGCATAACGCATAACGCATAACGCATAACGCATAACGCATAACGCATAACGCATAACGCATTACGCATATCGCATAATGCATAACGCATAAAGCATAACGCATAACGCATAACGCATAACCCCTAACGCATAACGCATAACGTATAACTCATAACGCATACCGCATAACGCATAACGCATAACGCCTAACGCGTAACGCATAACGCATAACCCCTAACGCATAACGCATAACGCATAACGCATAACGCATAACGTGTAACTAATAACGCACAACGCATAAAGCATTACGCATAACGCATAACGCATATCGCACAACGCATAACGCATAACGTATAACGCATACCGTATAACGCATAACGCATAACGCAAACGTATAACGCACAACGCATAACGCATAACGAACAACGGATAACGCATAACGCATAACGCATAACGCATAACGCAAAACGAATACCGCAAAACGTATATCGCCTAACACATAACGGATCACGCATAACGCATAACGCATAACGTATAACGCATAACGCATAACGCATAACGCATAACACATAATGCACAACGCATTACGAATACAGCAAAACGCATAACGCTTAACGCATAACGGATCACGCATAACGCATAACGCATAATGCATAACGCATAACGCATAACGTATAATGCATAACGCATAAAGCGTAACGCATAACGTATAACGTATAACGCATACCGCATTACGCATAACTTATAACTCATAACTCATAAGGAGTAACGCATAACGCATAAAGCATAACGCATAACGCATAACGCATAAAGCATAACGCATAACGCATAACTTATAACTCATTACTCATAACGAATAACGCATAACGCATAACGCATAACTTATAACTCATTACTCATAACGCATAACGCATAACGCATAAAGCATAACGCATAACGCATAACGCATAACGCGTAACGCATAACGCATAACGCATAACGCATAACGCATAACGCGTAACGCATAACGGATCACGCATAACGCATAACGCATAACGCATAACGCGTAACGCATAACGCATAACGCATAACGCATAACGCATAACGCATAACGCATAACTCATAACGCATAACTTATAACTCATTACTCATAACGAATAACGCATAACGCATAACGCATATCGCATAACGCATAACGCATAATGCATAACGCATAAAGCATAACGCATAACGCATAACGCATAACGCATAACGCATAACGCATAACGCATAACGTATAACGTATAACGCATACCGCATTACGCATAACTTATAACTCATAACTCATAAGGAGTAACGCATAACGCATAAAGCATAACGCATAACGCATAAATCATAACGCATAACGAATACCGCAAAACGTATATCGCCTAACACATAACGGATCACGCATAACGCATAACGCATAACGCATAACGCGTAACGCATAACGCATAACGCATAACGCATAACGCATAACGCATAACGCATAACTCATAACGCATAACTTATAACTCATTACTCATAACGAATAACGCATAACGCATAACGCATATCGCATAACGCATAACGCATAATGCATAACGCATAAAGCATAACGCATAACGCATAACGCATAACGCATAACGCATAACGCATAACGTATAACGTATAACGCATACCGCATTACGCATAACTTATAACTCATAACTCATAAGGAGTAACGCATAACGCATAAAGCATAACGCATAACGCATAAAGCATAACGCATAACGCATAACGCATAACGCATAACGCATAACGCATAACGCATAACGCATAACGCATAACGCATAACGTATAACGTATAACGCATAACGCATAACTTATAACTCATTACTCATAACTCATAACGCATAACGCATAAAGCATAACGCATGACGCATAACGCATAAAGCATAACGCATAACGCATAACGCATAACGCATAACGCATAACGCATAACGCATAACGCATAACGCATAACGCATAACGCATAACGCATAACGCATAACGCATACCGTATAACGCATAGCGCATAACGCATAACGCATAACGCATAACGCATAACGCATAACGCATAACGCATAACGCATAACGCATAACGCATAACGCATAACTTATAACTCATTACTGATAACGAATAACGCATAACGCATAAGGCATAACGCATAACGCATAACGCATAACGCATAACGCATAACGCATAACGCATAACGCATAACGCATAACGCATAACGCATAACGCATAATGCATAATGCATAACGCATAACGTATAACTTATAACTCATTACTCATAACGAATAACGCATAACGCATAACGCATAACGCATAACGCATAATGCATAACGCATAACGCATAACGCATTACGCATAACGCATAACGCATAATGCATAAAGCATAACGCATTACGCATAACTTATAACCCATAACTCATAAGGAGTAACGCATAACGCATAAAGCATAACGCATGACGCATAACGCATAAAGCATAACGCATAACGCATAACGCATAACGCATAACGCATAACGCATAACGCATAACGCATAACGCATAACGCATAACGCATAACGCATAACGAATAACGCATAACGCATAACGCATAACGCATAACGCATAACGCATAACGCATAACGCATAAAGCATAACGCATAACGCATAACGCATTACGCATAACTTATAACTCATAACTCATAAGGAGTAACGCATAACGCATAAAGCATAACGCATAACGCATAACGCATAACGCATAACGCGTAACGCATAACGCATAACGCATAACGCATAACGCATAACGCATAACGCATAACTCATAACGCATAACTTATAACTCATTACTCATAACGAATAACGCATAACGCATAACGCATATCGCATAACGCATAACGCATAATGCATAACGCATAAAGCATAACGCATAACGCATAACGCATAACGCATAACGCATAACGCATAACGTATAACGTATAACGCATACCGCATTACGCATAACTTATAACTCATAAATCATAAGGAGTAACGCATAACGCATAAAGCATAACGCATAACGCATAAAGCATAACGCATAACGCATAATGCATAACGCATAACGCATAACGCATAACGCATAACGCATAACGCATAACGTATAACGTATAACGCATAACGCATAACTTATAACTCATTACTCATAACTCATAACGCATAACGCATAAAGCATAACGCATGACGCATAACGCATAAAGCATAACGCATAACGCATAACGCATAACGCATAACGCATAACGCATAACGCATAACGCATAACGCATAACGCATAACGCATAACGCATACCGTATAACGCATAGCGCATAACGCATAACGCATAACGCATAACGCATAACGCATAACGCATAACGCATAACGCATGAAGCATAACGCATAACGCATAACTTATAACTCATTACTGATAACGAATAACGCATAACGCATAAGGCATAACGCATAACGCATAACGCATAACGCATAACGCATAACGCATAACGCATAACGCATAACGCATAACGCATAACGCATAACGCATAACGCATAACGCATAACGCATAACGCATAACGCATAACGCATAACGCATAACGCATAATGCATGAAGCATAACGCATAACGCATAACTTATAACTCATTACTCATAACGAATAACGCATAACGCATAACGCATAACGCATAACGCATAATGCATAACGCATAACGCATAACGCATAACGCATAACGCATAACGCATAACAAATAACGCATAACGCATAACGCATAACGCATAACGCATAACGCATAACGCATAACGCATTACGCATATCGCATAACGCATAACGCATAACGCATAACGCATAAAGCATAACGCATAACGGATAACGCAAACGTATAACGCACAACGCATAACGCATAACGCATAACGCAAAACGCATAACGCATAACGCATAACGCATAACGCATAACGCATGACGCATAACGCATAACGCATAAAGCATAACGCATAACGCATAACTTATAACTCATTACTCATAACGAATAACGCATAACGCATAACGGATAACGGATAACGCATATCGCATAACGCATAACGCATAATGCATAACGCATAAAGCATAACGCATAACGCATAACGCATAACCCCTAACGCATAACGCATAACGCATAACGCATAACGCATAACGCATAACGCATTACGCATATCGCATAACGCATAACGCATAACGCATAAAGCATAACGCATAACGCATAACGCAAACGTATAACGCACAACGCATAACGCATAACGCATAACGCATAACGCATAACTTATAACTCATTACTCATAACGAATAACGCATAACGCATAACTTATAACTCATTACTCATAACTCATAACGCATAACGCATAAAGCATAACGCATAACGCATAACGGATAAAGCATAATGCATAACGCATAACGCATAACGCATAACGCATAACGCATAACGCATAACGCATATCGCATAACGCATAACGCATAATGCATAACGCATAAAGCATAACGCATAACGCATAACGCATAACCCCTAACGCATAACGCATAACGCATAACGCATAACGCATAACGCATAACGCATAACGCATAACGCATAACGCATAACGCATAACGCATACCGTATAACGCATAGCGCATAACGCATAACGCATAACGCATAACGCATAACGCATAACGCATAACGCATAACGCATAACGCATGAAGCATAACGCATAACGCATAACGCATAACGCATAACGCATAACGCATAACGCATAACACATAATGCATAAAGCATAACGCATAACGCATAACTTATAACTCATTACTCATAACGAATAACGCATAACGCATAACGCATAACGCATAACGCATAATGCATAACGCATAACGCATAACGCATAACGCATAACGCATAACGCATAACGCATAACGCATAACGCATAACGCATAACGCATAACGCATTACGCATATCGCATAATGCATAACGCATAAAGCATAACGCATAACGCATAACGCATAACCCCTAACGCATAACGCATAACGTATAACTCATAACGCATACCGCATAACGCATAACGCATAACGCCTAACGCGTAACGCATAACGCATAACCCCTAACGCATAACGCATAACGCATAACGCATAACGCATAACGTGTAACTAATAACGCACAACGCATAAAGCATTACGCATAACGCATAACGCATATCGCATAACGCATAACGCATAACGTATAACGCATACCGTATAACGCATAACGCATAACGCAAACGTATAACGCACAACGCATAACGCATAACGAACAACGGATAACGCATAACGCATAACGCATAACGCATAACGCAAAACGAATACCGCAAAACGTATATCGCCTAACACATAACGGATCACGCATAACGCATAACGCATAACGCATAACGCATAACGCATAACGCATAACGCATAACACATAATGCACAACGCATTACGAATACAGCAAAACGCATAACGCTTAACGCATAACGGATCACGCATAACGCATAACGCATAATGCATAACGCATAACGCATAACGTATAACTCATAACGCATAAAGCGTAACGCATAACGTATAACGTATAACGCATACCGCATTACGCATAACTTATAACTCATAACTCATAAGGAGTAACGCATAACGCATAAAGCATAACGCATAACGCATAACGCATAAAGCATAACGCATAACGCATAACTTATAACTCATTACTCATAACGCATAACGCATAACGCATAACGCATAACTTATAACTCATTACTCATAACGCATAACGCATAACGCATAAAGCATAACGCATAACGCATAACGCATAACGCGTAACGCATAACGCATAACGCATAACGCATAACGCATAACGCGTAACGCATAACGGATCACGCATAACGCATAACGCATAACGCATAACGCATAACGCATAACGCATAACGCATAACGCATAACGCATAACGCATAACGCATAACTCATAACGCATAACTTATAACTCATTACTCATAACGAATAACGCATAACGCATAACGCATATCGCATAACGCATAACGCATAATGCATAACGCATAAAGCATAACGCATAACGCATAACGCATAACGCATAACGCATAACGCATAACGTATAACGTATAACGCATACCGCATTACGCATAACTTATAACTCATAACTCATAAGGAGTAACGCATAACGCATAAAGCATAACGCATAACGCATAAATCATAACGCATAACGAATACCGCAAAACGTATATCGCCTAACACATAACGGATCACGCATAACGCATAACGCATAACGCATAACGCATAACGCATAACGCATAACGCATAACGCATAACGCATAACGCATAACGCATAACTCATAACGCATAACTTATAACTCATTACTCATAACGAATAACGCATAACGCATAACGCATATCGCATAACGCATAACGCATAATGCATAACGCATAAAGCATAACGCATAACGCATAACGCATAACGCATAAGGCATAACGCATAACGTATAACGTATAACGCATACCGCATTACGCATAACTTATAACTCATAACTCATAAGGAGTAACGCATAACGCATAAAGCATAACGCATAACGCATAAAGCATAACGCATAACGCATAATGCATAACGCATAACGCATAACGCATAACGCATAACGCATAACGCATAACGCATAACGTATAACGTATAACGCATAACGCATAACTTATAACTCATTACTCATAACTCATAACGCATAACGCATAAAGCATAACGCATGACGCATAACGCATAAAGCATAACGCATAACGCATAACGCATAACGCATAACGCATAACGCATAACGCATAACGCATAACGCATAACGCATAACGCATAACGCATAACGCATAACGCATAACGCATAACGCATAACGCATAACGCATAACGCATAACGCATAACGCATAACGCATAACGCATAACGCATAACGCATAACGCATGAAGCATAACGCATAACGCATAACTTATAACTCATTACTGATAACGAATAACGCATAACGCATAACGCATAACGCATAACGCATAACGCATAACGCATAACGCATAACGCATAACGCATAACGCATAACGCATAACGCATAACGCATAACGCATAATGCATAATGCATAACGCATAACGTATAACTTATAACTCATTACTCATAACGAATAACGCATAACGCATAACGCATAACGCATAACGCATAATGCATAACGCATAACGCATAACGCATTACGCATAACGCATAACGCATAATGCATGAAGCATAACGCATTACGCATAACTTATAACCCATAACTCATAAGGAGTAACGCATAACGCATAAAGCATAACGCATGACGCATAACGCATAAAGCATAACGCATAACGCATAACGCATAACGCATAACGCATAACGCATAACGCATAACGCATAACGCATAACGCATAACGCATAACGCATAACGAATAACGCATAACGCATAACGCATAACGCATAACGCATAACGCATAACGCATACCGTATAACGCATAGCGCATAACGCATAACGCATAACGCATAACGCATAACGCATAACGCATAACGCATAACGCATGAAGCATAACGCATAACGCATAACTTATAACTCATTACTCATAACGAATAACGCATAACGCATAAGGCATAACGCATAACGCATAACGCATAACGCATAACGCATAACGCATAACGCATAACGCATAACGCATAACGCATAACGCATAACGCATAACGCATAATGCATGAAGCATAACGCATAACGCATAACTTATAACTCATTACTCATAACGAATAACGCATAACGCATAACGCATAACGCATAACGCATAATGCATAACGCATAACGCATAACGCATAACGCATAACGCATAACGCATAACGCATAACGCATAACGCATAACGCATAACGCATAACGCATAACGCATTACGCATAACTTATAACTCATTACTCATAACGAATAACGCATAACGCATAAGGCATAACGCATAAGGCATAACGCATAACGCATAAAGCATAACGCATAACGCATAACGCATAACGCATAACGCATAACGGATAAAGCATAATGCATAACGCATAACGCATAACGCATTACGCATAACTTATAACTCATAACTCATAACGAATAACGCATAACGCAAAATGCATAACGCATAACGCATAACGCATAAGGCATAAAGCATAACGCATAACGCATAACTTATAACTCATTACTCATAACCAATAACGCAGAACGCATAACGCATAACGGATAACGCATATCGCATAACGCATAACGCATAACCCCTAACGCATAACGCATAACGCATAACGCATAACGTGTAACTAATAACGCACAACGCATAACGCATAACGGACAACGGATAACGCACAACGCATTACGAATACAGCAAAACGCATAACGCTTAACGCATAACGGATCACGCATAACGCATAACGGATCACGCATAACGCATAACGCATAACGCATAACGCATAACGCATAACGCATAACGCATAACGCATAACGCATAACGCATAACGCATAAAGCATAACGCATTACGCATAACTTATAACTCATAACTCATAAGGAGTAACGCATAACGCATAAAGCATAACGCATAACGCATAACGCATAACGCATAACGCATAACGCATAACGCATAACGCATAACGCATAACGCATAACGCATAACGCATAACGCATAACGCATAACGCATAACGCATAAAGCATAACGCATTACGCATAACTTATAACTCATAACTCATAAGGAGTAACGCATAACGCATAAAGCATAACGCATAACGCATAACGCATAACGCATAACGCATAACGCATAACGCATAACGCATAACGCATAACGCATAACGCATAACGCATAACGCATAACGCATAACGCATAACGCATAACGCATAACGCATAACGGATCACGCATAACGCATAACGCATAACGCATAATGCATAACGCATAACGCATAACGCATAACGCATAACGCATAACGCATAACGGATAAAGCATAATGCATAACGCATAACGCATAACGCATTACGCATAACTTATAACTCATAACTCATAAGGAGTAACGCATAACGCATAAAGCATAACGCATGACGCATAACGCATAAAGCATAACGCATAACGCATAACGCATAACGCATAGCGCATAACGCATAACGCATAACGCATAACGCATAACGCATAACGCATAACGCATAACGCATACCGTATAACGCATAGCGCATAACGCATAACGCATAACGCATAACGCATAACGCATAACGCATAAAGCATAAAGCATAACGCATAACGCATAACGGATAAAGCATAATGCATAACGCATAACGCATAACGCATTACGCATAACTTATAACTCATAACTCATAACGAATAACGCATAACGCAAAATGCATAATGCATGTCGGATCACGCATAACGCATAACGCATAACGCATAAAGCATAACGCATAACGCATAACGCATAACGAATAACGCATAAAGCATAACGCATAACGCATAACGCATAAAGCATAAAGCATAACGCATAACGCATAACGCATAACGCATAACGCATTACGCATAACGCATAACTTATAACTCATTACTCATAACGAATAACGCATAACGCATAACGCATAACGCATAACGCATAACGCATAACGCATAACGCATAATGCATAACGCATAACGCATAAAGCATAACGCATAACGCATAACGGATAAAGCATAATGCATAACGCATAACGCATAACGCATTACGCATAACTTATAACTCATAACTCATAACGAATAACGCATAACGCAAAATGCATAACGCATATCGCATAACGCATAAGGCATAAAGCATAACGCATAACGCATAACTTATAACTCATTACTCATAACCAATAACGCATAACGCATAACGCATAACGTATAACGCATAACGCATAAAGCATAACGCATAACGCATAACTTATAACTCATTACTCATAACGAATAACGCATAAAGCATAACGCATAACGCATAACTTATAACTCATTACTCATAACGAATAACGCATTACGGCATAAGGCATAACGCATAAGGCATAACGCATAACGCATAAAGCATAACGCATAACGCATAACGCATAACGCATAACGCATAACGCATAACGCATAACGCATAACGCATAACGCATAACGCATAAAGCATAACGCATAACGCATAACGCATTACGCATAACTTATAACTCATAACTCATAAGGAGTAACGCATAACGCATAAAGCATAACGCATAACGCGTAACGCATAACGCATAACGCGTAACGCATAACGCATAACGCGTAACGCATAACGCATAACGCATAACGCATAACGCATAACGCATAACGCATAACTCATAACGCATAACTTATAACTCATTACTCATAACGAATAACGCATAACGCATAACGCATATCGCATAACGCATAACGCATAATGCATAACGCATAAAGCATAACGCATAACGCATAACGCATAACGCATAACGCATAACGCATAACGTATAACGTATAACGCATACCGCATTACGCATAACTTATAACTCATAACTCATAAGGAGTAACGCATAACGCATAAAGCATAACGCATAACGCATAAAGCATAACGCATAACGCATAATGCATAACGCATAACGCATAACGCATAACGCATAACGCATAACGCATAACGTATAACGTATAACGCATAACGCATAACTTATAACTCATTACTCATAACTCATAACGCATAACGCATAAAGCATAACGCATGACGCATAACGCATAAAGCATAACGCATAACGCATAACGCATAACGCATAACGCATAACGCATAACGCATAACGCATAACGCATAACGCATAACGCATAACGCATAACGCATAACGCATAACGCATAACGCATACCGTATAACGCATAGCGCATAACGCATAACGCATAACGCATAACGCATAACGCATAACGCATAACGCATGAAGCATAACGCATAACGCATAACTTATAACTCATTACTGATAACGAATAACGCATAACGCATAAGGCATAACGCATAACGCATAACGCATAACGCATAACGCATAACGCATAACGCATAACGCATAACGCATAACGCATAACGCATAACGCATAACGCAAAACGCATAACGCATAACGCATAACGCATAACGCATAACGCATAACGCATAACGCATACCGTATAACGCATAGCGCATAACGCATAACGCATAACGCATAACGCATAACGCATAACGCATAACGCATGAAGCATAACGCATAACGCATAACTTATAACTCATTACTGATAACGAATAACGCATAACGCATAAGGCATAACGCATAACGCATAACGCATAACGCATAACGCATAACGCATAACGCATAACGCATAATGCATAACGCATAACGCATAACGCATAACGCATAACGCATAACGCATAACGCATAACGCATAACGCATAACGCATAACGCATAACGCATAATGCATGAAGCATAACGCATAACGCATAACTTATAACTCATTACTCATAACGAATAACGCATAACGCATAACGCATAACGCATAACGCATAATGCATAACGCATAACGCATAACGCATAACGCATAACGCATAACGCATACCGCATAACGCATAACGCATAACGCATAACGCATAACGCATAACGCATAACGCATAACGCATTACGCATATCGCATAACGCATAACGCATAACGCATAACGCATAACGCATAACGCATAAAGCATAACGCATAACGCATAACGCAAACGTATAACGCACAACGCATAACGCATAACGCATAACGCAAAACGCATAACGCATAACGCATAACGCATAACGCATAACGCATAACGCATAACGCATAACGCATAACGCATAACGCATAAAGCATAACGCATAACGCATAACTTATAACTCATTACTCATAACGAATAACGCATAACGCATAACGCATAACGCATAACGCATAACGGATAACGCATATCGCATAACGCATAACGCATAATGCATAACGCATAAAGCATAACGCATAACGCATAACGCATAACCCCTAACGCATAACGCATAACGCATAACGCATAACGCATAACGCATAACGCATTACGCATATCGCATAACGCATAACGCATAACGCATAAAGCATAACGCATAACGCAAACGTATAACGCACAACGCATAACGCATAACGCATAACGCAAAACGCATAACGCATAACGCATAACGCATAACGCATAACGCATAACGCATAACGCATAACGCATAACGCATAAAGCATAACGCATAACGCATAACTTATAACTCATTACTCATAACGAATAACGCATAACGCATAACTTATAACTCATTACTCATAACTCATAACGCATAACGCATAAAGCATAACGCATAACGCATAACGGATAAAGCATAATGCATAACGCATAACGCATAACGCATAACGCATAACGCATAACGCATAACGCATGAAGCATAACGCATAACGCATAACGCATAACGCATAACGCATAACGCATATCGCATAACGCATAACGCATAATGCATAACGCATAAAGCATAACGCATAACGCATAACGCATAACCCCTAACGCATAACGTATAACGCATAACGCATAACGCATAACGCATAACGCATAACGCATAACGCATAACGCATAACGCATAACGCATACCGTATAACGCATACCGCATTACGCATAACTTATAACTCATAACTCATAAGGAGTAACGCATAACGCATAAAGCATAACGCATAACGCATAACGCATAAAGCATAACGCATAACGCATAACTTATAACTCATTACTCATAACGAATAACGCATAACGCATAACGCATAACTTATAACTCATTACTCATAACGCATAACGCATAACGCATAAAGCATAACGCATAACGCATAACGCATAACGCATAAAGCATAAATCATAACGCATAACGAATACCGCAAAACGTATATCGCCTAACACATAACGGATCACGCATAACGCATAACGCATAACGCATAACGCGTAACGCATAACGCATAACGCATAACGCATAACGCATAACGCATAACGCATAACTCATAACGCATAACTTATAACTCATTACTCATAACGAATAACGCATAACGCATAACGCATATCGCATAACGCATAACGCATAATGCATAACGCATAAAACATAACGCATAACGCATAACGCATAACGCATAACGCATAACGCATAACGTATAACGTATAACGCATACCGCATTACGCATAACTTATAACTCATAACTCATAAGGAGTAACGCATAACGCATAAAGCATAACGCATAACGCATAAAGCATAACGCATAACGCATAATGCATAACGCATAACGCATAACGCATAACGCATAACGCATAACGCATAACGCATAACGTATAACGTATAACGCATAACGCATAACTTATAACTCATTACTCATAACTCATAACGCATAACGCATAAAGCATAACGCATGACGCATAACGCATAAAGCATAACGCATAACGCATAACGCATAACGCATAACGCATAACGCATAACGCATAACGCATAACGCATAACGCATAACGCATAACGCATAACGCATAACGCATAACGCATAACGCATACCGTATAACGCATAGCGCATAACGCATAAGGCATAACGCATAACGCATAACGCATAACGCATAACGCATGAAGCATAACGCATAACGCATAACTTATAACTCATTACTGATAACGAATAACGCATAACGCATAAGGCATAAGGCATAACGCATAACGCATAACGCATAACGCATAACGCATAACGCATAACGCATAACGCATAACGCATAACGCATAATGCATAAAGCATAACGCATAACGTATAACTTATAACTCATTACTCATAACGAATAACGCATAACGCATAACGCATAACGCATAACGCATAATGCATAACGCATAACGCATAACGCATTACGCATAACGCATAACGCATAATGCATGAAGCATAACGCATTACGCATAACTTATAACCCATAACTCATAAGGAGTAACGCATAACGCATAAAGCATAACGCATGACGCATAACGCATTAAGCATAACGCATAACGCATAACGCATAACGCATAACGCATAACGCATAACGCATAACGCATAACGCATAACGCATAACGCATAACGCATAACGCATAACGCATAACGCATAACGCATAACGCATAACGCATAACGCATAACGCATAACGCATAACGCATAACGCATAACGCATAACGCATAACGCATAACGCATACCGTATAACGCATAGCGCATAACGCATAACGCATAACGCATAACGCATAACGCATAACGCATAACGCATAACGCATAACGCATGAAGCATAACGCATAACGCATAACTTATAACTCATTACTCATAACGAATAACGCATAACGCATAAGGCATAACGCATAACGCATAACGCATAACGCATAACGCATAACGCATAACGCATAACGCATAACGCATAACGCATAACGCATAACGCATAACGCATAACGCATAATGCATGAAGCATAACGCATAACGCATAACTTATAACTCATTACTCATAACGAATAACGCATAACGCATAACGCATAACGCATAACGCATAATGCATAACGCATAACGCATAATGCATAACGCATAACGCATAACGCATAACGCATAACGCATAACGCATAACGCATAACGCATAACGCATTACGCATATCGCATAACGCATAACGCATAACGCATAACGCATAACGCATAAAGCATAACGCATAACGCATAACGCAAACGTATAACGCACAACGCATAACGCATAACGCATAACGCAAAACGCATAACGCATAACGCATAACGCATAACGCATAACGCATAACGCATAACGCATAACGCATAAAGCATAACGCATAACGCATAACTTATAACTCATTACTCATAACGAATAACGCATAACGCATAACGCATAACGCATAACGGATAACGCATATCGCATAACGCATAACGCATAATGCATAACGCATAAAGCATAACGCATAACGCATAACGCATAACCCCTAACGCATAACGCATAACGCATAACGCATAACGCATAACGCATTACGCATATCGCATAACGCATAACGCATAACGCATAAAGCATAACGCATAACGCATAACGCAAACGTATAACGCACAACGCATAACGCATAACGCATAACGCAAAACGCATAACGCATAACGCATAACGCATAACGCATAACGCATAACGCATAACGCATAACGCATAACGCATAACGCATAACGCATAACTTATAACTCATTACTCATAACGAATAACGCATAACGCATAACTTATAACTCATTACTCATAACTCATAACGCATAACGCTTAAAGCATAACGCATAACGCATAACGGATAAAGCATAATGCATAACGCATAACGCATAACGCATAACGCATAACGCATAACGCATAACGCATGAAGCATAACGCATAACGCATAACGCATAACGCATAACGCATATCGCATAACGCATAACGCATAATGCATAACGCATAAAGCATAACGCATAACGCATAACGCATAACCCCTAACGCATAACGCATAACGCATAACGCATAACGCATAACGCGTAACGCATAACGCATAACGCATAACGCATAACGCATAACGCATAACGCATAACGCATACCGTATAACGCATAGCGCATAACGCATAACGCATAACGCATAACGCATAACGCATAACGCATAACGCATAACGCATGAAGCATAACGCATAACGCATAACGCATAACGCATAACGCATAACGCATAACACATAATGCATAAAGCATAACGCATAACGCATAACTTATAACTCATTACTCATAACGAATAACGCATAACGCATAACGCATAACGCATAACGCATAATGCATAACGCATAACGCATAACGCATAACGCATAACGCATAACGCATAACGCATAACGCATAACGCATAACGCATAACGCATTACGCATATCGCATAATGCATAACGCATAAAGCATAACGCATAACGCATAACGCATAACCCCTAACGCATAACGCATAACGCATAACGCATAACGCATAACGTGTAACTAATAACGCACAACGCATAAAGCATTACGCATAACGCATAACGCATATCGCATAACGCATAACGCATAACGTATAACGCATACCGTATAACGCATAACGCATAACGCAAACGTATAACGCACAACGCATAACGCATAACGAACAACGGATAACGCATAACGCATAACGCATAACGCATAACGCATAACGCAAAACGAATACCGCAAAACGTATATCGCCTAACACATAACGGATCACGCATAACGCATAACGCATAACGTATAACGCATAACGCATAACGCATAACGCATAACACATAATGCACAACGCATTACGAATACAGCAAAACGCATAACGCTTAACGCATAACGGATCACGCATAACGCATAACGCATAATGCATAACGCATAACGCATAACGCATAATGCATAACGCATAAAGCGTAACGCATAACGTATAACGTATAACGCATACCGCATTACGCATAACTTATAACTCATAACTCATAAGGAGTAACGCATAACGCATAAAGCATAACGCATAACGCATAACGCATAAAGCATAACGCATAACGCATAACTTATAACTCATTACTCATAACGAATAACGCATAACGCATAACGCATAACTAATAACTCATTACTCATAACGCATATCGCATAACGCATAAAGCATAACGCATAACGCATAACGCATAACGCATAACGAATAACGCATAACGCATAACGCATAACGCATAACGCATAACGCATAACGCATACCGTATAACGCATAGCGCATAACGCATAACGCATAACGCATAACGCATAACGCATAACGCATAACGCATAACGCATAACGCATGAAGCATAACATATAACGCATAACTTATAACTCATTACTCATAACGAATAACGCATAACGCATAAGGCATAACGCATAACGCATAACGCATAACGCATAAAGCATAACGCATAACGCATAACTTATAACTCATAACTCATAACGAATAACGCATAACGCAAAATGCATAACGCATGTCGGATCACGCATAACGCAAAATGCATAATGCATGTCGGATCACGCATAACGCATAACGCATAACGCATAACGCATAACGCATAACGCATAACGCATAACGCATAAAGCATAACGCATAACGCATAACGCATAAAGCATAACGCATAACGCATAACGCATAACGCATTACGCATAACGCATAACTTATAACTCATTACTCATAACGAATAACGCATAACGCATAACGCATAACGCATAACGCATAACGCATAACGCATAACGCATAACGCATAACGCATAACGCATAACGCATAACGCATAACGCATAACGGATAAAGCATAATGCATAACGCATAACGCATAACGCATTACGCATAACTTATAACTCATAACTCATAACGAATAACGCATAACGCAAAATGCATAACGCATGTCGGATCACGCATAACGCATAACGCATAAAGCATAAATCATAACGCATAACGCATAACGTTAACGCATAACCCATAACGCATAAGGCTTGATGCATGACGCATATCGCATATCGCATAAGGCTTGATGCATGACGCATATCGCATAACGCATAACGCATAACGCATAACGCATAACGCATAACGCATAACGCATAACGCATAACGCATAACGCATAACGCATAACGCATAACGCTTAACGCATAACTCATATCGCATAACGCATAAATCATAACCCATAACGCACAACGCATAACGCATAATGCACAACGCATAACGAATACCGCACAACCCATAACGCATAACGCATAACGCATAACGCATAACGCATAACGCATAACGCATAACGCATAACGCATAACGCATAACGCATAAAGCATAAAGCATAAATCATAACGCATAACGAATACCGCAAAACGTATATCGCCTAACACATAACGGATCACGCATAACGCATAACGCATAACGTATAACGCATAACGCATAACGCATAACACATAACGCATAACGCATAATGCTCAACGCATAACGAATACAGCAAAACGCATAACGCTTAACGCATAACACTTCACGCATAACGCATAACGCATAATGCATAACGCATAACGCATAACGCATAATGCATAACGCATAAAGCGTAACGCATAACGCATAACGCATAACGCATAACGCATAACGCATAAAGCATAACGCATAACGCATAACGCATAACGCATTACGCATAACTTATAACTCATAACTCATAAGGAGTAACGCATATCGCATAAAGCATAACGCATAACGCGTAACGCATAACGCATAACGCACAACGCATAACGCATAACGCATAACGTATAACTCATAACGCATAACGCATAAAGCATAACGCATAACGCATAACGCATAACGCATAACGCATAACGCATAACGCATAACGCATAACGCATAACGCATAAAGCATAACGCATTACGCATAACTTATAACTCATAACTCATAAGGAGTAACGCATAACGCATAAAGCATAACGCATAACGCATAACGCATAACGCATAACGTATAACGCATAACGCATAACGCATAACGCATAACGCATAACGCATAACGCATAACGCATAACGCATAACGCATAACGCATAACGCATAACGCATAACGCATAACGCATAAAGCATAACGCATAACGCATAACTTATAACTCATTACTCATAACGCATAACGCAATATGCATAATGCATGTCGGATCACGCATAACGCGTAACGCATAACGCATAAAGCATAACGCATAACGCATAACGCATAACGCATAACGGATCACGCATAACGCATAACGCATAACGCATAACGCATAACGCATAACGCATAACGCCTAACGCATAACGCATAACGCATAAAGCATAACGCATTACGCATAACTTATAACTCATAACTCATAAGGAGTAACGCATAACGCATAAAGCATAACGCATAACGCATAACGCATAACGCATAACGCATAACGCATAACGCATAACGCATAACGCATAACGCATAACGCATAACGCATACCGTATAACGCATAACGCATAACGCATAACGCATAAAGCATAACGCATAACGCATAACTTATAACTCATAACTCATAACGAATAACGCATAACGCAAAATGCATAATGCATGTCGGATCACGCATAACGCAAAATGCATAATGCATGTCGGATCACGCATAACGCATAACGCATAACGCATAACGCATAACGCATAACGAATAACGCATAAAGCATAACGCATAACGCATAACGCATAACGCATAAAGCATAACGCATAACGCATAACGCATAACGCATTACGCATAACGCATAACTTATAACTCATTACTCATAACGAATAACGCATAACGCATAACGCATAACGCATAACGCATAACGCATAACGCATAACGCATAACGCAAACGCATAACGCATAACGCATAAAGCATAACGCATAACGCATAACGGATAAAGCATAATGCATAACGCATAACGCATAACGCATTACGCATAACTTATAACTCATAACTCATAACGAATAACGCATAACGCAAAATGCATAACGCATGTGGGATCACGCATAACGCATAACGCATAAAGCATAAATCATAACGCATAACGCATAACGTTAACGCATAACCCATAACGCATAAGGCTTGATGCATGACGCATATCGCATATCGCATAAGGCTTGATGCATGACGCATATCGCATAACGCATAACGCATAACGCATAACGCATAACGCATAACGCATAACGCATAACGCATAACGCATAACGCATAACGCTTAACGCATAACTCATATCGCATAACGCATAAATCATAACCCATAACGCACAACGCATAACGCATAATGCACAACGCATAACGAATACCGCAAAACGCATAACGCATAACGCATAACGCATAACGCATAACGCATAACTCATAACGCATAACGCATAACGCATAACGCATAAAGCATAAAGCATAAATCATAACGCATAACGAATACCGCAAAACGTATATCGCCTAACACATAACGGATCACGCATAACGCATAACGCATAACGTATAACGCATAACTTATAACTCATTACTCATAACGAATAACGCATAACGCATAACGCATAACGCATAACGCATAACGCATAACGCATAACGCATAACGCATAACGCATAACGCATAACGCATAACGCATAACGCATAACGCATAACGCATAACGCATAACGCATAACGCATAACGCATAACGCATAACGCATAACGCATAACGCATAACGCATAACGCATAACGCTTAACGCATAACTCATATCGCATAACGCATAAATCATAACCCATAACGCACAACGCATAACGCATAATGCACAACGCATAACGAATACCGCAAAACGCATAACGCATAACGCATTACGCATATCGCATAACGCATAACGCATAACGCATAAAGCATAACGCATAACGCATAACGCAAACGTATAACGCACAACGCATAACGCATAACGCATAACGCATAACGCATAACGCATAAAGCATAACGCATTACGCATAACTTATAACTCATAACTCATAAGGAGTAACGCATAACGCATAAAGCATAACGCATAACGCATAACGCATAACGCATAACGCATTACGCATATCGCATAACGCATAACGCATAACGCATAAAGCATAACGCATAACGCATAACGCAAACGTATAACGCACAACGCATAACGCATAACGCATAACGCAAATCGCATAACGCATAACGCATAACGCATAACGCATAACGCATAACGCATAACGCATAACGCATAACGCATAACGCATAACGCATAACTTATAACTCATTACTCATAACGAATAACGCATAACGCATAACTTATAACTCATTACTCATAACTCATAACGCATAACGCTTAAAGCATAACGCATAACGCATAACGGATAAAGCATAATGCATAACGCATAACGCATAACGCATAACGCATAACGCATAACGCATAACGCATGAAGCATAACGCATAACGCATAACGCATAACGCATAACGCATAACGCATATCGCATAACGCATAACGCATAATGCATAACGCATAAAGCATAACGCATAACGCATAACGCATAACCCCTAACGCATAACGCATAACGCATAACGCATAACGCATAACGCGTAACGCATAACGCATAACGCATAACGCATAACGCATAACGCATAACGCATAACGCATACCGTATAACGCATAGCGCATAACGCATAACGCATAACGCATAACGCATAACGCATAACGCATAACGCATAACGCATAAAGCATAACGCATAACGCATAACGCATAACGCATAACGCATAACGCATAACACATAATGCATAAAGCATAACGCATAACGCATAACTTATAACTCATTACTCATAACGAATAACGCATAACGCATAACGCATAACGCATAACGCATAATGCATAACGCATAACGCATAACGCATAACGCATAACGCATAACGCATAACGCATAACGCATAACGCATAACGCATAACGCATAACGCATAACGCATTACGCATATCGCATAATGCATAACGCATAAAGCATAACGCATAACGCATAACGCATAACCCCTAACGCATAACGCATAACGCATAACGCATAACGCATAACGTGTAACTAATAACGCACAACGCATAAAGCATTACGCATAACGCATAACGCATATCGCATAACGCATAACGCATAACGCATAACGTATAACGCATACCGTATAACGCATAACGCATAACGCAAACGTATAACGCACAACGCATAACGCATAACGAACAACGGATAACGCATAACGCATAACGCATAACGCATAACGCAAAACGAATACCGCAAAACGTATATCGCCTAACACATAACGGATCACGCATAACGCATAACGCATAACGTATAACGCATAACGCATAACGCATAACGCATAACACATAATGCACAACGCATTACGAATACAGCAAAACGCATAACGCTTAACGCATAACGGATCACGCATAACGCATAACGCATAATGCATAACGCATAACGCATAACGCATAATGCATAACGCATAAAGCGTAACGCATAACGTATAACGTATAACGCATACCGCATTACGCATAACTTATAACTCATAACTCATAAGGAGTAACGCATAACGCATAAAGCATAACGCATAACGCATAACGCATAAAGCATAACGCATAACGCATAACTTATAACTCATTACTCATAACGAATAACGCATAACGCATAACGCATAACTAATAACTCATTACTCATAACGCATAACGCATAACGCATAAAGCATAACGCATAACGCATAACGCATAACGCATAACGCATAACGCATAACGCATAACGCATAACGCATAACGAATAACGCATAACGCATAACGCATAACGCATAACGCATAACGCATAACGCATACCGTATAACGCATAGCGCATAACGCATAACGCATAACGCATAACGCATAACGCATAACGCATAACGCATAACGCATAACGCATGAAGCATAACATATAACGCATAACTTATAACTCATTACTCATAACGAATAACGCATAACGCATAAGGCATAACGCATAACGCATAACGCATAACGCATAAAGCATAACGCATAACGCATAACTTATAACTCATAACTCATAACGAATAACGCATAACGCAAAATGCATAATGCATGTCGGATCACGCATAACGCAAAATGCATAATGCATGTCGGATCACGCATAACGCATAACGCATAACGCATAACGCATAACGCATAACGCATAACGAATAACGCATAAAGCATAACGCATAACGCATAACGCATAAAGCATAACGCATAACGCATAACGCATAACGCATTACGCATAACGCATAACTTATAACTCATTACTCATAACGAATAACGCATAACGCATAACGCATAACGCATAACGCATAACGCATAATGCATAACGCATAACGCATAACGCATAACGCATAAAGCATAACGCATAACGCATAACGGATAAAGCATAATGCATAACGCATAACGCATAACGCATTACGCATAACTTATAACTCATAACTCATAACGAATAACGCATAACGCAAAATGCATAACGCATGTCGGATCACGCATAACGCATAACGCATAAAGCATAAATCATAACGCATAACGCATAACGTTAACGCATAACCCATAACGCATAAGGCTTGATGCATGACGCATATCGCATATCGCATAAGGCTTGATGCATGACGCATATCGCATAACGCATAACGCATAACGCATAACGCATAACGCATAACGCATAACGCATAACGCATAACGCATAACGCATAACGCTTAACGCATAACTCATATCGCATAACGCATAAATCATAACGCTTAACGCATAACTCATATCGCATAACGCATAAATCATAACCCATAACGCACAACGCATAACGCATAATGCACAACGCATAACGAATACCGCAAAACGCATAACGCATAACGCATAACGCATAACGCATAACGCATAACTCATAACGCATAACGCATAACGCATAACGCATAAAGCATAAAGCATAAATCATAACGCATAACGAATACCGCAAAACGTATATCGCCTAACACATAACGGATCACGCATAACGCATAACGCATAACGTATAACGCATAACTTATAACTCATTACTCATAACGAATAACGCATAACGCATAACGCATAACGCATAACGCATAACGCATAATGCATAACGCATAACGCATAACGCATAACGCATAACGCATAACGCATAACGCATAACGCATAACGCATAACGCATAACGCATAACGCATAACGCATAACGCATAACGCATAACGCATAACGCATAACGCATAACGCATAACGCATAACGCTTAACGCATAACTCATATCGCATAACGCATAAATCATAACCCATAACGCACAACGCATAACGCATAATGCACAACGCATAACGAATACCGCAAAACGCATAACGCATAACGCATTACGCATATCGCATAACGCATAACGCATAACGCATAAAGCATAACGCATAACGCATAACGCAAACGTATAACGCACAACGCATAACGCATAACGCATAACGCATAACGCATAACGCATAAAGCATAACGCATTACGCATAACTTATAACTCATAACTCATAAGGAGTAACGCATAACGCATAAAGCATAACGCATAACGCATAACGCATAACGCATAACGCATTACGCATATCGCATAACGCATAACGCATAACGCATAAAGCATAACGCATAACGCATAACGCAAACGTATAACGCACAACGCATAACGCATAACGCATAACGCAAATCGCATAACGCATAACGCATAACGCATAACGCATAACGCATAACGCATAACGCATAACGCATAACGCATAACGCATAACGCATAACTTATAACTCATTACTCATAACGAATAACGCATAACGCATAACTTATAACTCATTACTCATAACTCATAACGCATAACGCTTAAAGCATAACGCATAACGCATAACGGATAAAGCATAATGCATAACGCATAACGCATAACGCATAACGCATAACGCATAACGCATAACGCATGAAGCATAACGCATAACGCATAACGCATAACGCATAACGCATAACGCATATCGCATAACGCATAACGCATAATGCATAACGCATAAAGCATAACGCATAACGCATAACGCATAACCCCTAACGCATAACGCATAACGCATAACGCATAACGCATAACGCGTAACGCATAACGCATAACGCATAACGCATAACGCATAACGCATAACGCATAACGCATACCGTATAACGCATAACGCATAACGCATAACGCATAACGCATAACGCATAACGCATAACGCATAACGCATAACGCATAACGCATAACGCATAACGCATAACGCATAACGCATAACGCATAACGCATAACACATAATGCATAAAGCATAACGCATAACGCATAACTTATAACTCATTACTCATAACGAATAACGCATAACGCATAACGCATAACGCATAACGCATAATGCATAACGCATAACGCATAACGCATAACGCATAACGCATAACGCATAACGCATAACGCATAACGCATAACGCATAACGCATAACGCATAACGCATTACGCATATCGCATAATGCATAACGCATAAAGCATAACGCATAACGCATAACGCATAACCCCTAACGCATAACGCATAACGCATAACGCATAACGCATAACGTGTAACTAATAACGCACAACGCATAAAGCATTACGCATAACGCATAACGCATATCGCATAACGCATAACGCATAACGCATAACGTATAACGCATACCGTATAACGCATAACGCATAACGCAAACGTATAACGCACAACGCATAACGCATAACGAACAACGGATAACGCATAACGCATAACGCATAACGCATAACGCAAAACGAATACCGCAAAACGTATATCGCCTAACACATAACGGATCACGCATAACGCATAACGCATAACGTATAACGCATAACGCATAACGCATAACGCATAACACATAATGCACAACGCATTACGAATACAGCAAAACGCATAACGCTTAACGCATAACGGATCACGCATAACGCATAACGCATAATGCATAACGCATAACGCATAACGCATAATGCATAACGCATAAAGCGTAACGCATAACGTATAACGTATAACGCATACCGCATTACGCATAACTTATAACTCATAACTCATAAGGAGTAACGCATAACGCATAAAGCATAACGCATAACGCATAACGCATAAAGCATAACGCATAACGCATAACTTATAACTCATTACTCATAACGAATAACGCATAACGCATAACGCATAACTAATAACTCATTACTCATAACGCATAACGCATAACGCATAAAGCATAACGCATAACGCATAACGCATAACGCATAACGCATAACGCATAACGCATAACGCATAACGCATAACGAATAACGCATAACGCATAACGCATAACGCATAACGCATAACGCATAACGCATACCGTATAACGCATAGCGCATAACGCATAACGCATAACGCATAACGCATAACGCATAACGCATAACGCATAACGCATAACGCATGAAGCATAACATATAACGCATAACTTATAACTCATTACTCATAACGAATAACGCATAACGCATAAGGCATAACGCATAACGCATAACGCATAACGCATAAAGCATAACGCATAACGCATAACTTATAACTCATAACTCATAACGAATAACGCATAACGCAAAATGCATAATGCATGTCGGATCACGCATAACGCAAAATGCATAATGCATGTCGGATCACGCATAACGCATAACGCATAACGCATAACGCATAACGCATAACGCATAACGAATAACGCATAAAGCATAACGCATAACGCATAACGCATAAAGCATAACGCATAACGCATAACGCATAACGCATTACGCATAACGCATAACTTATAACTCATTACTCATAACGAATAACGCATAACGCATAACGCATAACGCATAACGCATAACGCATAATGCATAACGCATAACGCATAACGCATAACGCATAAAGCATAACGCATAACGCATAACGGATAAAGCATAATGCATAACGCATAACGCATAACGCATTACGCATAACTTATAACTCATAACTCATAACGAATAACGCATAACGCAAAATGCATAACGCATGTCGGATCACGCATAACGCATAACGCATAAAGCATAAATCATAACGCATAACGCATAACGTTAACGCATAACCCATAACGCATAAGGCTTGATGCATGACGCATATCGCATATCGCATAAGGCTTGATGCATGACGCATATCGCATAACGCATAACGCATAACGCATAACGCATAACGCATAACGCATAACGCATAACGCATAACGCATAACGCATAACGCATAACGCTTAACGCATAACTCATATCGCATAACGCATAAATCATAACCCATAACGCACAACGCATAACGCATAATGCACAACGCATAACGAATACCGCAAAACGCATAACGCATAACGCATAACGCATAACGCATAACGCATAACTCATAACGCATAACGCATAACGCATAACGCATAAAGCATAAAGCATAAATCATAACGCATAACGAATACCGCAAAACGTATATCGCCTAACACATAACGGATCACGCATAACGCATAACGCATAACGTATAACGCATAACGCATAACGCATAACACATAACGCATAACGCATAATGCTCAACGCATAACGAATACAGCAAAACGCATAACGCTTAACGCATAACACTTCACGCATAACGCATAACGCATAATGCATAACGCATAACGCATAACGCATAATGCATAACGCATAAAGCGTAACGCATAACGCATAACGCATAACGCATAACGCATAACGCATAAAGCATAACGCATAACGCATAACGCATAACGCATTACGCATAACTTATAACTCATAACTCATAAGGAGTAACGCATATCGCATAAAGCATAACGCATAACGCGTAACGCATAACGCATAACGCACAACGCATAACGCATAACGCATAACGTATAACTCATAACGCATAACGCATAAAGCATAACGCATAACGCATAACGCATAACGCATAACGCATAACGCATAACGCATAAAGCATAACGCATAAAGCATAACGCATTACGCATAACTTATAACTCATAACTCATAAGGAGTAACGCATAACGCATAAAGCATAACGCATAACGCATAACGCATAACGCATAACGTATAACGCATAACGCATAACGCATAACGCATAACGCATAACGCATAACGCATAACGCATAACGCATAACGCATAACGCATAAAGCATAACGCATAACGCATAACTTATAACTCATTACTCATAACGAATAACGCATAACGCATAAGGCATAACGCATAACGCATAACGCATAACGCATAACGCATAAAGCATAACGCATAACGCATAACGGATAAAGCATAATGCATAACGCATAACGCATAACGCATTACGCATAACTTATAACTCATAACTCATAACGAATAACGCATAACGCAATATGCATAATGCATGTCGGATCACGCATAACGCGTAACGCATAACGCATAAAGCATAACGCATAACGCATAACGCATAACGCATAACGGATCACGCATAACGCATAACGCATAACGCATAACGCATAACGCATAACGCCTAACGCATAACGCATAACGCAGAAAGCATAACGCATTACGCATAACTTATAACTCATAACTCATAAGGAGTAACGCATAACGCATAAAGCATAACGCATAACGCATAACGCATAACGCATAACGCATAACGCATAACGCATAACGCATAACGCATAACGCATAACGCATAACGCATACCGTATAACGCATAACGCATAACGCATAACGCATAAAGCATAACGCATAACGCATAACTTATAACTCATAACTCATAACGAATAACGCATAACGCAAAATGCATAATGCATGTCGGATCACGCATAACGCAAAATGCATAATGCATGTCGGATCACGCATAACGCATAACGCATAACGCATAACGCATAACGCATAACGAATAACGCATAAAGCATAACGCATAACGCATAACGCATAACGCATAAAGCATAACGCATAACGCATAACGCATAACGCATTACGCATAACGCATAACTTATAACTCATTACTCATAACGAATAACGCATAACGCATAACGCATAACGCATAACGCATAACGCATAACGCATAACGCATAACGCAAACGCATAACGCATAACGCATAAAGCATAACGCATAACGCATAACGGATAAAGCATAATGCATAACGCATAACGCATAACGCATTACGCATAACTTATAACTCATAACTCATAACGAATAACGCATAACGCAAAATGCATAACGCATGTGGGATCACGCATAACGCATAACGCATAAAGCATAAATCATAACGCATAACGCATAACGTTAACGCATAACCCATAACGCATAAGGCTTGATGCATGACGCATATCGCATATCGCATAAGGCTTGATGCATGACGCATATCGCATAACGCATAACGCATAACGCATAACGCATAACGCATAACGCATAACGCATAACGCATAACGCTTAACGCATAACTCATATCGCATAACGCATAAATCATAACCCATAACGCACAACGCATAACGCATAATGCACAACGCATAACGAATACCGCAAAACGCATAACGCATAACGCATAACGCATAACGCATAACGCATAACTCATAACGCATAACGCATAACGCATAACGCATAAAGCATAAAGCATAAATCATAACGCATAACGAATACCGCAAAACGTATATCGCCTAACACATAACGGATCACGCATAACGCATAACGCATAACGTATAACGCATAACTTATAACTCATTACTCATAACGAATAACGCATAACGCATAACGCATAACGCATAACGCATAATGCATAACGCATAACGCATAACGCATAACGCATAACGCATAACGCATAACGCATAACGCATAACGCATAACGCATAACGCATAACGCATAACGCATAACGCATAACGCATAACGCATAACGCATAACGCATAACGCATAACGCTTAACGCATAACTCATATCGCATAACGCATAAATCATAACCCATAACGCACAACGCATAACGCATAATGCACAACGCATAACGAATACCGCAAAACGCATAACGCATAACGCATAACGCATAACGCATAACGCATAACTCATAACGCATAACGCATAACGCATAACCCATAAAGCATAAAGCATGAATCATAACGCATAACGAATACCGCAAAACGTATATCGCCTAACACATAACGCATAACGCATAATGCATGAAGCATAAAGCATAACGCATAACTTATAACTCATTACTCATAACGAATAACGCATAACGCATAACGCATAACGCATAACGCATAATGCATAACGCATAACGCATAACGCATAACGCATAACGCATAACGCATAACGCATAACGCATAACGCATAACGCATAACGCATAACGCATAACGCATAACGCATAACGCATTACGCATATCGCAAAACGCATAACGCATAACGCATAACGCATAACGCATAACGCATAAAGCATAACGCATAACGCAAACGTATAACGCACAACGCATAACGCATAACGCATAACGCTAAACGCATAACGCATAACGCATAACGCATAACGCATAACGCATAACGCATAAAGCATAACGCATAACGCATAACTTATAACTCATTACTCATAACGAATAACGCATAACGCATAACGCATAACGGATAACGCATATCGCATAACGCATAACGCATAATGCATAACGCATAAAGCATAACGCATAACGCATAACGCATAACCCCTAACGCATAACGCATAACGCATAACGCATAACGCATAACGCATTACGCATGTCGCATAACGCATAACGCATAACGCATAAAGCATAACGCATAACGCATAACGCAAACGTATAACGCACAACGCATAACGCATAACGCATAACGCATAACGCATAACGCATAACGCCTAACGCGTAACGCATAACGCATAACGCATAACGCATAACGCATAACGCATTACGCATATCGCATAACGCATAACGCATAACGCATAAAGCACAACGCATAACGCATAACGAACAACGGATAACGCATAACGCATAACGCATAACGCATAACGCAAAACGAATACCGCAAAACGTATATCGCCTAACACATAACGGATCACGCATAACGCATAACTCATAACGTATAACGCATAACGCATAACGCATAACGCATAACACATAATGCACAACGCATTACGAATACAGCAAAACGCATAACGCTTAACGCATAACGGATCACGCATAACGCATAACGCATAATGCATAACGCATAATGCATAACGCATAATGCATAACGCATAAAGCGTAACGCATAACGTATAACGTATAACGCATACCGCATTACGCATAACTTATAACTCATAACTCATAAGGAGTAACGCATAACGCATAAAGCATAACGCATAACGCATAACGCATAAAGCATAACGCATAACGCATAACTTATAACTCATTACTCATAACGAATAACGCATAACGCATAACGCATAACTTATAACTCATTACTCATAACGCATAACGCATAACGCATAAAGCATAACGCATAACGCATAACGCATAACGCATAACGCATAACGCATAACGCATAACGCATAACGCATAACGCATAACGCATAACGCATAACGCATAACGCATAACGCATAACGCATAACGCATAACGCATAACGCATACCGTATAACGCATAGCGCATAACGCATAACGCATAACGCATAACGCATAACGCATAACGCATAACGCAAAACGCATAACGCATGAAGCATAACATATAACGCATAACTTATAACTCATTACTCATAACGAATAACGCATAACGCATAAGGCATAACGCATAACGCATAACGCATAACGCATAACGCATAACGCATAAAGCATAACGCATAACGCATAACTTATAACTCATAACTCATAACGAATAACGCATAACGCAAAATGCATAATGCATGTCGGATCACGCATAACGCAAAATGCATAATGCATGTCGGATCACGCATAACGCATAACGCATAACGCATAACGCATAACGCATAACGCATAACGAATAACGCATAAAGCATAACGCATAACGCATAACGCATAAAGCATAACGCATAACGCATAACGCATAACGCATAACGCATAACGCATAACTTATAACTCATTACTCATAACGAATAACGCATAACGCATAACGCATAACGCATAACGCATAACGCATAACGCATAACGCATAACGCATAACGCATAACGCATAAAGCATAACGCATAACGCATAACGGATAAAGCATAATGCATAACGCATAACGCATAACGCATTACGCATAACTTATAACTCATAACTCATAACGAATAACGCATAACGCAAAATGCATAACGCATGTCGGATCACGCATAACGCATAACGCATAAAGCATAAATCATAACGCATAACGCATAACGTTAACGCATAACCCATAACGCATAAGGCTTGATGCATGACGCATATCGCATATCGCATAAGGCTTGATGCATGACGCATATCGCATAACGCATAACGCATAACGCATAACGCATAACGCATAACGCATAACGCATAACGCATAACGCATAACGCATAACGCATAACGCATAACGCTTAACGCATAACTCATATCGCATAACGCATAAATCATAACCCATAACGCACAACGCATAACGCATAATGCACAACGCATAACGAATACCGCAAAACGCATAACGCATAACGCATAACGCATAACGCATAACGCATAACGCATAACTCATAACGCATAACGCATAACGCATAACGCATAAAGCATAAAGCATAAATCATAACGCATAACGAATACCGCAAAACGTATATCGCCTAACACATAACGGATCACGCATAACGCATAACGCATAACGTATAACGCATAACGCATAACGCATAACACATAACGCATAACGCATAATGCTCAACGCATAACGAATACAGCAAAACGCATAACGCTTAACGCATAACACTTCACGCATAACGCATAACGCATAATGCATAACGCATAACGCATAACGCATAATGCATAACGCATAAAGCGTAACGCATAACGCATAACGCATAACGCATAACGCATAAAGCATAACGCATAACGCATAACGCATTACGCATAACTTATAACTCATAACTCATAAGGAGTAACGCATATCGCATAAAGCATAACGCATAACGCGTAACGCATAACGCATAACGCACAACGCATAACGCATAACGCATAACGTATAACTCATAACGCATAACGCATAAAGCATAACGCATAACGCATAACGCATAACGCATAACGCATAACGCATAACGCATAACGCATAAAGCATAACGCATTACGCATAACTTATAACTCATAACTCATAAGGAGTAACGCATAACGCATAAAGCATAACGCATAACGCATAACGCATAACGCATAACGTATAACGCATAACGCATAACGCATAACGCATAACGCATAACGCATAACGGATCACGCATAACGCATAACGCATAACGCATAACGCATAAAGCATAACGCATAACGCATAACTTATAACTCATAACTCATAAGGAGTAACGCATAACGCATAAATAATAACGCATGACGCATAACGCATAAAGCATAACGCATAACGCATAACGCATAACGCATAACGCATAACGCATAACGCATAACGCATAACGCATAACGGATCACGCATAACGCATAACGCATAACGCATAACGCATAACGCATAACGCATAACGCATAACGCATAACGCATAACGCATAACGCATAACGCATAAAGCATAACGCATAACCCATAACGGATAAAGCATAATGCATAACGCATAACGCATAACGCATTACGCATAACTTATAACTCATAACTCATAACGAATAACGCATAACGCAATATGCATAATGCATGTCGGATCACGCATAACGCGTAACGCATAACGCATAAAGCATAACGCATAACGCATAACGCATAACGGATCACGCATAACGCATAACGCATAACGCATAACGCATAACGCATAACGCATAACGCATTACGCATAACGCATAAAGCATAACGCATTACGCATAACGTATAACGCATAACGCATAACGCATAACGCATAACGCATAACGCATAACGGATCACGCATAACGCATAACGCATAACGCATAACGCATAACGCATAACGCATAACGCATAACGCATAACGCATAACGCATAACGCATAAAGCATAACGCATAACGCATAACGCATAACGCATAACGCATAACGCATAACGCATAACGCATACCGTATAACGCATAACGCATAACGCATAACGCATAAAGCATAACGCATAACGCATAACTTATAACTCATAACTCATAACGAATAACGCATAACGCAAAATGCATAATGCATGTCGGATCACGCATAACGCAAAATGCATAATGCATGTCGGATCACGCATAACGCATAACGCATAACGCATAACGCATAACGCATAACGCATAACGCATAACGAATAACGCATAAAGCATAACGCATAACGCATAACGCATAAAGCATAACGCATAACGCATAACGCATAACGCATTACGCATAACGCATAACTTATAACTCATTACTCATAACGAATAACGCATAACGCATAACGCATAACGCATAACGCATAACGCATAACGCATAACGCATAACGCATAACGCATAACGCATAACGCATAACGCATAACGCATAAAGCATAACGCATAACGCATAACGGATAAAGCATAATGCATAACGCATAACGCATAACGCATTACGCATAACTTATAACTCATAACTCATAACGAATAACGCATAACGCAAAATGCATAACGCATGTGTGATCACGCATAACGCATAACGCATAAAGCATAAATCATAACGCATAACGCATAACGTTAACGCATAACCCATAACGCATAAGGCTTGATGCATGACGCATATCGCATATCGCATAAGGCTTGATGCATGACGCATATCGCATAACGCATAACGCATAACGCATAACGCATAACGCATAACGCATAACGCATAACGCATAACGCATAACGCATAACGCTTAACGCATAACTCATATCGCATAACGCATAAATCATAACCCATAACGCACAACGCATAACGCATAATGCACAACGCATAACGAATACCGCAAAACGCATAACGCATAACGCATAACGCATAACGCATAACGCATAACTCATAACGCATAACGCATAACGCATAACGCATAAAGCATAAATCATAACGCATAACGAATACCGCAAAACGTATATCGCCTAACACATAACGGATCACGCATAACGCATAACGCATAACGTATAACGCATAACGCATAACGCATAACACATAACGCATAACGCATAATGCTCAACGCATAACGAATACAGCAAAACGCATAACGCTTAACGCATAACACTTCACGCATAACGCATAACGCATAATGCATAACGCATAACGCATAACGCATAATGCATAACGCATAACGCATAAAGCCTAACGCATAACGCATAACGCATAACGCATAACGCATAAAGCATAACGCATAACGCATAACGCATAACGCATTACGCATAACTTATAACTCATAACTCATAAGGAGTAACGCATATCGCATAAAGCATAACGCATAACGCGTAACGCATAACGCATAACGCACAACGCATAACGCATAACGCATAACGCATAACGTATAACTCATAACGCATAACGCATAAAGCATAACGCATAACGCATAACGCATAACGCATAACGCATAACGCATAACGCATAACGCATAAAGCATAACGCATTACGCATAACTTATAACTCATAACTCATAAGGAGTAACGCATAACGCATAAAGCATAACGCATAACGCATAACGCATAACGCATAACGTATAACGCATAACGCATAACGCATAACGCATAACGCATAACGCATAACGCATAACGCATAACGCATAACGGATCACGCATAACGCATAACGCATAACGCATAAAGCATAACGCATAACGCATAACTTATAACTCATAACTCATAAGGAGTAACGCATAACGCATAAATCATAACGCATGACGCATAACGCATAAAGCATAACGCATAACGCATAACGCATAACGCATAACGCATAACGCATAACGCATAACGGATCACGCATAACGCATAACGCATAACGCATAACGCATAACGCATAACGCATAACGCATAACGCATAAAGCATAACGCATAACGCATAACTTATAACTCATAACTCATAAGGAGTAACGCATAACGCATAAATCATAACGCATGACGCATAACGCATAAAGCATAACGCATAACGCATAACGCATAACGCATAACGCATAACGCATAACGGATAACGCATAACGCATAACGCATAAAGCATAACGCATAACGCATAACTTATAACTCATTACTCATAACGAATAACGCATAACGCATAAGGCATAACGCATAACGCATAACGCATAACGCATAACGCATAAAGCATAACGCGTAACGCATAACGGATAAAGCATAATGCATAACGCATAACGCATAACGCATTACGCATAACTTATAACTCATAACTCATAACGAATAACGCATAACGCAATATGCATAATGCATGTCGGATCACGCATAACGCGTAACGCATAACGCATAAAGCATAACGCATAACGCATAACGCATAACGGATCACGCATAACGCATAACGCATAACGCATAACGCATAACGCATAACGCATAACGCATAACGCATAACGCATAACGCATAACGCATAACGCATAACGCATAATGCTCAACGCATAACGAATACAGCAAAACGCATAACGCTTAACGCATAACACTTCACGCATAACGCATAACGCATAATGCATAACGCATAACGCATAACGCATAATGCATAACGCATAAAGCGTAACGCATAACGCATAAAGCATAACGCATAACGCATATAGCATAACGCATAACGCATAACGCATTACGCATAACTTATAACTCATAACGCATAACGCATAACGCATAACGCATAAAGCATAAAGCATAAATCATAACGCATAACGAATACCGCAAAACGTATATCGCCTAACACATAACGGATCACGCATAACGCATAACGCATAACGTATAACGCATAACGCATAACGCATAACACATAACGCATAACGCATAATGCTCAACGCATAACGAATACAGCAAAACGCATAACGCTTAACGCATAACACTTCACGCATAACGCATAACGCATAATGCATAACGCATAACGCATAACGCATAATGCATAACGCATAAAGCGTAACGCATAACGCATAACGCATAACGCATAACGCATAAAGCATAACGCATAACGCATAACGCATAACGCATTACGCATAACTTATAACTCATAACTCATAAGGAGTAACGCATATCGCATAAAGCATAACGCATAACGCGTAACGCATAACGCATAACGCACAACGCATAACGCATAACGCATAACGCATAACGTATAACTCATAACGCATAACGCATAAAGCATAACGCATAACGCATAACGCATAACGCATAACGCATAACGCATAACGCATAACGCATAACGCATAACGCATAACGCATAAAGCATAACGCATTACGCATAACTTATAACTCATAACTCATAAGGAGTAACGCATAACGCATAAAGCATAACGCATAACGCATAACGCATAACGCATAACGTATAACGCATAACGCATAACGCATAACGCATAACGCATAACGCATAACGCATAACGCATAACGGATCACGCATAACGCATAACGCATAACGCATAACGCATAAAGCATAACGCATAACGTATAACTTATAACTCATAACTCATAAGGAGTAACGCATAACGCATAAATCATAACGCATGACGCATAACGCATAAAGCATAACGCATAACGCATAACGCATGACGCATAACGCATAACGCATAACGCATAACGGATCACGCATAACGCATAACGCATAACGCATAACGCATAACGCATAACGCATAACGCATAACCCCTAACGCATAACGCATAACGTATAACTCATAACGCATAACGCATAACGCATAACGCATAACGCATAACGCATAACGCATAACGCATAACGCATAACGCATAACGCATAACGCATAACGCATAACGCATAACGCATAACGCATAACGCATAAACCATAACGCATAACGCATAACGCATAACGCATAACGCATAACGCATAACGCATAACGCATAACGCATAACGCATAAAGCATAACGCATAACGCATAACTTATAACTCATTACTCATAACGAATAACGCATAACGCATAACGCATAACGGATAACGCATATCGCATAACGCATAACGCATAATGCATAACGCATAAAGCATAACGCATAACGCATAACCCCTAACGCATAACGCATAACGTATAACTCATAACGCATAACGCATAACGCATAACGCATAACGCATAACGCATAACGCCTAACGCATAACGCATAACCCCTAACGCATAACGCATAACGCATAACGCATAACGTGTAACTAATAACGCACAACGCATAAAGCATAACGCATAACGCATAACGCATATCGCATAACGCATAACGCATAACGCATAACGCATAACGCATAACGCATAACGCATAACGCATAACGCATAACGCATAACGCATAACGCATAACGCATAACGCATAACGCATAACGCATAACGCATAACGCATAACGCATAACGCATAACGCATAACGCATAAAGCATAACGCATAACGCATAACGCAAACGTATAACGCACAACGCATAACGCATAACGCATAACGCAAAACGCATAACGCATAACGCATAACGCATAACGCATAACGCATAACGCATAACGCATAACGCATAAGGCATAAAGCATAACGCATAACGCATAACTTATAACTCATTACACATAACCAATAACGCATAACGCATAACGCATAACGGATAACGCATATCGCATAACGCATAACGCATAATGCATAACGCATAAAGCATAACGCATAACGCATAGCGCATAACCCCTAACGCATAACGCATAGCGTATAACTCATAACGCATAACGCATAACGCATAAAGCATAACGCCTAACGCATAACGCATAACAGATAACGCATAACGCATAATGCACAACGCATAACGAATACAGCAAAAAGCATAACGCTTAACGCATAACGCATAACGCATAACGCATAATGCATAACGCATAGCGCATAACGCATAACGCATAACGCATAACGCATAACGCATAACGCATAACGCATAACGCATAACGCATAACGCATAACGCATAACGCATAACGCATAACGCATAACGCATTACGCATAACGTATAACGTATAACGCATACCGCATTACGCATAACTTATAACTCATAACTCATAAGGATTAACGCATAACGCATAAAGCATAACGCATAACGCATAACGCATAAAGCATAACGCATAACGCATAACTTATAACTCATTACTCATAACGAATAACGCATAACGCATAAGGCATAACGCATAAGGCATAACGCATAACGCATAAAGCATAACGCATAACGCATAACGCATAACGCATAACGCATAACGCATAACGCATAACGCATAACGCATAACGCATAACGCATAACGCATAACGCATAACGCATAACGCATAACGCATAAAGCATAACGCATAACGCATAACGCATTACGCATAACTTATAACTCATAACTCATAGGGAGTAACGCATAACGCATAAAGCATAACGCATAACGCATAACGCATAACGCATAACGCGTAACGCATAACGCATAACGCATAACGCATAACGCATAACGCATAACGCATAACTCATAACGCATAACTTATAACTCATTACTCATAACGAATAACGCATAACGCATAACGCATAACGCATATCGCATAACGCATAACGCATAATGCATAACGCATAAAGCATAACGCACAACGCATAACGCATAACGCATAACGCATAACGCATAACGCATAACGCATAACGCATAACGCATAACGCATAACGCATAACGCATAACGCATAACGCATAACGCATAACGCATAACGCATAACGCATAACGCATAACGCATAACGCATAAAGCATAACGCATAACGCATAACGCAAACGTATAACGCACAACGCATAACGCATAACGCATAACGCAAAACGCATAACGCATAACGCATAACGCATAACGCATAAGGCATAACGCATAACGCATAAAGCATAACGCATAACGCATAACTTATAACTCATTACTCATAACGAATAACGCATAACGCATAACGCATAACGGATAACGCATATCGCATAACGCATAACGCATAATGCATAACGCATAAAGCATAACGCATAACGCATAACGCATAACCCCTAACGCATAACGCATAACGTATAACTCATAACGCATAACGCATAACGCATAACGCCTAACGCATAACGCATAACCCCTAACGCATAACGCATAACGCATAACGCATAACGCATAACGTGTAACTAATAACGCATAACGCATAAAGCATAACGTATAACGTATAACGCATATCGCATAACGCATAACGCATAACGTATAACGCATAACGCATACCGTATAACGCATAACGCATAACGCAAACGTATAACGCACAACGCATAACGTATAACGAACAACGGATAACGCATAACGCATAACGCATAACGCATAACGCATAACGCATAACGAATACCGCAAAACGTATATCGCCTAACACATAACGGATCACGCATAACGCATAACGCATAACGTATAACGCATAACGCATAACGCATAACACATAACGCATAACGCATAATGCACAACGCATTACGAATACAGCAAAACGCATAACGCTTAACGCATAACGGATCACGCATAACGCATAACGCATAATGCATAACGCATAACGCATAATGCATAACGCATAAAGCGTAACGCATAACGCATAACGCATAAAGCGTAACACATAACGCATAACGCATAATGCACAACGCATAACGAATACAGCAAAACGCATAACGCTTAACGCATAACGCATAACGCATAACGCATAATGCATAACGCATAGCGCATAACGCATAACGCATAACGCATAACGCATAACGCATAACGCATAACGCATAACGCATAACGTATAACGCATACCGCATTACGCATAAAGCATAATGCATAACGCATAACGCATAACGCATTACGCATAACTTATAACTCATAACTCATAAGGTGTAACGCATAACGCATAAAGCATAACGCATAACGCATAACGCATAAATCATAACGCATAACGCATAACGCATAACGCATAACGCATAACGCATAACGCATAACGCATAACGCATAACGCATAACGCATAACGCATAACGCATAACGCATAACGCATAACGCATAACGCATAACGCATAACGCATAACGCATACCGTATAACGCATAACGCATAACGCATAACGCATAACGCATAACGCATAACGCATAACGCATAACGCATAACGCATTATGCATAACGCATAACGCATAACGCATAACGCATAACGCATAACGCATAACGCATACCGTATAACGCATAACGCATAACGCATAACGCATAACGTATAACGCATAACGAATAACGCATAACGCATAACGCATAACGCATAACGCATAACGCATAACGCATAACGCATAAAGCATAACGCATAACGCATAACGCATAACTCATTACTCATAACGAATAACGCATAACGCATAAGGCATAACGCATAAGGCATAACGCATAACGCATAAAGCATAACGCATAACGCATAACGCATTTCGCATAACGCATAACGCATAACGCATAACGCATAACGCATACCGCATAAAGCATAACGCATAACGCATAACGCATTACGCATAACATATAACTCATAACTCATAAGGAGTAACGCATAACGCATAACGCATAACGCATAACGCATAACGCATAACGCATAAAGCTTAACGCATTACGCATAACGCATAACTTGTAACTCATTACTCATAACGAATAACGCATAACGCATAACGCATAACGCATAACGCATAACGCATAAAGCATAACGCATAACGCATAACGGATAAAGCATAATGCATAATGCATAACGCATAACGCATTACGCATAACTTATAACTCATAACTCATAACGAATAACGCATAACGCATAACGCATAACGCATAACGCATAACGCATAACGCATAAAGCATAACGCATAACGCATAACGGATAAAGCATAATGCATAACGCATAACGCATAACGCATTACGCATAACGGATAAAGCATAATGCATAACGCATAACGCATAACGCATTACGCATAACTTATAACTCATAACTCATAAGGAGTAACGCATAACGCATAAAGCATAACGCATAACGCATAACGCATAAAGCATAACGCATAACGCATTACGCATAACGCATAAAGCATAACGCATAACGCATAACGCATAACGCATAAAGCATAACGCATAACGCATAACTTATAACTCATTACTCATAACGAATAACGCATAACGCATAAGGCATAAGGCATAACGCATAACGCATAACGCATAACGCATAACGCATAAAGCATAACGCATAACGCATAACGGATAAAGCATAATGCATAACGCATAACGCATTACGCATTACGCATAACTTATAACTCATAACTCATAACGAATACCGCATAACGCAAAATGCATAACGCATGTCGGATCACGCATAACGCATAACGCATAACGCATAACGGATAAAGCATAATGCATAACGCATAACGCAAAACGCATTACGCATAACTTATAACTCATAACTCATAAGGAGTAACGCATAACGCATAAAGCATAACGCATAACGCATAACGCATAAAGCATAACGCATAACGCATAACGCATAACGCATAACGCATAACGCATAACGCATAACGCATAAAGCATAACGCATAACGCATAACTTATAACTCATTACTCATAACGAATAACGCATAACGCATAAGGCATAACGCATAACGCATAACGCATAACGCATAACGCATAAAGCATAACGCATAACGCATAACGGATAAAGCATAATGCATAACGCATAACGCATTACGCATTACGCATAACTTATAACTCATAACTCATAACGAATAACGCATAACGCAAAATGCATAACGCATGTCGGATCACGCATAACGCATAACGCATAACGCATAACGCATAACGCATAACGCATAACGCATAACACATAACGCATAACGCATAACGCATAACGCATAACGCATAACGCATAACGCATAAAGCATAACGCATAACTTATAACTCATTACTCATAACGAATAACGCATAACGCATAAGGCATAACGCATAACGCATAACGCATAACGCATAACGCATAACGCATAACGGATCACGCATAACGCATAACGCAAAGCGCATAACGCATAACGCATAACGCATAACGCATAAAGCATAACGCATAACGCATAACGCATAACGCATTACGCATAACTTATAACTCATAACTCATAAGGAGTAACGCATAACGCATAAAGCATAACGCATAACGCATAACGCATAACGCATAACGCATAACGCATAACGCATAACGCATAACGCATAACGCATAACGCATAACGCATAACGCATAACGCATAAAGCATAACGCATTACGCATAACTTATAATTCATAACTCATAAGGAGTAACGCATAACGCATATAGCATAACGCATAACGCATAACGCATAACGCATAACGCATAACGCATAACGCATAACGCATAACGCATAACGCATAACGCATAACGCATAACGCATAACGCATAACGAATAACGCATGACGCATAACGCATAACGCATAACGCATAACGCATAACGCATAACGCATAACGCATAACGCATAACGCATAACGCATAAAGCATAACGCATAACGCATAACGCATAACGCCTAACGCATAACGCATAACCCCTAACGCATAACGCACAACGCATAACGCATAACGCATAACGTGTAACTAATAACGCATAACGCATAAAGCATAACGTATAACGCATAACGCATATCGCATAACGCATAACGCATAACGTATAACGCATAACGCATACCGTATAACGCATAACGCATAACGCAAACGTATAACGCACAACGCATAACGCATAACGAACAACGGATAACGCATAACGCATAACGCATAACGCATAACGCATAACGAATACCGCAAAACGTATATCGCCTAACACATAACGGATCACGCATAACGCATAACGCATAACGTATAACGCATAACGCATAACGCATAACACATAACGCATAACGCATAATGCACAACGCATTACGAATACAGCAAAACGCATAACGCTTAACGCATAACGGATCACGCATAACGCATAACGCATAATGCATAACGCATAACGCATAACGCATAATGCATAACGCATAAAGCGTAACGCATAACGCATAACGCATAAAGCGTAACACATAACGCATAACGCATAATGCACAACGCATAACGAATACAGCAAAACGCATAACGCTTAACGCATAACGCATATCGCATAACGCATAATGCATAACGCATAGCGCATAACGCATAACGCATAACGCATAACGCATAACGCATAACGCATAACGCATAACGCATAACGCATAACGCATACCGCATTACGCATAAAGCATAATGCATAACGCATAACGCATAACGCATTACGCATAACTTATAACTCATAACTCATAAGGAGTAAGGCATAACGCATAAAGCATAACGCATAACGCATAACGCATAAATCATAACGCATAACGCATAACGCATAACGCATAACGCATAACGCATAACGCAAAACGCATAACGCATAACGCATAACGCATAACGCATAACGCATAACGCATAACGCATACCGTATAACGCATAACGCATAACGAATAACGCATAACGCATAACGCATAACGCATAACGCATAACGCATAACGCATAACGCATAACGCATAACGCATAACGCATAACGCATAACGCATAACGCATAACGCATAACGCATACCGTATAACGCATAGCGCATAACGCATAACGCATAACGCATAAAGCATAACGCATAACGCATAACGCATAACGCATAACGCATAACGCATAACGCATAACGCATACAGCATAACGCATAACGCATAACTTATAACTCATTACTCATAACGAATAACGCATAACGCATAAGGCATAACGCATAAGGCATAACTCATAACGCATAAAGCATAACGCATAACGCATAACGCATAACGCATAACGCATAACGCATAACGCATAACGCATAACGCATAACGCATAACGCATAACGCATAACGCATAACGCATAACGCATAACGCATAACGCATAACGCATAACGCATAACGCATAACGCATAACGCATAACGCATAACGCATTACGCATAACGCATAACGCATGACGCATAACGCATAACGCATAACGCATAACGCATAACGCATAACGCATAACGCATAACGGATCACGCATAACGCATAACGCAAAGCGCATAACGCATAACGCATAACGCATAACGCATAAAGCATAACGCATAACGCATTACGCATAACTTATAACTCATAACTCATAACGAATAACGCATACCGCATTACGCATAACTTATAACTCATAACTCATACGGAGTAACGCATAACGCATAAAGCATAACGCATAACGCATAACGCATAAAGCATAACGCATAACGCATAACTTATAACTCATTACTCATAACGCATAACGCATAACGCATAAAGCATAACGCATAACGCATAACGGATAAAGCATAATGCATAACGCATAACGCATAAAGCATAACGCTGTGACGTTGCAACTTTTGCGACGTCACTTCACCGTACTTTTCGTACACCGAGTACATTTCGCGAAGGACCAGACCAGGTAAATAATGAGCCGCGAGACCGTCACACCGAATTCAAGAGCGTTCCCCGACGAAATTCCGATTCGCAAACAAACAACGTACTGACATCTAGCGTGTGCCGAGTACGGCAAGTTCCAGGGCCGAAGAACAGACCCAGAAACAGAACCCCGACCTCCGAAATTCCCGGAGGAAAGATGCCGAACCTACAGGAGGCGTACGACGAGAACCATGGCCAACGTTGCGAAGTCCCGTGCACGGGCAATCATATGCGACATCGAAAGGCACCCGGTTAAGCAGCCCGGAGGCGTTGAAGGGAAGGAACCCCACAGGATGCCGAGGCATCATTTCGCGTTTCCGACAGCGTCTCGTCCCGCCAAAGGAATGGGGGTTCCAGCGAGGATGGTGCCAACGATAGTCCGCGAGGCATGACCTCCCTCGACCCAGGAAGGGTCGAGAAAATTTCGCGAATACGGTCCGGGGCCCAAGGACCATCGTCGAGACGTCCCTGCTACGTACGCGTCGTACACGGTTAACGTGCGTCTTCGGGAAATTTCGGCAGAGTTCGGGTGGGGGGAACAAGAATCGATGCGTCTAGCTGTCGATAGCGAAAGATCACTGTCGCGCTAGCCGTCCCGTCAACGTCACGTGCGTCTTTTCGATACATTGTTCACGCTCGCTCGAAGCAGCTTCCCGGAAGCCTACACGCGTTCGATTCACCGCCGAGCGAAATCCGGTCTCGCGGCCGAGTTCGAGTTTCCCGTGGGGAAGTAGCCGAGCGTTTGAGAGGGCCGCTGCCGAAAAATCAACCCGGTTGAACAACGGCCGAAACGGTAAGTCGACAAAGTGATCTTTTCGCTATCCAGTAGCATCGTGTTGGCTCGGTATTTGTCGCGCGAGGACGAACGATTCCCGTTCGATCCTCGACCTTTCGCGTGTGCCGAGACGCGCTGCGTCTCGTGCCGTCGGCTCGTGCTTCGCGGAAGCACTTTGAGCGTTTCGAATCAAATCGAGAGTTTTCCCATTGCGAATCGAATCGGAAGTTTCCTCGGAGGAATCGTGTCTCGCGAGAATAGTCTTTTCTCTCCGTCACGATCGTCGGACCTCTTGAATTCGGTGGCGAGTATCGTAGGGCAGCGAAAATCGTGCGAAATACCGTTCGTATTTAACATCTAGCGTTTCGCGAGCGTTTCACGTGCGTGGGTTATCGCGACAGTCTTGTACCGCGCCGTCCATCTGCGCTGCGCGCAATCCCGTCCGTCGGGAATTCATCTTGTATCGAGTACCGATCATCCGTACTTTCACGCGCGCTGGAGAAATTCGACAAACGCGCTGCGACCGATTTACCGTCCGCAAAACTTGTACAAAGAGCGCGGGCTCTCGGGTTACGGTCACGTGACCGTGTTCTGTAACACCTGACAAGGAAAAATAAATTTCCACTCGAGACCAAATTTGTCGCTATTTCTCGAACCCTGTGAGATCCGTCCTGCCGTAAGGGCTGTCCTCGTCCTCGCCGTGTCCGAACCTCCTGGACCCGTTACGTTCGTTCTTCGAATCGCGTATCGAAAATCCGACACCCGTGCCCGGCGTCTCCGTGCACGAGAAGTTCATCGCGTTTCGCGTGGCATCCTCGCGGTGCCTGGCGCCCGAACAAAATTCGCTACGTGGTCGGTAGGGTTTTCGCGGCCTAGCTTAGTCCCGGGCGGACCCCGTGCATACGGCTGCACGTGGCCCGGTCTCAGAGCCATAAAAGCCCGGAGTCGTTCTTTTCGGGGGTTTTCCAACCCCCGCCGAGATACGGCGTGACAAATTGGCGCCCGAACAGGTTTTCTCTCTCTCGAAGGGATTTTCCCCGAGAACAGGGAGAGGCACGGAGAGAACGAAGGACTCTCGCAGGGAAAAATCGCGGTACAGGACGGTATTAATTCGCGACCGCGTAGAAACCGACGAAAAACGCGAAACCCGAATTTAAGAGGAAAAAGGACTATTCTCAACAGCGCAACGCCAGGGGAAACACACAAAAGTACGTTTCGTTACGTTTCGTTACGTTTGCGTTTTTCCTCAAGCGACACATCCGCGAGGAGAAAAATTAAGAGAGCCAACCGCATCTGATTCTTGAAAATAGAGAATATTTTATTGAAAATTTTAAAGTAACTATTATTTATTGGCAAAGTGTACGTCTTTAGGTGTCGGGCAAGGAAATTTGAAATCGTACGGTTACGTTCCGTACGAAAGTCAAATTCCTTCGTGTTTGTCGCGTAGTTTGAATTTTTTTTGTTTTTATTGTGTCAGTTCTCAAGGTTTCGGGAGCGTTATTGTTCTCGAAACCTCGCGTATTATTTCGGACGCAAAGTCAACGCTGTGTGGTAACGTATAGGCCGATCGCGATTTTGAAAATATACTAATTTCGACCTCCTGCGATTCGAATTTCGAACAAAGGAATTCAAGGTTGACAGCCACGGGCTTCGTTTCGGTAACGTTACGGTCGACATAGATTTGGGGGGGAACACACCGCGCCCGGACGCGCGACATAAACAAAGCGCTCTCGAACGGCCTTCAGCCAAGTACGCGTAGATTTCTCGCACGCAAGCAGACTCGCTAACGGGTGTCAAATGTCGGACGGGGAAGAAAAATTCACGTCGAGATGGCCGACCGAGGAGGACATCTCATATTATAGCGCATATGAGACAGACGGGGAGGATGATGAAAAGTCAGGGATAAAACCCGAACCTGACGAATCCTCACCCAGTTATAGTAAAGTTACGTTACAAGTGCCTTCTCGGTCGGGGGGCTCGATTTTGAAACGGGTAACATCTACCCCGAAAAGGGAAGAACCCTCGACGCCGGAGAGACGCTCGTCGGCCTCAGCGTACGAGGTCATGCGTAAATGGCACCTCACTTTCGGAGGAAAGCCAGAAGAGGATGCCGAGGCATTTTTCACACGCCTTACCAGCATGCGTAACGTATGCAATTTAAAAGACGCTGACCTCGTGCGTTGTCTGCCGATCTGCTTCACGGATCTGGCGGCGAGGTGGTTTGAAAATTGTCCCCCAATGACAACCTGGGACGAGTTTGTTCGCGAATGGGATAAAAACTTTCGCGATCCCGACTTCCAGGAATTACTGGAACACGATCTACGCGTGCGAAAGCAAGGTCCGGACGAGCCAGTGCGAGATTATCTCGCGAATATGAAAGCGATGCTCGCGCGTTCGAAAACCCCGTGGACCGAGAAGAAGAAAATAGACCGAATTTATTGGGGCACGAGAGATGAATTGCGCGCGGTAATATCACGCACGCTAGTAACGACGGTCGCGGAATTAGAGGAACAGCTGCGAGAAGGGGAAAAATATACGTCACCGCGAAGCTCGGACATTTATCAATCTCCGCACCTCGCCAATAAAGAGTACGCGTACAACGCGAATTTATATAAGAAGGCGAAAAGCCAAAGTAAATCGTATCGGTACGAGTTCGTAAACGCGGTCCATGACGGTCGCAGGGAAGACGGCGCGGTAGGGGGAACGAGCGGGTACCGTACCCCACTCTCCCGTCCGCGCGAGCCCCTCACCACCGAGCGTAGCACAGCGCAGCCGAACAGCCGCTCGCGCGAAGCAACGAGCCGAGACCGCCCGAACGCCACCGGGGAAAGCCGAGCTGTCACGTCGCCGAACTGTCAACCGGCGGCGAGAAGCACGTGCTGGAACTGTGGGCGAGAGGGGCACCGCTCGCGAAATTGTCCAGCGGAGCCGCGTCTCCACTGTTACCAATGCGGGGAGCCCGGTGTAACAACGCGCACGTGTCCACGTTGCAATATAAGATCGGGAAATGTGCAACGAAGCCGCTCGAATGGGCCGGAACGGCCTCGTACCCATTAATTTCGGCCCGCGTCGCAGATATCGACTTTGAATCCGCTTCCGTCGCGAAACCATCGCTCCTTATCGTGAGCGCGAAAATAAATAACGTAAACGTCAAAGCGCTAATAGACTCGGGTTCGTCACTTTCGTTCGTGAGTCGCGAGACAATCGAATCGGTAAAAGGGGCGATCGAAATTACGGAAGCCGCCGAGCCGTGCTATTTTCTTCTGGCCACAGGAGCGATCGATCGCGCAGTAGAGCAAGTTCAGTTTCGGCTGACAATAAAGGATATAACGCGCGAAGTTTTCGCATTTGTTCTAGATAATCTCGTCAATTCGGTACTGTTGGGAATAGAGGCAATCGCGCAATTCGGTATCGTTGTCGAATACCATCGAGCGAAATGGCATTTTGCGTCACGACCGCGGGTAGAATTTTCGTTCGGTCCAACGACGAACGGTCAACTCTGTTGCGGCCTACAGACCTTAACGTTTGCGGAAAAGGAGCGGCTACGCGAATTCTTGGAAGCCGAGCTCCGCGACTTTGATAAAATACCGGGCGTGACGACTTTGACCTCTCACCGAATCGACGTCGGCAATAACCGGCCGATTAAACAACGTTATTATTCAGTGTCACCAAAAGTTCAGGAGGCGATCTACAAAGAAGTAGATTCGCTTCTGGAACAAGACGTTATCGAGCCGTCGGAAAGTGAGTGGTCGAGTCCGATCGTCATGGTGAAAAAACTAAACGGCAAATATCGTTTTTGCCTTGATTTTCGCCGAGTAAACGAGGTTTCCAAGAAGGATGCGTACCCCCTCCCAATAATGTCGAGCATTCTAGATAAATTACGGGCCGCGAAGTACATTTCCACTCTCGATCTGAGTCAGGCGTACTTTCAGATTCCGCTTGACGAATCAAGCAAAGAAATAACCGCGTTTACCGTTCCGGGGAAAGGGTTATTCCATTTCAAACGAATGCCGTATGGGCTCACGGGAGCTCCAGCCACTTTTCAGAGGCTGTTAGATCGTTTGATAGGACCGGAGATGGAGCCTCACGCATTCGCGTATTTAGATGATATTATCATCACCACAACGACTTTCGAAAGTCATCTCGAATGGCTCCATCGGGTCCTAGAAAGGGTAAAGTCAGCGGGATTAATCGTGAACCCGGATAAATGCGAATTCTGCAAGGAGGAAGTGCGGTATCTCGGGTTTGTCGTGAGCGGGGAAGGGTTGAAGGTCGACGCAGATAAAGTAGCACCGGTCATCGCGTATCCGATTCCGCAAAATTTAAAACAACTGAGGCGATTTCTGGGGATGGCCTCGTGGTATCGCAGGTTCATCCCAGATTTTGCAACAGTCGCGGACGCATTAAATAAATTATTGCGTAAAGAAGCGAAGTGGAAGTGGGAGGACGACCAACAAGTCGCCTTCGAAAAACTTCGCTCACTTATCGCGACCGCCCCAACCCTTGCTTGCCCTCACTTTGAGATACCGTTCGTCCTGCAGACAGACGCGAGTACGGTAGGACTGGGAGCCGTCTTGGCTCAAGAGATCGAGGGAACGGAAAGAGTAATCGCGTTCGCGAGTAGATCATTGAACGCGGCCGAGCGTAAATATTCCGCGACCGAGCTAGAATGTCTCGCAATTGTCTGGGCCGTACAGAAATACCGACCGTATCTCGAGGGGTATAAATTCACGATCGTGACAGACCACAATAGTTTACGGTGGTTACGAAATTTAAAGAATCCTACGGGAAGGCTCGCGCGGTGGGCCTTGCAATTATTGGAGTACGATTTCGAGATCACGTATCGGCAAGGTGCGTTAAACCGCGTTCCGGACGCACTGTCGCGAATGTACGAAGGAGCCGACCCGGGGGAGGAAGAAATAACGTTAGCATCCGCGGCCGTGACGAAAATCGAATGGTACACGCGAAAATTAAAAGAGGTAAAGGAGAACCCGAAGAGATATCCAAACTGGTCCATTCGCGAGGGGCAATTCTTCCACAGACGAACAGACCCATTAATTTCGGAAATTCTCGGTGGGGATTTAGACGAGTGGAAACTCGTCGTCCCGGCCGATGGAAAAACCGAAATACTGAGGGAAGCACACGACGAAAGGCAAGCGGGACACTTAGGGGTAGAAAAGACGTACCATCGAATTGCTACCAGGTACTATTGGCCGGGGATGTTCCGAAGCGTAGTAGAGTACGTGAGACGCTGCCCTACCTGTCAGCTGACAAAGGTAGAGCAAACCCCTTCAGCCGGGTTAATGAGACAGCGTCGCATCGGAGCACCCTGGATGGTAGTAGCCACTGATATTATGGGCCCGCTTCCCCGTAGTCGTGCGGGTTTCGTGTATCTTTTAGTCATACAGGATCTGTTCACGAAGTGGATAGAATGCCGCCCCCTCCGAAAGGCCACAGGGTCGACAATCTCGGAGGCCCTCGAAGACCTCGTATTTTCGAGATGGGGAACGCCAGAAACGTTAATAACCGACAACGGCACCGAATTCGTAAATAAAGCGATTCACGAGCTCGCGAAAACGTATGGTATCGCGATAATGACGACGCCTCCGTACCACCCCCAGGCGAACCCCGTGGAAAGAGTCAATCGCGTATTGAAGACCATGATCGTCGCGTATCTCGATAGAGATCATCGCGAATGGGATGCGAATATTCCCCAATTTCGTTTCGCGTACAATACGGCCTACCACACTGCGTTGCAAGCGTCACCCGCGTTTCTGAACTTCGGACGAGAACCGAAACCGGCAGCGTGCTTACGGGCGAATAAAGAACCGCCGTTAGATCCTCACGTAGATCCGACTACGACATGGTCAGAACGAATGTCGCATCTTGCAACGTTACGTCATTGGGTCGCGGAAAATTTAGAGAGCGCGTATGAAACGCAAGCGCGTTATTACAACGAAGCGCACCGCGATCAACAATTTAACGTAGGCGATCTCGTGCTGAGGAGGCTGCGCATCCTCTCTTCCGCTGCGCAAGGCATCGCGGCCAAATTAAGCCCGAAATTTAGCGGTCCTTTCGTTGTCACGAAAAAGTTATCAACTGTCGTCTACCAACTTAGCACGACAGACGGAAAAGAAGCTGGCAAATATCACGTCAGCGATCTAAAGATGTACACTCCGCCAAACGAGGAGGAAATAGCGAACGATTGTCGTGACAACGAGATTCTTCCAGATGAGCGACAAGGCGGCAAGAAGAAGCTTGGAGGAGGAACGCGACGCCATCGCGGCAGGGTTCGACCCGATGGTGAGGGAGATAAGGAGGCTGGAGGCCATGTACCTCCAAGGGCCAGAAGTGGGGAGGAAAATGGACGAGGAAGCGCGGTACCACTTCCTCGCGTACCACATGGGGGAGGCAGCAACAAATGTGGAGACGCTGCAGCGGCGAATTAGATCGCAACCGATCACGGCCGCAGGGTTCGCAGAAACCATGGCGACAAAGACCGAGCCACAAAAAACAACGGCTATCCACATCACGGAGGAAACTCAGCCGCCAACCGCCCCTCACGGAGGGAACAGGGGAACCTCCAAGGCCGACCTCCCAATACCGGAGGAAATACAACGGGCCACCCCTTCGGTTTCGGGAGAAGAAGAACGGAGGGAGACCAGGGGAGAAACTAGCCTCCCCACCAGAGCCGTGGCCCCAACCCAGAGGCAAAGCGTGACGAAGACGCGCCAGGAGAAAACTGCGAGCTGGGACCAGTACGAGAGATGGGTGAAAGGCGACCGAAAAGTCCCCATACGCGACCCAGACACGTGCTGGAATTGTGGACAGTACGGGCACCAGCGGGGGGAATGCAAAGAAAAAAAGAAAACCTTCTGTTTTCGATGCGGCAGACCGGGAGTATCCGTACGAAAGTGCCCGGTATGCGGACCCGCATGGACACAGCCACCGAAAGCCAACCCCACTTCACGCAGGGGATAGACCGCAACAGCCCCAGCTCGCAGTCTCGAACATCACGGGGGCATATTAACAGCCAAAACCCAAGCCCAAAGGGAGAGTCTAACGTTCGTTTTTTTTCTTTTTCTTTTTTTTTTCCGTTTTGTTTTGGACCTCCGTTAGATTTCGGGTGCTAAGTTACTGGCGCCCAGAGTGATAATCACGGGGGCAGTCGCGAGAAATAACTTTTTTTTATTTAAATTCTTAACGCATAAAAAAAAAATAAACATCTATTTTTTTTCCTTCTTTCTTGTCATTTTTCTTGTTCTTAGGTATCTCAGTCATTTTTTTCGTTTTGTTGTATTTTTTTTCGATAAGTAAACCAAAAAGATTAATTTTAGTTCCTTTCCAATATGTTATAATCCTCACGGGAGGATAAAAATACAATAAAGACTATATTATAACCGAAAATATGATCGTCATAAACAGTTATTTTGCGTAACCCAATCCCATAAGCAGCGCAAGCCGATGTCTCGTCCGATAAACGCGAACTAATCGTACATTACGTCGTTTTTCATTTTTTGTCTTTCTTGCGTCACATAATTACTTTCAGGAAGCTGGTGCTGGTTCATTGTTTGGTGTACGTGTTTGTCTCCTGGTGCAGGTTCCTCGAATGTAAAGGATATCTTCCGAAGGGAACGCTCTCGTATTTATCGAGCCAAAAGATCACCGCGTCGACGAAACCGCCCTAGTCTGGTCCATTTTAAGGGGGGGGGAGTTGTGACGTTGCAACTTTTGCGACGTCACTTCACCGTACTTTTCGTACACCGAGTACATTTCGCGAAGGACCAGACCAGGTAAATAATGAGCCGCGAGACCGTCACACCGAATTCAAGAGCGTTCCCCGACGAAATTCCGATTCGCAAACAAACAACGTACTGACATCTAGCGTGTGCCGAGTACGGCAAGTTCCAGGGCCGAAGAACAGACCCAGAAACAGAACCCCGACCTCCGAAATTCCCGGAGGAAAGATGCCGAACCTACAGGAGGCGTACGACGAGAACCATGGCCAACGTTGCGAAGTCCCGTGCACGGGCAATCATATGCGACATCGAAAGGCACCCGGTTAAGCAGCCCGGAGGCGTTGAAGGGAAGGAACCCCACAGGATGCCGAGGCATCATTTCGCGTTTCCGACAGCGTCTCGTCCCGCCAAAGGAATGGGGGTTCCAGCGAGGATGGTGCCAACGATAGTCCGCGAGGCATGACCTCCCTCGACCCAGGAAGGGTCGAGAAAATTTCGCGAATACGGTCCGGGGCCCAAGGACCATCGTCGAGACGTCCCTGCTACGTACGCGTCGTACACGGTTAACGTGCGTCTTCGGGAAATTTCGGCAGAGTTCGGGTGGGGGGAACAAGAATCGATGCGTCTAGCTGTCGATAGCGAAAGATCACTGTCGCGCTAGCCGTCCCGTCAACGTCACGTGCGTCTTTTCGATACATTGTTCACGCTCGCTCGAAGCAGCTTCCCGGAAGCCTACACGCGTTCGATTCACCGCCGAGCGAAATCCGGTCTCGCGGCCGAGTTCGAGTTTCCCGTGGGGAAGTAGCCGAGCGTTTGAGAGGGCCGCTGCCGAAAAATCAACCCGGTTGAACAACGGCCGAAACGGTAAGTCGACAAAGTGATCTTTTCGCTATCCAGTAGCATCGTGTTGGCTCGGTATTTGTCGCGCGAGGACGAACGATTCCCGTTCGATCCTCGACCTTTCGCGTGTGCCGAGACGCGCTGCGTCTCGTGCCGTCGGCTCGTGCTTCGCGGAAGCACTTTGAGCGTTTCGAATCAAATCGAGAGTTTTCCCATTGCGAATCGAATCGGAAGTTTCCTCGGAGGAATCGTGTCTCGCGAGAATAGTCTTTTCTCTCCGTCACGATCGTCGGACCTCTTGAATTCGGTGGCGAGTATCGTAGGGCAGCGAAAATCGTGCGAAATACCGTTCGTATTTAACATCTAGCGTTTCGCGAGCGTTTCACGTGCGTGGGTTATCGCGACAGTCTTGTACCGCGCCGTCCATCTGCGCTGCGCGCAATCCCGTCCGTCGGGAATTCATCTTGTATCGAGTACCGATCATCCGTACTTTCACGCGCGCTGGAGAAATTCGACAAACGCGCTGCGACCGATTTACCGTCCGCAAAACTTGTACAAAGAGCGCGGGCTCTCGGGTTACGGTCACGTGACCGTGTTCTGTAACACCTGACAAGGAAAAATAAATTTCCACTCGAGACCAAATTTGTCGCTATTTCTCGAACCCTGTGAGATCCGTCCTGCCGTAAGGGCTGTCCTCGTCCTCGCCGTGTCCGAACCTCCTGGACCCGTTACGTTCGTTCTTCGAATCGCGTATCGAAAATCCGACACCCGTGCCCGGCGTCTCCGTGCACGAGAAGTTCATCGCGTTTCGCGTGGCATCCTCGCGGTGCCTGGCGCCCGAACAAAATTCGCTACGTGGTCGGTAGGGTTTTCGCGGCCTAGCTTAGTCCCGGGCGGACCCCGTGCATACGGCTGCACGTGGCCCGGTCTCAGAGCCATAAAAGCCCGGAGTCGTTCTTTTCGGGGGTTTTCCAACCCCCGCCGAGATACGGCGTGACAACGCATAACGCATAACTTATAACTCATTACTCATAACGAATAACGCATAACGCATAAGGCATAACGCATAACGCATAACGCATAACGCATAACGCATAAAGCATAACGCATAACGCATAACGGATAAAGCATAATGCATAACGCATAACGCATTACGCATTACGCATAACTTATAACTCATAACTCATAACGAATAACGCATAACGCAAAATGCATAACGCATGTCGGATCACGCATAACGCATAACGCATAACGCATAACGCATAACGCATAACGCATAACGCATAACGCATAACGCATAACACATAACGCATAACGCATAAAGCATAACGCATAACGCATGACGCATAACGCATAACGCATAACGCATAACGCATAACGCATAACGGATCACGCATAACGCATAACGCATAACACATAACGCATAACGCATAACGCATAACGCATAACCCCTAACGCATAACGCATAACGTATAACTCATAACGCATAACGCATAACGCATAACGCATAACGCATAACGCATAACGCATAACGCATAACGCATAACGCATAACGCATAACGCATAACGCATAACGCATAACGCATAACGCATAACGCATAAAGCATAACGCATAAACCATAACGCATAACGCATAACGCATAACGCATAACGCATAACGCATAACGCATAACGCATAACGCATAACGCATAACGTATAACGCATAACGCATAACGCATAACGCATAACGCATAACGCATAACGCATAACGGATCACGCATAACGCATAACGCATAACGCATAAAGCATAACGCATAACGCATAACTTATAACTCATAACTCATAAGGAGTAACGCATAACGCATAAATCATAACGCATGACGCATAACGCATAAAGCATAACGCATAACGCATAACGCATGACGCATAACGCATAACGCATAACGCATAACGCATAACGCATAACGCATAACGCATAACGCATAACGCATAACGCATAACGTATAACGCATAACGCATAACGCATAACGCATAACGCATAACGCATAACGCATAACGGATCACGCATAACGCATAACGCATAACGCATAAAGCATAACGCATAACGCATAACTTATAACTCATAACTCATAAGGAGTAACGCATAACGCATAAATCATAACGCATGACGCATAACGCATAAAGCATAACGCATAACGCATAACGCATGACGCATAACGCATAACGCATAACGCATAACGCATAACGGATCACGCATAACGCATAACGCATAACGCATAACGCATAACGCATAACGCATAACCCCTAACGCATAACGCATAACGTATAACTCATAACGCATAACGCATAACGCATAACGCATAACGCATAACGCATAACGCATAACGCATAACGCATAACGCATAACGCATAACGCATAACGCATAACGCATAACGCATAAAGCATAACGCATAAACCATAACGCATAACGCATAACGCATAACGCATAACGCATAACGCATAACGCATAACGCATAACGCATAAGGCATAACGCATAACGCATAAAGCATAACGCATAACGCATAACTTATAACTCATTACTCATAACGAATAACGCATAACGCATAACGCATAACGGATAACGCATATCGCATAACGCATAACGCATAATGCATAACGCATAAAGCATAACGCATAACGCATAACGCATAACCCCTAACGCATAACGCATAACGCATAACGCATAACGCATAACGCATAACGCATAACGCATAACGCATAACGCATATCGCATAACGCATAACGCATAACGCATAACGCATAACGCATAACGCATAACGCATAACGCATAACGCATAACGCATAACGCATATCGCATAACGCATAACGCATAACGCATAACGCATAACGCATAACGCATAACGCATAACGCATAACGCATAACGCATAACGCATAACGCATAACGCATAACGCATAACGCATAACGCATAACGCATAACGCATAACGCATAACGCATAACGCATAACGCATAACGCATAAAGCATAACGCATAACGCATAACGCAAACGTATAACGCACAACGCATAACGCATAACGCATAACGCAAAACGCATAACGCATAACGCATGACGCATAACGCATAACGCATAACGCATAACGCATAACGCATAACGCATAAGGCATAAAGCATAACGCATAACGCATAACTTATAACTCATTACACATAACCAATAACGCATAACGCATAACGCATAACGGATAACGCATATCGCATAACGCATAACGCATAATGCATAACGCATAAAGCATAACGCATAACGCATAGCGCATAACCCCTAACGCATAACGCATAACGTATAACTCATAACGCATAACGCATTACGCATAAAGCATAACGCATAAAGCATAACGCATAAACCATAACGCATAACGCATAACGCATAACGCATAACGCATAACGCATAACGCATAACGCATAACGCATAACGTATAACGCATAACGCATAACGCATAACGCATAACGCATAACGCATAACGCATAACGGATCACGCATAACGCATAACGCATAACGCATAAAGCATAACGCATAACGCATAACTTATAACTCATAACTCATAAGGAGTAACGCATAACGCATAAATCATAACGCATGACGCATAACGCATAAAGCATAACGCATAACGCATAACGCATGACGCATAACGCATAACGCATAACGCATAACGCATAACGCATAACGCATAACGCATAACGCATAACGCATAACGCATAACGTATAACGCATAACGCATAACGCATAACGCATAACGCATAACGCATAACGCATAACGGATCACGCATAACGCATAACGCATAACGCATAAAGCATAACGCATAACGCATAACTTATAACTCATAACTCATAAGGAGTAACGCATAACGCATAAATCATAACGCATGACGCATAACGCATAAAGCATAACGCATAACGCATAACGCATGACGCATAACGCATAACGCATAACGCATAACGCATAACGGATCACGCATAACGCATAACGCATAACGCATAACGCATAACGCATAACGCATAACCCCTAACGCATAACGCATAACGTATAACTCATAACGCATAACGCATAACGCATAACGCATAACGCATAACGCATAACGCATAACGCATAACGCATAACGCATAACGCATAACGCATAACGCATAACGCATAACGCATAAAGCATAACGCATAAACCATAACGCATAACGCATAACGCATAACGCATAACGCATAACGCATAACGCATAACGCATAAGGCATAACGCATAACGCATAAAGCATAACGCATAACGCATAACTTATAACTCATTACTCATAACGAATAACGCATAACGCATAACGCATAACGGATAACGCATATCGCATAACGCATAACGCATAATGCATAACGCATAAAGCATAACGCATAACGCATAACGCATAACCCCTAACGCATAACGCATAACGTATAACTCATAACGCATAACGCATAACGCATAACGCATAACGCATAACGCATAACGCCTAACGCATAACGCATAACCCCTAACGCATAACGCATAACGCATAACGCATAACGCATAACGTGTAACTAATAACGCACAACGCATAAAGCATAACGCATAACGCATAACGCATATCGCATAACGCATAACGCATAACGCATAACGCATAACGCATAACGCATAACGCATAACGCATAACGCATAACGCATAACGCATAACGCATAACGCATAACGCATAACGCATAACGCATAACGCATAACGCATAACGCATAACGCATAACGCATAACGCATAACGCATAAAGCATAACGCATAACGCATAACGCAAACGTATAACGCACAACGCATAACGCATAACGCATAACGCAAAACGCATAACGCATAACGCATGACGCATAACGCATAACGCATAACGCATAACGCATAACGCATAACGCATAACGCATAAGGCATAAAGCATAACGCATAACGCATAACTTATAACTCATTACACATAACCAATAACGCATAACGCATAACGCATAACGGATAACGCATATCGCATAACGCATAACGCATAATGCATAACGCATAAAGCATAACGCATAACGCATAGCGCATAACCCCTAACGCATAACGCATAACGTATAACTCATAACGCATAACGCATTACGCATAAAGCATAACGCCTAACGCATAACGCATAACCCCTAACGCATAACGCATAACGCATAACGCATAACGTGTAACTAATAACGCACAACGCATAACGCATAACGGACAACGGATAACGCATAACGCATAACGCATAACGCATAACACATAACTCATAACGCATAATGCACAACGCATTACGAATACAGCAAAACGCATAACGCTTAACGCATAACGGATCACGCATAACGCATAACGCATAATGCATAACGCATAACGCATAACGCATAATGCATAACGCATAAAGCGTAACGCATAACGCATAACGCATAAAGCATAACAGATAACGCATAACGCATAATGCACAACGCATAACGAATACAGCAAAAAGCATAACGCTTAACGCATAACGCATAACGCATAACGCATAATGCATAACGCATAGCGCATAACGCATAACGCATAACGCATAACGCATAACGCATAACGCATAACGCATAACGCATAACGCATAACGCATAACGCATAACGCATAACGCATAACGCATAACGCATAACGCATTACGCATAACGTATAACGTATAACGCATACCGCATTACGCATAACTTATAACTCATAACTCATAAGGATTAACGCATAACGCATAAAGCATAACGCATAACGCATAACGCATAAAGCATAACGCATAACGCATAACTTATAACTCATTACTCATAACGAATAACGCATAAAGCATAACGCATAACGCATAACTTATAACTCATTACTCATTACTCATAACGAATAACGCATAACGCATAAGGCATAACGCATAAGGCATAACGCATAACGCATAAAGCATAACGCATAACGCATAACGCATAACGCATAACGCATAACGCATAACGCATAACGCATAACGCATAACGCATAACGCATAACGCATAAAGCATAACGCATAACGCATAACGCATTACGCATAACTTATAACTCATAACTCATAGGGAGTAACGCATAACGCATAAAGCATAACGCATAACGCATAACGCATAACGCATAACGCATAACGCATAACGCATAACGCATAACGCATAACGCATAACGCATAACGCATAACGCATAACTCATAACGCATAACTTATAACTCATTACTCATAACGAATAACGCATAACGCATAACGCATATCGCATAACGCATAACGCATAATGCATAACGCATAAAGCATAACGCATAACGCATAACGCATAACGCATAACGCATAACGCATAACGCATAACGCATAACGCATAACGCCTAACGCATAACGCATAACGCATAACCCCTAACGCATAACGCATAACGCATAACGCATAACGCATAACGTGTAACTAATAACGCATAACGCATAAAGCATAACGTATAACGCATAACGCATATCGCATAACGCATAACGCATAACGTATAACGCATAACGCATACCGTATAACGCATAACGCATAACGCAAACGTATAACGCACAACGCATAACGCATAAAGCATAACGCATAACGCATAACGCAAACGTATAACGCACAACGCATAACGCATAACGCATAACGCATAACGCATAACGCATAACGCATAACGCATAACGCATAACGCATAAGGCATAACGCATAACGCATAAAGCATAACGCATAACGCATAACTTATAACTCATTACTCATAACGAATAACGCATAACGCATAACGCATAACGGATAACGCATATCGCATAACGCATAACGCATAATGCATAACGCATAAAGCATAACGCATAACGCATAACGCATAACCCCTAACGCATAACGCATAACGAATAACTCATAACGCATAACGCATAACGCATAACGCATAACGCATAACGCATAACCCCTAACGCATAACGCATAACGCATAACGCATAACGCATAACGTGTAACTAATAACGCATAACGCATAAAGCATAACGTATAACGCATAACGCATATCGCATAACGCATAACGCATAACGTATAACGCATAACGCATAACGCATAACGCATAACGCATAACGCAAACGTATAACGCACAACGCATAACGTATAACGAACAACGGATAACGCATAACGCATAACGCATAACGCATAACGCATAACGCATAACGAATACCGCAAAACGTATATCGCCTAACACATAACGGATCACGCATAACGCATAACGCATAACGTATAACGCATAACGCATAACGCATAACACATAACGCATAACGCATAATGCACAACGCATTACGAATACAGCAAAACGCATAACGCTTAACGCATAACGGATCACGCATAACGCATAACGCATAACGCATAACGCATAACGCATAATGCATAACGCATAAAGCGTAACGCATAACGCATAACGCATAAAGCGTAACACATAACGCATAACGCATAATGCACAACGCATAACGAATACAGCAAAACGCATAACGCTTAACGCATAACGCATAACGCATAACGCATAATGCATAACGCATAGCGCATAACGCATAACGCATAACGCATAACGCATAACGCATAACGCATAACGCATAACGCATAACGCATAACGCATAACGTATAACGCATACCGCATTACGCATAAAGCATAATGCATAACGCATAACGCATAACGCATTACGCATAACTTATAACTCATAACTCATAAGGAGTAACGCATAACGCATAAAGCATAACGCATAACGCATAACGCATAAATCATAACGCATAACGCATAACGCATAACGCATAACGCATAACGCATAACGCATAACGCATAACGCATAACGCATAACGCATAACGCATAACGCATAACGCATAACGCATAACGCATACCGTATAACGCATAACGCATAACGCATAACGCATAACGCATAACGCAAAACGCATAACGCATAACGCATTATGCATAACGCATAACGCATAACGCATAACGCATAACGCATAACGCATAACGCATACCGTATAACGCATAACGCATAACGCATAACGCATAACGCATAACGCATAACGCATAACGCATAACGCATAACGCATAACGCATAACGCATAACGCATAACGCATAAAGCATAACGCATAACGCATAACGCATAACTCATTACTCATAACGAATAACGCATAACGCATAACGCATAAGGCATAACGCATAAGGCATAACGCATAACGCATAAAGCATAACGCATAACGCATAACGCATAACGCATTTCGCATAACGCATAACGCATAACGCATAACGCATAACGCATACCGCATAAAGCATAACGCATAACGCATAACGCATTACGCATAACTTATAACTCATAACTCATAAGGAGTAACGCATAACGCATAAAGCATAACGCATAACGCATAACGCATAACGCATAACGCGTAACGCATAACGCATAACGCATAACGCATAACGCATAACGCATAACGCATAACGCATAACGAATAACGCATAAAGCATAACGCATAACGCATAACGCATAACGCATAACGCATAAAGCTTAACGCATTACGCATAACGCATAACTTGTAACTCATTACTCATAACGAATAACGCATAACGCATAACGCATAACGCATAACGCATAACGCATAAAGCATAACGCATAACGCATAACGGATAAAGCATAATGCATAATGCATAACGCATAACGCATTACGCATAACTTATAACTCATAACTCATAACGAATAACGCATAACGCAAAATGCATAACGCATAACGCATAACGCATAACGCATAACGCATAAAGCATAACGCATAACGCATAACGGATAAAGCATAATGCATAACGCATAACGCATAACGCATTACGCATAACGGATAAAGCATAATGCATAACGCATAACGCAAAACGCATTACGCATAACTTATAACTCATAACTCATAAGGAGTAACGCATAACGCATAAAGCATAACGCATAACGCATAACGCATAAAGCATAACGCATAACGCATTACGCATAACGCATAAAGCATAACGCATAACGCATAACGCATAACGCATAAAGCATAACGCATAACGCATAACTTATAACTCATTACTCATAACGAATAACGCATAACGCATAAGGCATAACGCATAACGCATAACGCATAACGCATAACGCATAACGCATAAAGCATAACGCATAACGCATAACGGATAAAGCATAATGCATAACGCATAACGCATTACGCATTACGCATAACTTATAACTCATAACTCATAACGAATAACGCATAACGCAAAATGCATAACGCATGTCGGATCACGCATAACGCATAACGCATAACGCATAACGGATAAAGCATAATGCATAACGCATAACGCAAAACGCATTACGCATAACTTATAACTCATAACTCATAAGGAGTAACGCATAACGCATAAAGCATAACGCATAACGCATAACGCATAAAGCATAACGCATAACGCATAACGCATAACGCATAACGCATAACGCATAACGCATAACGCATAACGCATAAAGCATAACGCATAACGCATAACTTATAACTCATTACTCATAACGAATAACGCATAACGCATAAGGCATAACGCATAACGCATAACGCATAACGCATAACGCATAACGCATAACGCATAACGCATAACGGATAAAGCATAATGCATAACGCATAACGCATTACGCATTACGCATAACTTATAACTCATAACTCATAACGAATAACGCATAACGCAAAATGCATAACGCATGTCGGATCACGCATAACGCATAACGCATAACGCATAACGCATAACGCATAACGCATAACGCATAACGCATAACGCATAACGCATAACGCATAACGCATAACGCATAACGCATAACGCATAAAGCATAACGCATAACTTATAACTCATTACTCATAACGAATAACGCATAACGCATAAGGCATAACGCATAACGCATAACGCATACCGCATAACGCATAACGCATAACGCATAACGCATAACGGATCACGCATAACGCATAACGCAAAGCGCATAACGCATAACGCATAACGCATAACGCATAACGCATAACGCATAACGCATAACGCATAACGCATTACGCATAACTTATAACTCATAACTCATAAGGAGTAACGCATAACGCATAAAGCATAACGCATAACGCATAACGCATAACGCATAACGCATAACGCATAACGCATAACGCATAACGCATAACGCATAACGCATAACGCATAACGCATAACGCATAACGCATAACGCATAAAGCATAACGCATTACGCATAACTTATAATTCATAACTCATAAGGAGTAACGCATAACGCATATAGCATAACGCATAACGCATAACGCATAACGCATAACGCATAACGCATAACGCATAACGCATAACGCATAACGCATAACACATAACGCATAACGCATAACGCATGACGCATAACGCATAACGCATAACGCATAACGCATAACGCATAACGCATAACGCATAACGCATAACGCATAACGCATAAAGCATAACGCATAACGCATAACGCATAACGTATTACGTATAACGCATACCGCATTACGCATAACTTATAACTCATAACTCATACGGAGTAACGCATAACGCATTACGCATTACGCATAACTTATAACTCATAACTCATAACGAATAACGCATAACGCAAAATGCATAACGCATGTCGGATCACGCATAACGCATAACGCATAACGCATAACGCATAACGCATAACGCATAACGCATAACGCATAACGCATAACGCATAACGCATAACGCATAACGCATAACGCATAACGCATAACGCATAAAGCATAACGCATAACTTATAACTCATTACTCATAACGAATAACGCATAACGCATAAGGCATAACGCATAACGCATAACGCATAACGCATAACGCATAACGCATAACGCATAACGGATCACGCATAACGCATAACGCAAAGCGCATAACGCATAACGCATAACGCATAACGCATAAAGCATAACGCATAACGCATAACGCATAACGCATTACGCATAACTTATAACTCATAACTCATAAGGAGTAACGCATAACGCATAAAGCATAACGCATAACGCATAACGCATAACGCATAACGCATAACGCATAACGCATAACGCATAACGCATAACGCATAACGCATAACGCATAACGCATAACGCATAACGCATAAAGCATAACGCATTACGCATAACTTATAATTCATAACTCATAAGGAGTAACGCATAACGCATATAGCATAACGCATAACGCATAACGCATAACGCATAACGCATAACGCATAACGCATAACGCATAACGCATAACGCATAACACATAACGCATAACGCATAACGCATGACGCATAACGCATAACGCATAACGCATAACGCATAACGCATAACGCATAACGCATAACCCCTAACGCATAACGCATAACGTATAACTCATAACGCATAACGCATAACGCATAACGCCTAACGCATAACGCATAACCCCTAACGCATAACGCATAACGCATAACGCATAACGCATAACGTGTAACTAATAACGCATAACGCATAAAGCATAACGTATAACGCATAACGCATATCGCATAATGCATAACGCATAACGTATAACGCATAACGCATACCGTATAACGCATAACGCATAACGCATAACGCAAACGTATAACGCACAACGCATAACGCATAACGAACAACGGATAACGCATAACGCATAACGCATAACGCATAACGCATAACGAATAACGCATAACGCATAACGCATAACGCATAACGCATAAAGCATAACGCATAACGCATAACGGATAAAGCATAATGCATAATGCATAACGCATAACGCATTACGCATAACTTATAACTCATAACTCATAACGAATAACGCATAACGCAAAATGCATAACGCATAACGCATAACGCATAACGCATAAAGCATAACGCATAACGCATAACGGATAAAGCATAATGCATAACGCATAACGCATAACGCATTACGCATAACTTATAACTCATAACTCATAACGAATAACGCATAACGCAAAATGCATAACGCATGTCGGATCAAGCATAACGCATAACGCATAAAGCATAAATCATAACGCATAACGAATACCGCAAAACGTATATCGCCTAACACATAACGCATCACGCATAACGCATAACTCATAACGCATAACGCATAACGCATAACGCATAACGCATAACGCATAACGCATAACGCATAACGCATAACGCATAACGCATAACGTATTACGTATAACGCATACCGCATTACGCATAACTTATAACTCATAACTCATACGGAGTAACGCATAACGCATAAAGCATAACGCATAACGCATAACGCATAAAGCATAACGCATAACGCATAACTTATAACTCATTACTCATAACGCATAACGCATAACGCATAAAGCATAACGCATAACGCATAACGGATAAAGCATAATGCATAACGCATAACGCAAAACGCATTACGCATAACTTATAACTCATAACTCATAAGGAGTAACGCATAACGCATAAAGCATAACGCATAACGCATAACGCATAAAGCATAACGCATAACGCATTACGCATAACGCATAAAGCATAACGCATAACGCATAACGCATAACGCATAAAGCATAACGCATAACGCATAACTTATAACTCATTACTCATAACGAATAACGCATAACGCATAAGGCATAAGGCATAACGCATAACGCATAACGCATAACGCATAACGCATAAAGCATAACGCATAACGCATAACGGATAAAGCATAATGCATAACGCATAACGCATTACGCATTACGAATAACTTATAACTCATAACTCATAAGGAGTAACGCATAACGCATAAAGCATAACGCATAACGCATAACGCATAAAGCATAACGCATAACGCATAACGCATAACGCATAACGCATAACGCATAACGCATAAAGCATAACGCATAACGCATAACTTATAACTCATTACTCATAACGAATAACGCATAACGCATAAGGCATAAGGCATAACGCATAACGCATAACGCATAACGCATAACGCATAAAGCATAACGCATAACGCATAACGGATAAAGCATAATGCATAACGCATAACGCATTACGCATTACGCATAACTTATAACTCATAACTCATAACGAATAACGCATAACGCAAAATGCATAACGCATGTCGGATCACGCATAACGCATAACGCATAACGCATAACGCATAACGCATAACGCATAACGCATAACGCATAACGCATAACGCATAACGCATAACGCATAACGCATAACGCATAACGCATAAAGCATAACGCATAACTTATAACTCATTACTCATAACGAATAACGCATAACGCATAAGGCATAACGCATAACGCATAACGCATAACGCATAACGCATAAAGCATAACGCATAACGCATAACGCATAACGCATAACGCATAACGCATAACGCATAACGCATAACGCATAAAGCATAACGCATTACGCATAACTTATAACTCATAACTCATAAGGAGTAACGCATAACGCATAAAGCATAACGCATAACGCATAACGCATAACGCATGACGCATAACGCATAACGCATAACGCATAACGCATAACTTATAACTCATTACTCATAACGAATAACGCATAACGCATAACGCATAACGGATAACGCATATCGCATAACGCATAACGCATAATGCATAACGCATAAAGCATAACGCATAACGCATAACGCATAACCCCTAACGCATAACGCATAACGTATAACTCATAACGCATAACGCATAACGCATAACGCCTAACGCATAACGCATAACCCCTAACGCATACCGCACAACGCATAACGCATAACGCATAACGTGTAACTAATAACGTATAACGCATAAAGCATAACGTATAACGCATAACGCATATCGCATAACGCATAACGCATAACGTATAACGCATAACGCATACCGTATAACGCATAACGCATAACGCAAACGTATAACGCACAACGCATAACGCATAACGAACAACGGATAACGCATAACGCATAACGCATAACGCATAACGCATAACGAATACCGCAAAACGTATATCGCCTAACACATAACGGATCACGCATAACACATAACGCATAACGTATAACGCATAACGCATAACGCATAACACATAACGCATAACGCATAATGCACAACGCATTACGAATACAGCAAAACGCATAACGCTTAACGCATAACAGATCACGCATAACGCATAACGCATAATGCATAACGCATAACGCATAACGCATAATGCATAACGCATAAAGCGTAACGCATAACGCATAACGCATAAAGCGTAACACATAACGCATAACGCATAATGCACAACGCATAACGAATACAGCAAAACGCATAACGCTTAACGCATAACGCATATCGCATAACGCATAATGCATAACGCATAACGCATAACGCATAACGCATAACGCATAACGCATAACGCATAACGCATAACGCATAACGCATAACGCATAACGTATAACGCATACCGCATTACGCATAAAGCATAATGCATAACGCATAACGCATAACGCATTACGCATAACTTATAACTCATAACTCATAAGGAGTAAGGCATAACGCATAAAGCATAACGCATAACGCATAACGCATAAATCATAACGCATAACGCATAACGCATAACGCATAACGCATAACGCATAACGCAAAACGCATAACGCATAACGCATAACGCATAACGCATAACGCATAACGCATACCGTATAACGCATAACGCATAACGAATAACGCATAACGCATAACGCATAACGCATAACGCATAACGCATAACGCATAACGCATAACGCATAACGCATAACGCATAACGCATAACGCATAACGCATAACGCATACCGTATAACGCATAGCGCATAACGCATAACGCATAACGCATAACGCATAACGCATAACGCATAACGCATAACGCATAACGCATAACGCATAACGCATACAGCATAACGCATGACGCATAACGCATAACGCATAACGCATAACGCATAACTTATAACTCATTACTCATAACGAATAACGCATAACGCATAACGCATAACGGATAACGCATATCGCATAACGCATAACGCATAATGCATAACGCATAAAGCATAACGCATAACGCATAACGCATAACCCCTAACGCATAACGCATAACGTATAACTCATAACGCATAACGCATAACGCATAACGCCTAACGCATAACGCATAACCCCTAACGCATACCGCACAACGCATAACGCATAACGCATAACGTGTAACTAATAACGCATAACGCATAAAGCATAACGTATAACGCATAACGCATATCGCATAACGCATAACGCATAACGTATAACGCATAACGCATACCGTATAACGCATAACGCATAACGCAAACGTATAACGCACAACGCATAACGCATAACGAACAACGGATAACGCATAACGCATAACGCATAACGCATAACGCATAACGAATACCGCAAAACGTATATCGCCTAACACATAACGGATCACGCATAACACATAACGCATAACGTATAACGCATAACGCATAACGCATAACACATAACACATAACGCATAACGCATAATGCACAACGCATTACGAATACAGCAAAACGCATAACGCTTAACGCATAACAGATCACGCATAACGCATAACGCATAATGCATAACGCATAACGCATAACGCATAATGCATAACGCATAAAGCGTAACGCATAACGCATAACGCATAAAGCGTAACACATAACGCATAACGCATAATGCACAACGCATAACGAATACAGCAAAACGCATAACGCTTAACGCATAACGCATATCGCATAACGCATAATGCATAACGCATAGCGCATAACGCATAACGCATAACGCATAACGCATAACGCATAACGCATAACGCATAACGCATAACGTATAACGCATACCGCATTACGCATAAAGCATAATGCATAACGCATAACGCATAACGCATTACGCATAACTTATAACTCATAACTCATAAGGAGTAAGGCATAACGCATAAAGCATAACGCATAACGCATAACGCATAAATCATAACGCATAACGCATAACGCATAACGCATAACGCATAACGCATAACGCAAAACGCATAACGCATAACGCATAACGCATAACGCATAACGCATAACGCATACCGTATAACGCATAACGCATAACGAATAACGCATAACGCATAACGCATAACGCATAACGCATAACGCATAACGCATAACGCATAACGCATAACGCATAACGCATAACGCATAACGCATAACGCATAACGCATAACGCATAACGCATACCGTATAACGCATAGCGCATAACGCATAACGCATAACGCATAACGCATAACGCATAACGCATAACGCATAACGCATAACGCATAACGCATAACGCATAACGCATACAGCATAACGCATAACGCATAACTTATAACTCATTACTCATAACGAATAACGCATAACGCATAACGCATAACGCATAAGGCATAACTCATAACGCATAAAGCATAACGCATAACGCATAACGCATAACGCATAACGCATAACGCATAACGCATAACGCATAACGCATAACGCATAACGCATAACGCATAACGCATAACGCATAACGCATAACGCATAACGCATAACGCATAACGCATAACGCATAACGCATAACGCATAACGCATAACGCATTACGCATAACGTATAACGCATGACGCATAACGCATAACGCATAACGCATAACGCATAACGCATAACGGATCACGCATAACGCATAACGCAAAGCGCATAACGCATAACGCATAACGCATAACGCATAAAGCATAACGCATAACGCATTACGCATAACTTATAACTCATAACTCATAACGAATAACGCATACCGCATTACGCATAACTTATAACTCATAACTCATACGGAGTAACGCATAACGCATAACGCATAACGCATAACGCATAAAGCATAACGCATAACGCATAACGGATAAAGCATAACTTATAACTCATTACTCATAACGCATAACGCATAACGCATAAAGCATAACGCATAACGCATAACGGATAAAGCATAATGCATAACGCATAACGCATAAAGCATAACGCATAACGCATAACTTATAACTCATTACTCATAACGAATAACGCATAACGCATAAGGCATAACGCATAACGCATAACGCATAACGCATAACGCATAAAGCATAACGCATAACGCATAACGGATAAAGCATAATGCATAACGCATAACGCATTACGCATTACGCATAACTTATAACTCATAACTCATAACGAATAACGCATAACGCAAAATGCATAACGCATGTCGGATCACGCATAACGCATAACGCATAACGCATAACGCATAACGCATAACGCATAACGCATAACGCATAACGCATAACGCATAACACATAACGCATAACGCATAAAGCATAACGCATAACTTATAACTCATTACTCATTACGAATAACGCATAACGCATAACGCATAATGCATAACGCATAAAGCGTAACGCATAACGCATAACGCATAAAGCGTAACACATAACGCATAACGCATAATGCACAACGCATAACGAATACAGCAAAACGCATAACGCTTAACGCATAACGCATATCGCATAACGCATAATGCATAACGCATAGCGCATAACGCATAACGCATAACGCATAACGCATAACGCATAACGCATAACGCATAACGCATAACGTAAAACGCATACCGCATTACGCATAAAGCATAATGCATAACGCATAACGCATAACGCATTACGCATAACTTATAACTCATAACTCATAAGGAGTAAGGCATAACGCATAAAGCATAACGCATAACGCATAACGCATAAATCATAACGCATAACGCATAACGCATAACGCATAACGCATAACGCATAACGCAAAACGCATAACGCATAACGCATAACGCATAACGCATAACGCATAACGCATACCGTATAACGCATAACGCATAACGAATAACGCATAACGCATAACGCATAACGCATAACGCATAACGCATAACGCATAACGCATAACGCATAACGCATAACGCATAACGCATAACGCATAACGCATAACGCATAACGCATACCGTATAACGCATAGCGCATAACGCATAACGCATAACGCATAACGCATAACGCATAACGCATAACGCATAACGCATAACGCATAACGCATAACGCATAACGCATAACGCATACAGCATAACGCATGACGCATAACGCATAACGCATAACGCATAACGCATAACTTATAACTCATTACTCATAACGAATAACGCATAACGCATAACGCATAACGGATAACGCATATCGCATAACGCATAACGCATAATGCATAACGCATAAAGCATAACGCATAACGCATAACGCATAACCCCTAACGCATAACGCATAACGTATAACTCATAACGCATAACGCATAACGCATAACGCCTAACGCATAACGCATAACCCCTAACGCATACCGCACAACGCATAACGCATAACGCATAACGTGTAACTAATAACGCATAACGCATAAAGCATAACGTATAACGCATAACGCATATCGCATAACGCATAACGCATAACGTATAACGCATAACGCATACCGTATAACGCATAACGCATAAAGCAAACGTATAACGCACAACGCATAACGCATAACGAACAACGGATAACGCATAACGCATAACGCATAACGCATAACGCATAACGAATACCGCAAAACGTATATCGCCTAACACATAACGGATCACGCATAACACATAACGCATAACGTATAACGCATAACGCATAACGCATAACACATAACGCATAACGCATAATGCACAACGCATTACGAATACAGCAAAACGCATAACGCTTAACGCATAACAGATCACGCATAACGCATAACGCATAATGCATAACGCATAACGCATAACGCATAATGCATAACGCATAAAGCGTAACGCATAACGCATAACGCATAAAGCGTAACACATAACGCATAACGCATAATGCACAACGCATAACGAATACAGCAAAACGCATAACGCTTAACGCATAACGCATATCGCATAACGCATAATGCATAACGCATAACGCATAACGCATAACGCATAACGCATAACGCATAACGCATAACGCATAACGCATAACGCATAACGTATAACGCATACCGCATTACGCATAAAGCATAATGCATAACGCATAACGCATAACGCATTACGCATAACTTATAACTCATAACTCATAAGGAGTAAGGCATAACGCATAAAGCATAACGCATAACGCATAACGCATAAATCATAACGCATAACGCATAACGCATAACGCATAACGCATAACGCATAACGCAAAACGCATAACGCATAACGCATAACGCATAACGCATAACGCATAACGCATACCGTATAACGCATAACGCATAACGAATAACGCATAACGCATAACGCATAACGCATAACGCATAACGCATAACGCATAACGCATAACGCATAACGCATAACGCATAACGCATAACGCATAACGCATAACGCATAACGCATAACGCATACCGTATAACGCATAGCGCATAACGCATAACGCATAACGCATAACGCATAACGCATAACGCATAACGCACAACGCATAACGCATAACGCATAACGCATAACGCATAACGCATACAGCATAACGCATAACGCATAACTTATAACTCATTACTCATAACGAATAACGCATAACGCATAAGGCATAACGCATAAGGCATAACTCATAACGCATAAAGCATAACGCATAACGCATAACGCATAACGCATAACGCATAACGCATAACGCATAACGCATAACGCATAACGCATAACGCATAACGCATAACGCATAACGCATAACGCATAACGCATAACGCATAACGCATAACGCATAACGCATAACGCATAACGCATAACGCATAACGCATAACGCATTACGCATAACGCATAACGCATGACGCATAACGCATAACGCATAACGCATAACGCATAACGCATAACGCATAACGGATCACGCATAACGCATAACGCAAAGCGCATAACGCATAACGCATAACGCATAACGCATAAAGCATAACGCATAACGCATTACGCATAACTTATAACTCATAACTCATAACGAATAACGCATACCGCATTACGCATAACTTATAACTCATAACTCATACGGAGTAACGCATAACGCATAAAGCATAACGCATAACGCATAAAGCATAACGCATAACGCATAACGCATAAAGCATAACTTATAACTCATTACTCATAACGCATAACGCATAACGCATAAAGCATAACGCATAACGCATAACGGATAAAGCATAATGCATAACGCATAACGCATAAAGCATAACGCATAACGCATAACTTATAACTCATTACTCATAACGAATAACGCATAACGCATAAGGCATAACGCATAACGCATAACGCATAACGCATAACGCATAAAGCATAACGCATAACGCATAACGGATAAAGCATAATGCATAACGCATAACGCATGACGCATTACGCATAACTTATAACTCATAACTCATAACGAATAACGCATAACGCAAAATGCATAACGCATGTCGGATCACGCATAACGCATAACGCATAACGCATAACGCATAACGCATAACGCATAACGCATAACGCATAACGCATAACGCATAACACATAACGCATAACGCATAAAGCATAACGCATAACTTATAACTCATTACTCATTACGAATAACGCATAACGCATAACGCATAACGCATAACGCATAACGCATAACGCATAACGCATAACGCATAACGCATAACGCATAACGCATAACGCATAATGCACAACGCATTACGAATACAGCAAAACGCATAACGCTTAACGCATAACGGATCACGCATAACGCATAACGCATAATGCATAACGCATAACGCATAACGCATAATGCATAACGCATAAAGCGTAACGCATAACGCATAACGCATAAAGCGTAACACATAACGCATAACGCATAATGCACAACGCATAACGAATACAGCAAAACGCATAACGCTTAACGCATAACGCATAACGCATAACGCATAATGCATAACGCATAGCGCATAACGCATAACGCATAACGCATAACGCATAACGCATAACGCATAACGCATAACGCATAAAGCATAACGCATTACGCATAACTTATAACTCATAACTCATAAGGAGTAACGCATAACGCATAAAGCATAACGCATAACGCATAACGCATAACGCATAACGCATAACGCATAACGCATAACGCATAACGCATAACGCATGACGCATAACGCATAACGCATAACGCATAACGCATAACGCATAACGCATAACGCATAACACATAACGGATCACGCATAACGCATAACGCAAAACGCATAACGCATAACGCATAACGCATAACGCATAACGCATAAAGCATAACGCATAACGCATAACGCATAACGCATTACGCATAACTTATAACTCATAACTCATAAGGAGTAACGCATGACGCATAAAGCATAACGCATAACGCATAACGCATAACGCATAACGCATAACGCATAACGCATAACGCATAACGCATAACGCATAACGCATAACGCATAACGCATGACGCATAACGCATAACGCATAACGCATAACGCATAACGCATAACGCATAACGCATAACGCATAACGCATAACGCATAACGCATAACGGATCACGCATAACGCATAACGCAAAGCGCATAACGCATAACGCATAACGCATAACGCATAAAGCATAACGCATAACGCATTACGCATAACTTATAACTCATAACTCATAACGAATAACGCATACCGCATTACGCATAACTTATAACTCATAACTCATACGGAGTAACGCATAACGCATAAAGCATAACGCATAACGCATAACGCATAAAGCATAACGCATAACGCATAACGCATAACTTATAACTCATTACTCATAACGCATAACGCATAACGCATAAAGAATAACGCATAACGCATAACGCATAACGCATAACGCATAACGCATAACGCATAACGCATAAAGCATAACGCATTACGCATAACTTATAACTCATAACTCATAAGGAGTAACGCATAACGCATAAAGCATAACGCATAACGCAAAATGCATAACGCATGTCGGATCACGCATAACGCATAACGCATAACGCATAACGCATAACGCATAACGCATAACGCATAACGCATAACGCATAACGCATAACGCATAACGCATAACGCAAAAAGCATAACGCATAACTTATAACTCATTACTCATAACGAATAACGCATAACGCATAAGGCATAACGCATAACGCATAACGCATAACGCATAACGCATAAAGCATAACGCATAACGCATAACGCATAACGCATAACGCATAACGCATAACGCATAACGCATAACGCATAACGCATAACGCATAACGCATAAAGCATAACGCATTACGCATAACTTATAACTCATAAGGAGTAACGCATAACGCATAAAGCATAACGCATAACGCATAACGCATAACGCATAACGCATAACGCATAACGCATAACGCATAACGCATAACGCATAACGCATAACGCATTACGCATAACTTATAACTCATAACTCATAAGGAGTAACGCATAACGCATAAAGCATAACGCATAACGCATAACGCATAACGCATAACGCATAACGCATAACGCATAACGCATAACGCATAACGCATAACGCATAACGCATAACGCATTACGCATAACTTATAACTCATAACTCATAAGGAGTAACGCATAACGCATAAAGCATAACGCATAACGCATAACGCATAACGCATAACGCATAACGCATAACGCATAACGCATAACGAATAACGCATAAAGCATAAAGCATTACGCATAACTTATAACTCATAACTCATAAGGAGTAACGCATAACGCAAAGCGCATAACGCATAACGCATAACGCATAACGCATAAAGCATAACGCATAACGCATTACGCATAACTTATAACTCATAACTCATAACGAATAACGCATACCGCATTAGGCATAACTTATAACTCATAACTCATACGGAGTAACGCATAACGCATAAAGCATAACGCATAACGCATAACGCATAAAGCATAACGCATAACGCATAACTTATAACTCATTACTCATAACGCATAACGCATAACGCATAAAGCATAACGCATAACGCATAACGGATAAAGCATAATGCATAACGCATAACGCAAAACGCATTACGCATAACTTATAACTCATAACTCATAAGGAGTAACGCATAACGCATAAAGCATAACGCATAACGCATAACGCATAAAGCATAACGCATAACGCATAACGCATAACGCATAACGCATAACGCATAACGCATAACGCATAAAGCATAACGCATAACGCATTACGCATAACTTATAACTCATTACTCATAACGAATAAAGCATAACGCATAAGGCATAACGCATAACGCATAACGCATAACGCATAAAGCATAACGCATAACGCATAACTTATAACTCATTACTCATAACGAATAACGCATAAAGCATAACGCATAACGCATAACTTATAACTCATTACTCATTACTCATAACGAATAACGCATAACGCATAAGGCATAACGCATAACGCATAACGCATAACGCATAAAGCATAACGCATAACGCATAACGCATAACGCATAACGCATAACGCATAACGCATAACGCATAACGCATAACGCATAACGCATAACGCATAAAGCATAACGCATAACGCATAACGCATTACGCATAACTTATAACTCATAACTCATAGGGAGTAACGCATAACGCATAAAGCATAACGCATAACGCATAACGCATAACGCATAACGCATAACGCGTAACGCATAACGCATAACGCATAACGCATAACGCATAACGCATAACGCATAACTCATAACGCATAACTTATAACTCATTACTCATAACGAATAACGCATAACGCATAACGCATATCGCATAACGCATAACGCATAATGCATAACGCATAAAGCATAACGCATAACGCATAACGCATAACGCATAACGCATAACGCATAACGCATAACGCATAACGCCTAACGCATAACGCATAACGCATAACCCCTAACGCATAACGCATAACGCATAACGCATAACGCATAACGTGTAACTAATAACGCATAACGCATAAAGCATAACGTATAACGCATAACGCATATCGCATAACGCATAACGCATAACGTATAACGCATAACGCATACCGTATAACGCATAACGCATAACGCAAACGTATAACGCACAACGCATAACGCATAAAGCATAACGCATAACGCATAACGCAAACGTATAACGCACAACGCATAACGCATAACGCATAACGCATAACGCATAACGCATAACGCATAACGCATAACGCATAACGCATAAGGCATAACGCATAACGCATAAAGCATAACGCATAACGCATAACTTATAACTCATTACTCATAACGAATAACGCATAACGCATAACGCATAACGGATAACGCATATCGCATAACGCATAACGCATAATGCATAACGCATAAAGCATAACGCATAACGCATAACGCATAACCCCTAACGCATAACGCATAACGTATAACTCATAACGCATAACGCATATCGCATAACGCATAACGCATAACGCATAACCCCTAACGCATAACGCATAACGCATAACGCATAACGCATAACGTGTAACTAATAACGCATAACGCATAAAGCATAACGTATAACGCATAACGCATAACGCATAACGCATAACGCATAACGTATAACGCATAACGCATACCGTATAACGCATAACGCATAACGCAAACGTATAACGCACAACGCATAACGTATAACGAACAACGGATAACGCATAACGCATAACGCATAACGCATAACGCATAACGCATAACGAATACCGCAAAACGTATATCGCCTAACACATAACGGATCACGCATAACGCATAACGCATAACGTATAACGCATAACGCATAACGCATAACACATAACGCATAACGCATAATGCACAACGCATTACGAATACAGCAAAACGCATAACGCTTAACGCATAACGGATCACGCATAACGCATAACGCATAATGCATAACGCATAACGCATAATGCATAACGCATAAAGCGTAACGCATAACGCATAACGCATAAAGCATAACACATAACGCATAACGCATAATGCACAACGCATAACGAATACAGCAAAACGCATAACGCTTAACGCATAACGCATAACGCATAACGCATAATGCATAACGCATAGCGCATAACGCATAACGCATAACGCATAACGCATAACGCATAACGCATAACGCATAACGCATAACGCATAACGCATAACGTATAACGCATACCGCATTACGCATAAAGCATAATGCATAACGCATAACGCATAACGCATTACGCATAACTTATAACTCATAACTCATAAGGAGTAACGCATAACGCATAAAGCATAACGCATAACGCATAACGCATAAATCATAACGCATAACGCATAACGCATAACGCATAACGCATAACGCATAACGCATAACGCATAACGCATAACGCATAACGCATAACGCATAACGCATAACGCATAACGCATAACGCATAACGCATAACGCATACCGTATAACGCATAACGCATAACGCATAACGCATAACGCATAACGCAAAACGCATAACGCATAACGCATTATGCATAACGCATAACGCATAACGCATAACGCATAACGCATAACGCATAACGCATACCGTATAACGCATAACGCATAACGCATAACGCATAACGCATAACGCATAACGCATAACGCATACCGTATAACGCATAACGCATAACGCATAACGCATAACGCATAACGCAAAACGCATAACGCATAACGCATTATGCATAACGCATAACGCATAACGCATAACGCATAACGCATAACGCATAACGCATACCGTATAACGCATAACGCATAACGCATAACGCATAACGCATAACGCATAACGCATAACGCATAACGCATAACGCATAACGCATAACGCATAACGCATAACGCATAACGCATAAAGCATAACGCATAACGCATAACGCATAACTCATTACTCATAACGAATAACGCATAACGCATAACGCATAAGGCATAACGCATAAGGCATAACGCATAACGCATAAAGCATAACGCATAACGCATAACGCATAACGCATTTCGCATAACGCATAACGCATAACGCATAACGCATAACGCATACCGCATAAAGCATAACGCATAACGCATAACGCATTACGCATAACTTATAACTCATAACTCATAAGGAGTAACGCATAACGCATAAAGCATAACGCATAACGCATAACGCATAACGCATAACGCGTAACGCATAACGCATAACGCATAACGCATAACGCATAACGCATAACGCATAACGCATAACGAATAACGCATAAAGCATAACGCATAACGCATAACGCATAACGCATAACGCATAAAGCTTAACGCATTACGCATAACGCATAACTTGTAACTCATTACTCATAACGAATAACGCATAACGCATAACGCATAACGCATAACGCATAACGCATAAAGCATAACGCATAACGCATAACGGATAAAGCATAATGCATAATGCATAACGCATAACGCATTACGCATAACTTATAACTCATAACTCATAACGAATAACGCATAACGCAAAATGCATAACGCATAACGCATAACGCATAACGCATAAAGCATAACGCATAACGCATAACGGATAAAGCATAATGCATAACGCATAACGCATAACGCATTACGCATAACGGATAAAGCATAATGCATAACGCATAACGCATAACGCATTACGCATAACTTATAACTCATAACTCATAAGGAGTAACGCATAACGCATAAAGCATAACGCATAACGCATAACGCATAAAGCATAACGCATAACGCATTACGCATAACGCATAAAGCATAACGCATAACGCATAACGCATAACGCATAAAGCATAACGCATAACGCATAACTTATAACTCATTACTCATAACGAATAACGCATAACGCATAAGGCATAAGGCATAACGCATAACGCATAACGCATAACGCATAACGCATAAAGCATAACGCATAACGCATAACGGATAAAGCATAATGCATAACGCATAACGCATTACGCATTACGCATAACTTATAACTCATAACTCATAACGAATAACGCATAACGCAAAATGCATAACGCATGTCGGATCACGCATAACGCATAACGCATAACGCATAACGGATAAAGCATAATGCATAACGCATAACGCATAACGCATTACGCATAACTTATAACTCATAACTCATAAGGAGTAACGCATAACGCATAAAGCATAACGCATAACGCATAACGCATAAAGCATAACGCATAACGCATAACGCATAACGCATAACGCATAACGCATAACGCATAACGCATAAAGCATAACGCATAACGCATAACTTATAACTCATTACTCATAACGAATAACGCATAACGCATAAGGCATAACGCATAACGCATAACGCATAACGCATAACGCATAAAGCATAACGCATAACGCATAACGCATAAAGCATAAAGCATAACGCATAACGCATAACGCATTACGCATAACTTATAACTCATAACTCATAACGAATAACGCATAACGCAAAATGCATAACGCATGTCGGATCACGCATAACGCATAACGCATAACGCATAACGCATAACGCATAACGCATAACGCATAACGCATAACGCATAACGCATAACGCATAACGCATAACGCATAACGCATAACGCATAAAGCATAACGCATAACTTATAACTCATTACTCATAACGAATAACGCATAACGCATAAGGCATAACGCATAACGCATAACGCATACCGCATAACGCATAACGCATAACGCATAACGCATAACGGATCACGCATAACGCATAACGCAAAGCGCATAACGCATAACGCATAACGCATAACGCATAAAGCATAACGCATAACGCATAACGCATAACGCATTACGCATAACTTATAACTCATAACTCATAAGGAGTAACGCATAACGCATAAAGCATAACGCATAACGCATAACGCATAACGCATAACGCATAACGCATAACGCATAACGCATAACGCATAACGCATAACGCATAACGCATAACGCATAACGCATAACGCATAAAGCATAACGCATTACGCATAACTTATAATTCATAACTCATAAGGAGTAACGCATAACGCATATAGCATAACGCATAACGCATAACGCATAACGCATAACGCATAACGCATAACGCATAACGCATAACGCATAACACATAACGCATAACGCATAACGCATGACGCATAACGCATAACGCATAACGCATAACGCATAACGCATAACGCATAACGCATAACGCATAACGCATAACGCATAAAGCATAACGCATAACGCATAACGCATAACGTATTACGTATAACGCATACCGCATTACGCATAACTTATAACTCATAACTCATACGGAGTAACGCATAACGCATTACGCATTACGCATAACTTATAACTCATAACTCATAACGAATAACGCATAACGCAAAATGCATAACGCATGTCGGATCACGCATAACGCATAACGCATAACGCATAACGCATAACGCATAACGCATAACGCATAACGCATAACGCATAACGCATAACGCATAACGCATAACGCATAACGCATAAAGCATAACGCATAACTTATAACTCATTACTCATAACGAATAACGCATAACGCATAAGGCATAACGCATAACGCATAACGCATAACGCATAACGCATAACGCATAACGCATAACGGATCACGCATAACGCATAACGCAAAGCGCATAACGCATAACGCATAACGCATAACGCATAAAGCATAACGCATAACGCATAACGCATAACGCATTACGCATAACTTATAACTCATAACTCATAAGGAGTAACGCATAACGCATAAAGCATAACGCATAACGCATAACGCATAACGCATAACGCATAACGCATAACGCATAACGCATAACGCATAACGCATAACGCATAACGCATAACGCATAACGCATAACGCATAACGCATAACGCATAAAGCATAACGCATTACGCATAACTTATAATTCATAACTCATAAGGAGTAACGCATAACGCATATAGCATAACGCATAACGCATAACGCATAACGCATAACGCATAACGCATAACGCATAACGCATAACGCATAACGCATAACGCATAACACATAACGCATAACGCATAACGCATGACGCATAACGCATAACGCATAACGCATAACGCATAACGCATAACGCATAACGCATAACCCCTAACGCATAACGCATAACGTATAACTCATAACGCATAACGCATAACGCATAACGCCTAACGCATAACGCATAACCCCTAACGCATAACGCATAACGCATAACGCATAACGCATAACGTGTAACTAATAACGCATAACGCATAAAGCATAACGTATAACGCATAACGCATATCGCATAACGCATAACGCATAACGTATAACGCATAACGCATACCGTATAACGCATAACGCATAACGCATAACGCAAACGTATAACGCACAACGCATAACGCATAACGAACAACGGATAACGCATAACGCATAACGCATAACGCATAACGCATAACGCATAACGAATAACGCATAACGCATAACGCATAACGCATAACGCATAACGCATAAAGCATAACGCATAACGCATAACGGATAAAGCATAATGCATAATGCATAACGCATAACGCATTACGCATAACTTATAACTCATAACTCATAACGAATAACGCATAACGCAAAATGCATAACGCATAACGCATAACGCATAACGCATAAAGCATAACGCATAACGCATAACGGATAAAGCATAATGCATAACGCATAACGCATAACGCATTACGCATAACTTATAACTCATAACTCATAACGAATAACGCATAACGCAAAATGCATAACGCATGTCGGATCAAGCATAACGCATAACGCATAAAGCATAAATCATAACGCATAACGAATACCGCAAAACGTATATCGCCTAACACATAACGCATCACGCATAACGCATAACTCATAACGCATAACGCATAACGCATAACGCATAACGCATAACGCATAACGCATAACGCATAACGCATAACGCATAACGCATAACGTATTACGTATAACGCATACCGCATTACGCATAACTTATAACTCATAACTCATACGGAGTAACGCATAACGCATAAAGCATAACGCATAACGCATAACGCACAAAGCATAACGCATAACGCATAACTTATAACTCATTACTCATAACGCATAACGCATAACGCATAAAGCATAACGCATAACGCATAACGGATAAAGCATAATGCATAACGCATAACGCAAAACGCATTACGCATAACTTATAACTCATAACTCATAAGGAGTAACGCATAACGCATAAAGCATAACGCATAACGCATAACGCATAAAGCATAACGCATAACGCATTACGCATAACGCATAAAGCATAACGCATAACGCATAACGCATAACGCATAAAGCATAACGCATAACGCATAACTTATAACTCATTACTCATAACGAATAACGCATAACGCATAAGGCATAACGCATAACGCATAACGCATAACGCATAACGCATAACGCATAAAGCATAACGCATAACGCATAACGGATAAAGCATAATGCATAACGCATAACGCATTACGCATTACGAATAACTTATAACTCATAACTCATAAGGAGTAACGCATAACGCATAAAGCATAACGCATAACGCATAACGCATAAAGCATAACGCATAACGCATAACGCATAACGCATAACGCATAACGCATAACGCATAAAGCATAACGCATAACGCATAACTTATAACTCATTACTCATAACGAATAACGCATAACGCAAAATGCATAACGCATGTCGGATCACGCATAACGCATAACGCATAACGCATAACGCATAACGCATAACGCATAACGCATAACGCATAACGCATAACGCATAACGCATAACGCATAACGCATAACGCATAACGCATAACGCATAAAGCATAACGCATAACTTATAACTCATTACTCATAACGAATAACGCATAACGCATAAGGCATAACGCATAACGCATAACGCATAACGCATAACGCATAAAGCATAACGCATTACGCATAACGCATAACGCATAACGCATAACGCATAACGCATAACGCATAACGCGTAAAGCATAACGCATTACGCATAACTTATAACTCATAACTCATAAGGAGTAACGCATAACGCATAAAGCATAACGCATAACGCATAACGCATAACGCATAACGCATAACGCATAACGCATAACGCATAACGCATAACGCATGACGCATAACGCATAACGCATAACGCATAACGCATAACTTATAACTCATTACTCATAACGAATAACGCATAACGCATAACGCATAACGGATAACGCATATCGCATAACGCATAACGCATAATGCATAACGCATAAAGCATAACGCATAACGCATAACGCATAACCCCTAACGCATAACGCATAACGTATAACTCATAACGCATAACGCATAACGCATAACGCCTAACGCATAACGCATAACCCCTAACGCATACCGCACAACGCATAACGCATAACGCATAACGTGTAACTAATAACGTATAACGCATAAAGCATAACGTATAACGCATAACGCATATCGCATAACGCATAACGCATAACGTATAACGCATAACGCATACCGTATAACGCATAACGTATAACGCAAACGTATAACGCACAACGCATAACGCATAACGAACAACGGATAACGCATAACGCATAACGCATAACGCATAACGCATAACGAATACCGCAAAACGTATATCGCCTAACACATAACGGATCACGCATAACACATAACGCATAACGTATAACGCATAACGCATAACGCATAACACATAACGCATAACGCATAATGCACAACGCATTACGAATACAGCAAAACGCATAACGCTTAACGCATAACAGATCACGCATAACGCATAACGCATAATGCATAACGCATAACGCATAACGCATAATGCATAACGCATAAAGCGTAACGCATAACGCATAACGCATAAAGCGTAACACATAACGCATAACGCATAATGCACAACGCATAACGAATACAGCAAAACGCATAACGCTTAACGCATAACGCATATCGCATAACGCATAATGCATAACGCATAGCGCATAACGCATAACGCATAACGCATAACGCATAACGCATAACGCATAACGCATAACGCATAACGTATAACGCATACCGCATTACGCATAAAGCATAATGCATAACGCATAACGCATAACGCATTACGCATAACTTATAACTCATAACTCATAAGGAGTAAGGCATAACGCATAAAGCATAACGCATAACGCATAACGCATAAATCATAACGCATAACGCATAACGCATAACGCATAACGCATAACGCAAAACGCATAACGCATAACGCATAACGCATAACGCATAACGCATAACGCATACCGTATAACGCTTAACGCATAACGAATAACGCATAACGCATAACGCATAGCGCATAACGCATAACGCATAACGCATAACGCATAACGCATAACGCATAACGCATAACGCATAACGCATAACGCATAACGCATAACGCATACCGTATAACGCATAGCGCATAACGCATAACGCATAACGCATAACGCATAACGCATAACGCATAACGCATAACGCATAACGCATAACGCATAACGCATAACGCATAACGCATAACGCATACAGCATAACGCATGACGCATAACGCATAACGCATAACGCATAACGCATAACTTATAACTCATTACTCATAACGAATAACGCATAACGCATAACGCATAACGGATAACGCATATCGCATAACGCATAACGCATAATGCATAACGCATAAAGCATAACGCATAACGCATAACGCATAACCCCTAACGCATAACGCATAACGTATAACGCATAACGCATAACGCATAACGCATAACGCCTAACGCATAACGCATAACCCCTAACGCATACCGCACAACGCATAACGCATAACGCATAACGTGTAACTAATAACGCATAACGCATAAAGCATAACGTATAACGCATAACGCATATCGCATAACGCATAACGCATAACGTATAACGCATAACGCATACCGTATAACGCATAACGCATAACGCAAACGTATAACGCACAACGCATAACGCATAACGAACAACGGATAACGCATAACGCATAACGCATAACGCATAACGCATAACGAATACCGCAAAACGTATATCGCCTAACACATAACGGATCACGCATAACACATAACGCATAACGTATAACGCATAACGCATAACGCATAACACATAACGCATAACGCATAATGCACAACGCATTACGAATACAGCAAAACGCATAACGCTTAACGCATAACAGATCACGCATAACGCATAACGCATAATGCATAACGCATAACGCATAACGCATAATGCATAACGCATAAAGCGTAACGCATAACGCATAACGCATAAAGCGTAACACATAACGCATAACGCATAATGCACAACGCATAACGAATACAGCAAAACGCATAACGCTTAACGCATAACGCATATCGCATAACGCATAATGCATAACGCATAGCGCATAACGCATAACGCATAACGCATAACGCATAACGCATAACGCATAACGCATAACGCATAACGTATAACGCATACCGCATTACGCATAAAGCATAATGCATAACGCATAACGCATAACGCATTACGCATAACTTATAACTCATAACTCATAAGGAGTAAGGCATAACGCATAAAGCATAACGCATAACGCATAACGCATAAATCATAACGCATAACGCATAACGCATAACGCATAACGCATAACGCATAACGCAAAACGCATAACGCATAACGCATAACGCATAACGCATAACGCATAACGCATACCGTATAACGCATAACGCATAACGCATAACGCATACAGCATAACGCATAACGCATAACTTATAACTCATTACTCATAACGAATAACGCATAACGCATAAGGCATAACGCATAAGGCATAACTCATAACGCATAAAGCATAACGCATAACGCATAACGCATAACGCATAACGCATAACGCATAACGCATAACGCATAACGCATAACGCATAACGCATAACGCATAAAGCATAACGCATAACGCATAACGGATAAAGCATAATGCATAACGCATAACGCATTACGCATTACGCATAACTTATAACTCATAACTCATAACGAATAACGCATAACGCAAAATGCATAACGCATGTCGGATCACGCATAACGCATAACGCATAACGCATAACGCATAACGCATAACGCATAACGCATAACGCATAACGCATAACGCATAACACATAACGCATAACGCATAAAGCATAACGCATAACTTATAACTCATTACTCATTACGAATAACGCATAACGCATAACGCATAACGCATAACGCATAACGCATAACGCATAACGCATAACGCATAACACATAACGCATAACGCATAATGCACAACGCATTACGAATACAGCAAAACGCATAACGCTTAACGCATAACGGATCACGCATAACGCATAACGCATAATGCATAACGCATAACGCATAACGCATAATGCATAACGCATAAAGCGTAACGCATAACGCATAACGCATAAAGCGTAACACATAACGCATAACGCATAATGCACAACGCATAACGAATACAGCAAAACGCATAACGCATAACACATAACGCATAACGCATAAAGCATAACGCATAACTTATAACTCATTACTCATTACGAATAACGCATAACGCATAACGCATAACGCATAACGCATAACGCATAAAGCATAACGCATTACGCATAACTTATAACTCATAACTCATAAGGAGTAACGCATAACGCATAAAGCATAACGCATAACGCATAACGCATAACGCATAACGCATAACGCATAACGCATAACGCATAACGCATAACGCATGACGCATAACGCATAACGCATAACGCATAACGCATAACGCATAACGCATAACGCATAACGCATAACACATAACGGATCACGCATAACGCATAACGCAAAGCGCATAACGCATAACGCATAACGCATAACGCATAACGCATAAAGCATAACGCATAACGCATAACGCATAACGCATTACGCATAACTTATAACTCATAACTCATAAGGAGTAACGCATGACGCATAAAGCATAACGCATAACGCATAACGCATAACGCATAACGCATAACGCATAACGCATAACGCATAACGCATAACGCATAACGCATAACGCATAACGCATGACGCATAACGCATAACGCATAACGCATAACGCATAACGCATAACGCATAACGCATAACGCATAACGCATAACGCATAACGCATAACGGATCACGCATAACGCATAACGCAAAGCGCATAACGCATAAGGCATAACGCATAACGCATAAAGCATAACGCATAACGCATTACGCATAACTTATAACTCATAACTCATAACGAATAACGCATACCGCATTACGCATAACTTATAACTCATAACTCATACGGAGTAACGCATAACGCATAAAGCATAACGCATAACGCATAACGCATAAAGCATAACGCATAACGCATAACTTATAACTCATTACTCATAACGCATAACGCATAACGCATAAAGAATAACGCATAACGCATAACGCATAACGCATAACGCATAACGCATAACGCATAACGCATAACGCATAAAGCATAACGCATTACGCATAACTTATAACTCATAACTCATAAGGAGTAACGCATAACGCATAAAGCATAACGCATAACGCAAAATGCATAACGCATGTCGGATCACGCATAACGCATAACGCATAACGCATAACGCATAACGCATAACGCATAACGCATAACGCATAACGCATAACGCATAACGCATAACGCATAACGCATAAAGCATAACGCATAACTTATAACTCATAACTCATAACGAATAACGCATAACGCATAAGGCATAACGCATAACGCATAACGCATAACGCATAACGCATAAAGCATAACGCATAACGCATAACGCATAACGCATAACGCATAACGCATAACGCATAACGCATAACGCATAACGCATAACGCATAACGCATAAAGCATAACGCATTACGCATAACTTATAACTCATAAGGAGTAACGCATAACGCATAAAGCATAACGCATAACGCATAACGCATAACGCATAACGCATAACGCATAACGCATAACGCATAACGCATAACGCATAACGCATAACGCATTACGCATAACTTATAACTCATAACTCATAAGGAGTAACGCATAACGCATAAAGCATAACGCATAACGCATAACGCATAACGCATAACGCATAACGCATAACGCATAACGCATAACGCATAACGCATAATGCATAACGCATAACGCATTACGCATAACTTATAACTCATAACTCATAAGGAGTAACGCATAACGCATAAAGCATAACGCATAACGCATAACGCATAACGCATAACGCATAACGCATAACGCATAACGCATAACGCATAACGCATAACGCATAAAGCATAAAGCATTACGCATAACTTATAACTCATAACTCATAAGGAGTAACGCATAACGCAAAGCGCATAACGCATAACGCATAACGCATAACGCATAAAGCATAACGCATAACGCATTACGCATAACTTATAACTCATAACTCATAACGAATAACGCATACCGCATTAGGCATAACTTATAACTCATAACTCATACGGAGTAACGCATAACGCATAAAGCATAACGCATAACGCATAACGCATAAAGCATAACGCATAACGCATAACTTATAACTCATTACTCATAACGCATAACGCATAACGCATAAAGCATAACGCATAACGCATAACGGATAAAGCATAATGCATAACGCATAACGCAAAACGCATTACGCATAACTTATAACTCATAACTCATAAGGAGTAACGCATAACGCATAAAGCATAACGCATAACGCATAACGCATAAAGCATAACGCATAACGCATAACGCATAACGCATAACGCATAACGCATAACGCATAAAGCATAACGCATAACGCATTACGCATAACTTATAACTCATTACTCATAACGAATAAAGCATAACGCATAAGGCATAACGCATAACGCATAACGCATAACGCATAACGCATAAAGCATAACGCATAACGCATAACGCATAACGTATTACGTATAACGCATACCGCATTACGCATAACTTATAACTCATAACTCATACGGAGTAACGCATAACGCATAAAGCATAACGCATAACGCATAACGCATAAAGCATAACGCATAACGCATAACTTATAACTCATTACTCATAACGCATAAAGCATAACGCATAACGCATAACTTATAACTCATTACTCATAACGAATAACGCATAACGCATAACGCATAACGCATATCGCATAACGCATAACGCATAACGCATAACGCATAAAGCATAACGCATAACGCATAACGTGTAACTAATAACGCATAACGCATAAAGCATAACGTATAACGCATAACGCATATCGCATAACGCCTAACGCATAACGCATAACCCCTAACCCATAACGCATAACGCATAACGCATAACGCATAACGCATAACGTGTAACTAATAACGCATAACGCATAAAGCATAACGTATAACGCATAACGCATATCGCATAACGCATAACGCATAACGTATAACGCATAACGCATACCGTATAACGCATAACGCATAACGCAAACGTATAACGCACAACGCATAACGCATAACGAACAACGGATAACGCATAACGCATAACGCATAACGCATAACGCAGAACGAATACCGCAAAACGTATATCGCCTAACACATAACGGATCACGCATAACGCATAACGCATAACGTATAACGCATAACGCATAACGCATAACACATAACGCATAACGCATAATGCACAACGCATTACGAATACAGCAAAACGCATAACGCTTAACGCATAACGGATCACGCATAACGCATAACGCATAATGCATAACGCATAACGCATAACGCATAACGCATAATGCATAACGCATAAAGCGTAACGCATAACGCATAACGCATAAAGCGTAGAAAATAACGCATAACGCATAATGCACAACGCATAACGAATACAGCAAAACGCATAACGCTTAACGCATAACGCATAACGCATAACGCATAACGCATAATGCATAACGCATAGCGCATAACGCATAACGCATAACGCATAACGCATAACGCATAACGCATAACGCATAACGCATAACGCATAACGCATAACGCATAACGTATAACGCATACCGCATTACGCATAAAGCATAATGCATAACGCATAACGCATAACGCATTACGCATAACTTATAACTCATAACTCATAAGGAGTAACGCATAACGCATAAAGCATAACGCATAACGCATAACGCATAAATCATAACGCATAACGCATAACGCATAACGCATAACGCATAACGCATAACGCATAACGCATAACGCATAACGCATAACGCATAACGCATAACGCATAACGCATAACGCATAACGCATAACGCATAACGCATAACGCATAACGCATAACGCATACCGTATAACGCATAACGCATAACGAATAACGCATAACGCATAACGCATAACGCATAACGCATAACGCATAACGCATAACGCATAACGCATAACGCATAACGCATAACGCATAACGCATAACGCATACCGTATAACGCATAACGCATAACGCATAACGCATAACGCATAACGCATAACGCATAACGCATAACGCATAACGCATAACGCATAACGCATAACGCATAAAGCATAACGCATAACGCATAACTTATAACTCATTACTCATAACGAATAACGCATAACGCATAAGGCATAACGCATAAGGCATAACTCATAACGCATAAAGCATAACGCATAACGCATAACGCATAACGCATAACGCATAACGCATAACGCATAACGCATAACGCATAACGCATAACGCATAACGCATAACGCATAACGCATAACGCATAACGCATAACGCATAACGCATAACGCATAACGCATAACGCATAACGCATAACGCATAACGCATAACGCATAACGCATAACGCATGACGCATAACGTATAACGCATAACGCATAACGCATAACGCATAACGCATAACGGATCACGCATAACGCATAACGCAAAGCGCATAACGCATAACGCATTACGCATAACTTATAACTCATAACTCATAAGGAGTAACGCATAACGCATAAAGCATAACGCATAACGCATAACGCATAAATCATAACGCATAACGCATAACGCATAACGCATAACGCATAACGCATACCGTATAACGCATAACGCATAACGAATAACGCATAACGCATAACGCATAACGCATAACGCATAACGCATAACGCATAACGCATAACGCATAACGCATAACGCATAACGCATAACGCATACCGTATAACGCATAACGCATAACGCATAACGCACAACGCATAACGCATAACGCATAACGCATAACGCATAACGCATAACGCATAACGCATAACGCATAACGCATAAAGCATAAAGCATTACGCATAACTTATAACTCATAACTCATAAGGAGTAACGCATAACGCATAAAGCATAACGCATAACGCATTACGCATAACTTATAACTCATAACTCATAACGAATAACGCATACCGCATTACGCATAACTTATAACTCATTACTCATAACGCATAACGCATAACGCATAACGCATAACGCATAACGCATAACGCATAACGCATAACGCATAACGCATAACGCATACCGTATAACGCATAACGCATAACGCATAACGCACAACGCATAACGCATAACGCATAACGCATAACGCATAACGCATAACGCATAACGCATAACGCATAACGCATAACGCATAACGCATAACGCATAACGCATAACGCATAACGCATAACGCATAACGCATAACGCATAACGCATAAAGCATAAAGCATTACGCATAACTTATAACTCATAACTCATAAGGAGTAACGCATAACGCATAAAGCATAATGCATAACGCATAACGCAAAACGCATTACGCATAACTTATAACTCATAACTCATAAGCAGTAACGCAAAACGCATAAAGCATAACGCATAACGCATAACGCATAAAGCATAACGCATAACGCATAACGCATAACGCATAACGCATAACGCATAACGCATAACGCACAAAGCATAACGCATAACGCATTACGCATAACTTATAACTCATAACTCATAACGAATAACGCATACCGCATTACGCATAACTTATAACTCATAACTCATACGGAGTAACGCATAACGCATAAAGCATAACGCATAACGCATAACGCATAAAGCATAACGCATAACGCATAACTTATAACTCATTACTCATAACGCATAACGCATAACGCATAAAGCATAACGCATAACGCATAACGGATAAAGCATAATGCATAACGCATAACGCATAAAGCATAACGCATAACGCATAACGGATAAAGCATAATGCATAACGCATAACGCATTACGCATTACGCATAACTTATAACTCATAACTCATAACGAATAACGCATAACGCAAAATGCATAACGCATGTCGGATCACGCATAACGCATAACGCATAACGCATAACGCATAACGCATAACGCATAACGCATAACGCATAACGCATAACGCATAAAGCATAACGCATAACTTATAACTCATTACTCATAACGAATAACGCATAACGCATAACGCATAACGCATAACGCATAACGCATAACGCATAAAGCATAACGCATTACGCATAACTTATAACTCATAACTCATAAGGAGTAACGCATAACGCATAACGCATAACGCATAACGCATAACGCATAACGCATAACGCATAACGCATAACGCATAACGCATAACGCATAACGCATAACGCATAACGCATAACGCATGACGCATAACGCATAACGCATAACGCATAACGCATAACGCATAACGCATAACACATAACGCATAACGCATAATGCACAACGCATTACGAATACAGCAAAACGCATAACGCTTAACGCATAACGGATCACGCATAACGCATAACGCATAATGCATAACGCATAACGCATAACGCATAATGCATAACGCATAAAGCGTAACGCATAACGCATAACGCATAAAGCGTAACACATAACGCATAACGCATAATGCACAACGCATAATGAATACAGCAAAACGCATAACGCTTAACGCATAACGCATAACGCATAACGCATAATGCATAACGCATAGCGCATAACGCATAACGCATAACGCATAACGCATAACGCATAACGCATAACGCATAACGCATAACGCATAACGCATAACGTATAACGCATACCGCATTACGCATAAAGCATAATGCATAACGCATAACGCATAACGCATTACGCATAACTTATAACTCATAACTCATAAGGAGTAACGCATAACGCATAAAGCATAACGCATAACGCATAACGCATAAATCATAACGCATAACGCATAACGCATAACGCATAACGCATAACGCATACCGTATAACGCATAACGCAGAACGAATAACGCATAACGCATAACGCATAACGCATAACGCATAACGCATAACGCATAACGCATAACGCATAACGCATGACGCATAACGCATAACGCATAACGCATAACGCATAACGCATACCGTATAACGCATAACGCATAACGCATAACGCACAACGCATAACGCATAACGCATAACGCATAACGCATAACGCATAACGCATAACGCATAACGCATAACGCATAAAGCATAAAGCATTACGCATAACTTATAACTCATAACTCATAAGGAGTAACGCATAACGCATAAAGCATAACGCATAACGCATTACGCATAACTTATAACTCATAACTCATAACGAATAACGCATACCGCATTACGCATAACTTATAACTCATAACTCATAACGAATAACGCATAACGCATAATGCATAACGCATAACGCATAACGCATAAAGCATAACGCATAACGCATAACTTATAACTCATTACTCATAACGCATAACGCATAACGCATAAAGCATAACGCATAACGCATAACGGATAAAGCATAATGCATAACGCATAACGCAAAACGCATTACGCATAACTTATAACTCATAACTCATAAGCAGTAACGCATAACGCATAAAGCATAACGCATAACGCATAACGCATAACGCATAACGCATAACGCATAACGCATAACGCATAACGCATAACGCATAACGCATAACGCATAACGCATAACGCATAAAGCATAACGCATAACGCATAACTTATAACTCATTACTCATAACGAATAACGCATAACGCAAAAGGCATAACGCATAACGCATAACGCATAACGCATAACGCATAAAGCATAACGCATAACGCATAACGCATAACGTATTACGTATAACGCATACCGCATTACGCATAACTTATAACTCATAACTCATACGGAGTAACGCATAACGCATAAAGCATAACGCATAACGCATAACGCATAAAGCATAACTCATAACGCATAACTTATAACTCATTACTCATAACGCATAAAGCATAACGCATAACGCATAACTTATAACTCATTACTCATAACGAATAACGCATAACGCATAACGCATAACGGATAACGCATATCGCATAACGCATAACGCATAATGCATAACGCATAAAGCATAACGCATAACGCATAACGCATAACCCCTAACGCATAACGCATAACGTATAACTCATAACGCATAACGCATAACGCATAACGCCTAACGCATAACGCATAACCCCTAACGCATAACGCATAACGCATAACGCATAACGCATAACGTGTAACTAATAACGCATAACGCATAAAGCATAACGTATAACGCATAACGCATATCGCATAACGCATAACGCATAACGTATAACGCATAACGCATACCGTATAACGCATAACGCATAACGCAAACGTATAACGCACAACGCATAACGCATAACGAACAACGGATAACGCATAACGCATAACGCATAACGCATAACGAATACCGCAAAACGTATATCGCCTAACACATAACGGATCACGCATAACGCATAACGCATAACGTATAACGCATAACGCATAACGCATAACACATAACGCATAACGCATAATGCACAACGCATTACGAATACAGCAAAACGCATAACGCTTAACGCATAACGGATCACGCATAACGCATAACGCATAATGCATAACGCATAACGCATAACGCATAATGCATAACGCATAAAGCGTAACGCATAACGCATAACGCATAAAGCGTAACACATAACGCATAACGCATAATGCACAACGCATAACGAATACAGCAAAACGCATAACGCTTAACGCATAACGCATAACGCATAACGCATAATGCATAATGCATAACGCATAGCGCATAACGCATAACGCATAACGCATAACGCATAACGCATAACGCATAACGCATAACGCATAACGCATAACGCATAACGTATAACGCATACCGCATTACGCATAAAGCATAATGCATAACGCATAACGCATAACGCATTACGCATAACTTATAACTCATAACTCATAAGGAGTAACGCATAACGCATAAAGCATAACGCATAACGCATAACGCATAACGCATAAAGCGTAACACATAACGCATAACGCATAATGCACAACGCATAACGAATACAGCAAAACGCATAACGCTTAACGCATAACGCATAACGCATAACGCATAATGCATAACGCATAGCGCATAACGCATAACGCATAACGCATAACGCATAACGCATAACGCATAACGCATAACGCATAAAGCATAACGCATTACGCATAACTTATAACTCATAACTCATAAGGAGTAACGCATAACGCATAAAGCATAACGCATAACGCATAACGCATAACGCATAACGCATAACGCATAACGCATAACGCATAACGCATGACGCATAACGCATAACGCATAACGCATAACGCATAACGCATAACGCATAACGCATAACACATAACGGATCACGCATAACGCATAACGCAAAGCGCATAACGCATAACGCATAACGCATAACGCATAACGCATAAAGCATAACGCATAACGCATAACGCATAACGCATAACGCATAACGCATAACGCATAACGCATAACGCATAACGCATAACGCATAACGCATAACGCATAACGCATAACGCATAACGCATAACGCATAACGCATAACGCATAACGCATAACGCATAACGCATAACGCATAACGCATAACGCATACCGTATAACGCATAACGCATAACGAATAACGCATAACGCATAACGCATAACGCATAACGCATAACGCATAACGCATAACGCATAACGCATAACGCATAAAGCATAACGCATAACGCATAACGCATTACGCATAACTTATAACTCATAACTCATAAGGAGTAACGCATAACGCATAAAGCATAACGCATAACGCATAACGCATAACGCATAACGCGTAACGCATAACGCATAACGCATAACGCATAACGCATAACGCATAATGCATAACGCATAACGCATAACGCATAATGCATAACGCATAAAGCGTAACGCATAACGCATAACGCATAAAGCGTAACACATAACGCATAACGCATAATGCACAACGCATAACGAATACAGCAAAACGCATAACGTTTAACGCATAACGCATAACGCATAACGCATAATGCATAATGCATAACGCATAGCGCATTACGCATAACGCATAACGCATAACGCATAACGCATAACGCATAACGCATAACGCATAACGCATAACGTATAACGCATACCGCATTACGCATAAAGCATAATGCATAACGCATAACGCATAACGCATTACGCATAACTTATAACTCATAACTCATAAGGAGTAACGCATAACGCATAATGCATAACGCATAACGCATAACGCATTACGCATAACTTATAACTCATAACTCATAAGGAGTAAGGCATAACGCATAAAGCATAACGCATAACGCATAACGCATAAATCATAACGCATAACGCATAACGCATAACGCATAACGCATAACGCATAACGCAAAACGCATAACGCATAACGCATAACGCATAACGCATAACGCATAACGCATACCGTATAACGCATAACGCATAACGAATAACGCATAACGCATAACGCATAACGCATAACGCATAACGCATAACGCATAACGCATAACGCATAACGCATAACGCATAACGCATAACGCATAACGCATAACGCATAACGCATAACGCATAACGCATACCGTATAACGCATAGCGCATAACGCATAACGCATAACGCATAACGCATAACGCATAACGCATAACGCATAACGCATAACGCATAACGCATAACGCATAACGCATAACGCATACAGCATAACGCATAACGCATAACTTATAACTCATTACTCATAACGAATAACGCATAACGCATAAGGCATAACGCATAAGGCATAACTCATAACGCATAAAGCATAACGCATAACGCATAACGCATAACGCATAACGCATAACGCATAACGCATAACGCATAACGCATAACGCATAACGCATAACGCATAACGCATAACGCATAACGCGTAACGCATAACGCATAACGCATAACGCATAACGCATAACGCATAACGCATAACGCATAACGCATAACGCATAACGCATAACGCATTACGCATAACGCATAACGCATGACGCATAACGCATAACGCATAACGCATAACGCATAACGCATAACGCATAACGGATCACGCATAACGCATAACGCAAAGCGCATAACGCATAACGCATAACGCATAACGCATAAAGCATAACGCATAACGCATTACGCATAACTTATAACTCATAACTCATAACGAATAACGCATACCGCATTACGCATAACTTATAACTCATAACTCATACGGAGTAACGCATAACGCATAACGCATAACGCATAACGCATAAAGCATAACGCATAACGCATAACGGATAAAGCATAACTTATAACTCATTACTCATAACGCATAACGCATAACGCATAAAGCATAACGCATAACGCATAACGGATAAAGCATAATGCATAACGCATAACGCATAAAGCATAACGCATAACGCATAACTTATAACTCATTACTCATAACGAATAACGCATAACGCATAAGGCATAACGCATAACGCATAACGCATAACGCATAACGCATAAAGCATAACGCATAACGCATAACGGATAAAGCATAATGCATAACGCATAACGCATTACGCATTACGCATAACTTATAACTCATAACTCATAACGAATAACGCATAACGCAAAATGCATAACGCATGTCGGATCACGCATAACGCATAACGCATAACGCATAACGCATAACGCATAACGCATAACGCATAACGCATAACGCATAACGCATAACGCATAACACATAACGCATAACGCATAAAGCATAACGCATAACTTATAACTCATTACTCATTACGAATAACGCATAACGCATAACGCATAACGCATAACGCATAACGCATAACGCATAACGCATAACGCATAACGCATAACGCATAACGCATAACGCATAATGCACAACGCATTACGAATACAGCAAAACGCATAACGCTTAACGCATAACGGATCACGCATAACGCATAACGCATAATGCATAACGCATAACGCATAACGCATAATGCATAACGCATAAAGCGTAACGCATAACGCATAACGCATAAAGCGTAACACATAACGCATAACGCATAATGCACAACGCATAACGAATACAGCAAAACGCATAACGCTTAACGCATAACGCATAACGCATAACGCATAATGCATAACGCATAGCGCATAACGCATAACGCATAACGCATAACGCATAACGCATAACGCATAACGCATAACGCATAAAGCATAACGCATTACGCATAACTTATAACTCATAACTCATAAGGAGTAACGCATAACGCATAAAGCATAACGCATAACGCATAACGCATAACGCATAACGCATAACGCATAACGCATAACGCATAACGCATGACGCATAACGCATAACGCATAACGCATAACGCATAACGCATAACGCATAACACATAACGGATCACGCATAACGCATAACGCAAAGCGCATAACGCATAACGCATAACGCATAACGCATAACGCATAAAGCATAACGCATAACGCATAACGCATAACGCATTACGCATAACTTATAACTCATAACTCATAAGGAGTAACGCATGACGCATAAAGCATAACGCATAACGCATAACGCATAACGCATAACGCATAACGCATAACGCATAACGCATAACGCATAACGCATAACGCATAACGCATAACGCATAACGCATGACGCATAACGCATAACGCATTACGCATAACTTATAACTCATAACTCATAACGAATAACGCATACCGCATTACGCATAACTTATAACTCATAACTCATACGGAGTAACGCATAACGCATAAAGCATAACGCATAACGCATAACGCATAAAGCATAACGCATAACGCATAACTTATAACTCATTACTCATAACGCATAACGCATAACGCATAAAGAATAACGCATAACGCATAACGCATAACGCATAACGCATAACGCATAACGCATAACGCATAACGCATAAAGCATAACGCATTACGCATAACTTATAACTCATAACTCATAAGGAGTAACGCATAACGCATAAAGCATAACGCATAACGCAAAATGCATAACGCATGTCGGATCACGCATAACGCATAACGCATAACGCATAACGCATAACGCATAACGCATAACGCATAACGCATAACGCATAACGCATAACGCATAACGCATAACGCATAAAGCATAACGCATAACTTATAACTCATTACTCATAACGAATAACGCATAACGCATAAGGCATAACGCATAACGCATAACGCATAACGCATAACGCATAAAGCATAACGCATAACGCATAACGCATAACGCATAACGCATAACGCATAACGCATAACGCATAACGCATAACGCATAACGCATAACGCATAAAGCATAACGCATTACGCATAACTTATAACTCATAAGGAGTAACGCATAACGCATAAAGCATAACGCATAACGCATAACGCATAACGCATAACGCATAACGCATAACGCATAACGCATAACGCATAACGCATAACGCATAACGCATTACGCATAACTTATAACTCATAACTCATAAGGAGTAACGCATAACGCATAAAGCATAACGCATAACGCATAACGCATAACGCATAACGCATAACGCATAACGCATAACGCATAACGCATAACGCATAACGCATTACGCATAACTTATAACTCATAACTCATAAGGAGTAACGCATAACGCATAAAGCATAACGCATAACGCATAACGCATAACGCATAACGCATAACGCATAACGCATAACGCATAACGCATAACGCATAAAGCATAAAGCATTACGCATAACTTATAACTCATAACTCATAAGGAGTAACGCATAACGCAAAACGCATAACGCATAACGCATAACGCATAACGCATAACGCATAACGCATAACGCATTACGCATAACTTATAACTCATAACTCATAACGAATAACGCATACCGCATTAGGCATAACTTATAACTCATAACTCATACGGAGTAACGCATAACGCATAAAGCATAACGCATAACGCATAACGCATAAAGCATAACGCATAACGCATAACTTATAACTCATTACTCATAACGCATAACGCATAACGCATAAAGCATAACGCATAACGCATAACGGATAAAGCATAATGCATAACGCATAACGCAAAACGCATTACGCATAACTTATAACTCATAACTCATAAGGAGTAACGCATAACGCATAAAGCATAACGCATAACGCATAACGCATAAAGCATAACGCATAACGCATAACGCATAACGCATAACGCATAACGCATAACGCATAACGCATAAAGCATAACGCATAACGCATTACGCATAACTTATAACTCATTACTCATAACGAATAAAGCATAACGCATAAGGCATAACGCATAACGCATAACGCATAACGCATAAAGCATAACGCATAACGCATAACTTATAACTCATTACTCATAACGAATAACGCATAAAGCATAACGCATAACGCATAACTTATAACTCATTACTCATTACTCATAACGAATAACGCATAACGCATAAGGCATAACGCATAAGGCATAACGCATAACGCATAAAGCATAACGCATAACGCATAACGCATAACGCATAACGCATAACGCATAACGCATAACGCATAACGCATAACGCAAAACGCATAACGCATAAAGCATAACGCATAACGCATAACGCATTACGCATAACTTATAACTCATAACTCATAGGGAGTAACGCATAACGCATAAAGCATAACGCATAACGCATAACGCATAACGCATAACGCATAACGCATAACGCGTAACGCATAACGCATAACGCATAACGCATAACGCATAACGCATAACGCATAACTCATAACGCATAACTTATAACTCATTACTCATAACGAATAACGCATAACGCATAACGCATATCGCATAACGCATAACGCATAATGCATAACGCATAAAGCATAACGCATAACGCATAACGCATAACGCATAACGCATAACGCATAACGCATAACGCATAACGCCTAACGCATAACGCATAACGCATAACCCCTAACGCATAACGCATAACGCATAACGCATAACGCATAACGCATAACGTGTAACTAATAACGCATAACGCATAAAGCATAACGTATAACGCATAACGCATATCGCATAACGCATAACGCATAACGTATAACGCATAACGCATACCGTATAACGCATAACGCATAACGCAAACGTATAACGCACAACGCATAACGCATAAAGCATAACGCATAACGCATAACGCAAACGTATAACGCACAACGCATAACGCATAACGCATAACGCATAACGCATAACGCATAACGCATAACGCATAACGCATAACGCATAACGCATAACGCATAACGCATAAAGCATAACGCATAACGCATAACTTATAACTCATTACTCATAACGAATAACGCATAACGCATAACGCATAACGGATAACGCATATCGCATAACGCATAACGCATAATGCATAACGCATAAAGCATAACGCATAACGCATAACGCATAACCCCTAACGCATAACGCATAACGTATAACTCATAACGCATAACGCATAACGCATAACGCCTAACGCATAACGCATAACCCCTAACGCATAACGCATAACGCATAACGCATAACGCATAACGTGTAACTAATAACGCATAACGCATAAAGCATAACGCATAACGCATAACGCATAACGCATAACGCATAACGCATAACACATAACGCATAACGCATAACGCATAACGCATAACGCATAACGCAAACGTATAACGCACAACGCATAACGTATAACGAACAACGGATAACGCATAACGCATAACGCATAACGCATAACGCATAACGCATAACGAATACCGCAAAACGTATATCGCCTAACACATAACGGATCACGCATAACGCATAACGCATAACGTATAACGCATAACGCATAACGCATAACACATAACGCATAACGCATAATGCACAACGCATTACGAATACAGCAAAACGCATAACGCTTAACGCATAACGGATCACGCATAACGCATAACGCATAATGCATAACGCATAACGCATAATGCATAACGCATAAAGCATAACGCATAACGCATAACGCATAAAGCGTAACACATAACGCATAACGCATAATGCACAACGCATAACGAATACAGCAAAACGCATAACGCTTAACGCATAACGCATAACGCATAACGCATAATGCATAACGCATAGCGCATAACGCATAACGCATAACGCATAACGCATAACGCATAACGCATAACGCATAACGCATAACGCATAACGCATAACGTATAACGCATACCGCATTACGCATAACGCATAATGCATAACGCATAACGCATAACGCATTACGCATAACTTATAACTCATAACTCATAAGGAGTAACGCATAACGCATAAAGCATAACGCATAACGCATAACGCATAAATCATAACGCATAACGCATAACGCATAACGCATAACGCATAACGCATAACGCATAACGCATAACGCATAACGCATAACGCATAACGCATAACGCATAACGCATAACGCATAACGCATAACGCATACCGTATAACGCATAACGCATAACGCATAACGCATAACGCATAACGCAAAACGCATAACGCATAACGCATTATGCATAACGCATAACGCATAACGCATAACGCATAACGCATAACGCATAACGCATACCGTATAACGCATAACGCATAACGCATAACGCATAACGCATAACGCATAACGCATAACGCATAACGCATAACGCATAACGCATAACGCATAACGCATAACGCATAACGCATAAAGCATAACGCATAACGCATAACGCATAACTCATTACTCATAACGAATAACGCATAACGCATAACGCATAAGGCATAACGCATAAGGCATAACGCATAACGCATAAAGCATAACGCATAACGCATAACGCATAACGCATTTCGCATAACGCATAACGCATAACGCATAACGCATAACGCATACCGCATAAAGCATAACGCATAACGCATAACGCATTACGCATAACTTATAACTCATAACTCATAAGGAGTAACGCATAACGCATAAAGCATAACGCATAACGCATAACGCATAACGCATAACGCGTAACGCATAACGCATAACGCATAACGCATAACGCATAACGCATAACGCATAACGAATAACGCATAAAGCATAACGCATAACGCATAACGCATAACGCATAACGCATAAAGCTTAACGCATTACGCATAACGCATAACTTGTAACTCATTACTCATAACGAATAACGCATAACGCATAACGCATAACGCATAACGCATAACGCATAAAGCATAACGCATAACGCATAACGGATAAAGCATAATGCATAATGCATAACGCATAACGCATTACGCATAACTTATAACTCATAACTCATAACGAATAACGCATAACGCAAAATGCATAACGCATAACGCATAACGCATAACGCATAAAGCATAACGCATAACGCATAACGGATAAAGCATAATGCATAACGCATAACGCATAACGCATTACGCATAACGGATAAAGCATAATGCATAACGCATAACGCATAACGCATTACGCATAACTTATAACTCATAACTCATAAGGAGTAACGCATAACGCATAAAGCATAACGCATAACGCATAACGCATAAAGCATAACGCATAACGCATTACGCATAACGCATAAAGCATAACGCATAACGCATAACGCATAACGCATAAAGCATAACGCATAACGCATAACTAATAACTCATTACTCATAACGAATAACGCATAACGCATAAGGCATAAGGCATAACGCATAACGCATAACGCATAACGCATAACGCATAAAGCATAACGCATAACGCATAACGGATAAAGCATAATGCATAACGCATAACGCATTACGCATTACGCATAACTTATAACTCATAACTCATAACGAATAACGCATAACGCAAAATGCATAACGCATGTCGGATCACGCATAACGCATAACGCATAACGCATAACGGATAAAGCATAATGCATAACGCATAACGCATAACGCATTACGCATAACTTATAACTCATAACTCATAAGGAGTAACGCATAACGCATAAAGCATAACGCATAACGCATAACGCATAAAGCATAACGCATAACGCATAACGCATAACGCATAACGCATAACGCATAACGCATAACGCATAAAGCATAACGCATAACGCATAACTTATAACTCATTACTCATAACGAATAACGCATAACGCATAAGGCATAACGCATAACGCATAACGCATAACGCATAACGCATAAAGCATAACGCATAACGCATAACGGATAAAGCATAATGCATAACGCATAACGCATTACGCATTACGCATAACTTATAACTCATAACTCATAACGAATAACGCATAACGCAAAATGCATAACGCATGTCGGATCACGCATAACGCATAACGCATAACGCATAACGCATAACGCATAACGCATAACGCATAACGCATAACGCATAACGCATAACGCATAACGCATAACGCATAACGCATAAAGCATAACGCATAACTTATAACTCATTACTCATAACGAATAACGCATAACGCATAAGGCATAACGCATAACGCATAACGCATACCGCATAACGCATAACGCATAACGCATAACGCATAACGGATCACGCATAACGCATAACGCAAAGCGCATAACGCATAACGCATAACGCATAACGCATAAAGCATAACGCATAACGCATAACGCATAACGCATTACGCATAACTTATAACTCATAACTCATAAGGAGTAACGCATAACGCATAAAGCATAACGCATAACGCATAACGCATAACGCATAACGCATAACGCATAACGCATAACGCATAACGCATAACGCATAACGCATAACGCATAACGCATAACGCATAAAGCATAACGCATTACGCATAACTTATAATTCATAACTCATAAGGAGTAACGCATAACGCATATAGCATAACGCATAACGCATAACGCATAACGCATAACGCATAACGCATAACGCATAACGCATAACGCATAACGCATAACACATAACGCATAACGCATAACGCATGACGCATAACGCATAACGCATAACGCATAACGCATAACGCATAACGCATAACGCATAACGCATAACGCATAACGCATAAAGCATAACGCATAACGCATAACGCATAACGTATTACGTATAACGCATACCGCATTACGCATAACTTATAACTCATAACTCATAAGGAGTAACGCATAACGCATTACGCATTACGCATAACTTATAACTCATAACTCATAACGAATAACGCATAACGCAAAATGCATAACGCATGTCGGATCACGCATAACGCATAACGCATAACGCATAACGCATAACGCATAACGCATAACGCATAACGCATAACGCATAACGCATAACGCATAACGCATAACGCATAAAGCATAACGCATAACTTATAACTCATTACTCATAACGAATAACGCATAACGCATAAGGCATAACGCATAACGCATAACGCATAACGCATAACGCATAACGCATAACGCATAACGGATCACGCATAACGCATAACGCAAAGCGCATAACGCATAACGCATAACGCATAACGCATAAAGCATAACGCATAACGCATAACGCATAACGCATTACGCATAACTTATAACTCATAACTCATAAGGAGTAACGCATAACGCATAAAGCATAACGCATAACGCATAACGCATAACGCATAACGCATAACGCATAACGCATAACGCATAACGCATAACGCATAACGCATAACGCATAACGCATAACGCATAACGCATAAAGCATAACGCATTACGCATAACTTATAATTCATAACTCATAAGGAGTAACGCATAACGCATATAGCATAACGCATAACGCATAACGCATAACGCATAACGCATAACGCATAACGCATAACGCATAACGCATAACGCATAACGCATAACACATAACGCATAACGCATAACGCATGACGCATAACGCATAACGCATAACGCATAACGCATAACGCATAACGCATAACCCCTAACGCATAACGCATAACGTATAACTCATAACGCATAACGCATAACGCATAACGCCTAACGCATAACGCATAACCCCTAACGCATAACGCATAACGCATAACGCATAACGCATAACGTGTAACTAATAACGCATAACGCATAAAGCATAACGTATAACGCATAACGCATATCGCATAACGCATAACGCATAACGTATAACGCATAACGCATACCGTATAACGCATAACGCATAACGCATAACGCAAACGTATAACGCACAACGCATAACGCATAACGAACAACGGATAACGCATAACGCATAACGCATAACGCATAACGCATAACGGATAACGCATAACGCATAACGCATAACGCATAACGCATAACGCATAAAGCATAACGCATAACGCATAACGGATAAAGCATAATGCATAATGCATAACGCATAACGCATTACGCATAACTTATAACTCATAACTCATAACGAATAACGCATAACGCAAAATGCATAACGCATAACGCATAACGCATAACGCATAAAGCATAACGCATAACGCATAACGGATAAAGCATAATGCATAACGCATAACGCATAACGCATTACGCATAACTTATAACTCATAACTCATAACGAATAACGCATAACGCAAAATGCATAACGCATGTCGGATCAAGCATAACGCATAACGCATAAAGCATAAATCATAACGCATAACGAATACCGCAAAACGTATATCGCCTAACACATAACGCATCACGCATAACGCATAACTCATAACGCATAACGCATAACGCATAACGCATAACGCATAACGCATAACGCATAACGCATAACGCATAACGCATAACGTATTACGTATAACGCATACCGCATTACGCATAACTTATAACTCATAACTCATACGGAGTAACGCATAACGCATAAAGCATAACGCATAACGCATAACGCACAAAGCATAACGCATAACGCATAACTTATAACTCATTACTCATAACGCATAACGCATAACGCATAAAGCATAACGCATAACGCATAACGGATAAAGCATAATGCATAACGCATAACGCAAAACACATTACGCATAACTTATAACTCATAACTCATAAGGAGTAACGCATAACGCATAAAGCATAACGCATAACGCATAACGCATAAAGCATAACGCATAACGCATTACGCATAACGCATAAAGCATAACGCATAACGCATAACGCATAACGCATAAAGCATAACGCATAACGCATAACTTATAACTCATTACTCATAACGAATAACGCATAACGCATAAGGCATAAGGCATAACGCATAACGCATAACGCATAACGCATAACGCATAAAGCATAACGCATAACGCATAACGGATAAAGCATAATGCATAACGCATAACGCATTACGCATTACGAATAACTTATAACTCATAACTCATAAGGAGTAACGCATAACGCATAAAGCATAACGCATAACGCATAACGCATAAAGCATAACGCATAACGCATAACGCATAACGCATAACGCATAACGCATAAAGCATAACGCATAACGCATAACTTATAACTCATTACTCATAACGAATAACGCATAACGCAAAATGCATAACGCATGTCGGATCACGCATAACGCATAACGCATAACGCATAACGCATAACGCATAACGCATAACGCATAACGCATAACGCATAACGCATAACGCATAACGCATAAAGCATAACGCATAACTTATAACTCATTACTCATAACGAATAACGCATAACGCATAAGGCATAACGCATAACGCATAACGCATAACGCATAACGCATAAAGCATAACGCATTACGCATAACGCATAACGCATAACGCATAACGCATAACGCATAACGCATAACGCGTAAAGCATAACGCATTACGCATAACTTATAACTCATAACTCATAAGGAGTAACGCATAACGCATAAAGCATAACGCATAACGCATAACGCATAACGCATAACGCATAACGCATAACGCATAACGCATAACGCATAACGCATGACGCATAACGCATAACGCATAACGCATAACGCATAACTTATAACTCATTACTCATAACGAATAACGCATAACGCATAACGCATAACGGATAACGCATATCGCATAACGCATAACGCATAATGCATAACGCATAAAGCATAACGCATAACGCATAACGCATAACCCCTAACGCATAACGCATAACGTATAACTCATAACGCATAACGCATAACGCATAACGCCTAACGCATAACGCATAACCCCTAACGCATACCGCACAACGCATAACGCATAACGCATAACGTGTAACTAATAACGTATAACGCATAAAGCATAACGTATAACGCATAACGCATATCGCATAACGCATAACGCATAACGTATAACGCATAACGCATACCGTATAACGCATAACGCATAACGCAAACGTATAACGCACAACGCATAACGCATAACGAACAACGGATAACGCATAACGCATAACGCATAACGCATAACGCATAACGAATACCGCAAAACGTATATCGCCTAACACATAACGGATCACGCATAACACATAACGCATAACGTATAACGCATAACGCATAACGCATAACACATAACGCATAACGCATAATGCACAACGCATTACGAATACAGCAAAACGCATAACGCTTAACGCATAACAGATCACGCATAACGCATAACGCATAATGCATAACGCATAACGCATAACGCATAATGCATAACGCATAAAGCGTAACGCATGACGCATAACGCATAAAGCGTAACACATAACGCATAACGCATAATGCACAACGCATAACGAATACAGCAAAACGCATAACGCTTAACGCATAACGCATATCGCATAACGCATAATGCATAACCCATAGCGCATAACGCATAACGCATAACGCATAACGCATAACGCATAACGCATAACGCATAACGCATAACGCATAACGCATAACGCATACCGCATTACGCATAAAGCATAATGCATAACGCATAACGCATAACGCATTACGCATAACTTATAACTCATAACTCATAAGGAGTAAGGCATAACGCATAAAGCATAACGCATAACGCATAACGCATAAATCATAACGCATAACGCATAACGCATAACGCATAACGCATAACGCATAACGCAAAACGCATAACGCATAACGCATAACGCATAACGCATAACGCATAACGCATACCGTATAACGCATAACGCATAACGAATAACGCATAACGCATAACGCATAACGCATAACGCATAACGCATAACGCATAACGCATAACGCATAACGCATAACGCATAACGCATAACGCATAACGCATAACGCATAACGCATACCGTATAACGCATAGCGCATAACGCATAACGCATAACGCATAACGCATAACGCATAACGCATAACGCATAACGCATAACGCATAACGCATAACGCATAACGCATAACGCATACAGCATAACGCATGACGCATAACGCATAACGCATAACGCATAACGCATAACTTATAACTCATTACTCATAACGAATAACGCATAACGCATAACGCATAACGGATAACGCATATCGCATAACGCATAACGCATAATGCATAACGCATAAAGCATAACGCATAACGCATAACGCATAACCCCTAACGCATAACGCATAACGTATAACTCATAACGCATAACGCATAACGCATAACGCCTAACGCATAACGCATAACCCCTAACGCATACCGCACAACGCATAACGCATAACGCATAACGTGTAACTAATAACGCATAACGCATAAAGCATAACGTATAACGCATAACGCATATCGCATAACGCATAACGCATAACGTATAACGCATAACGCATACCGTATAACGCATAACGCATAACGCAAACGTATAACGCACAACGCATAACGCATAACGCACAACGCATAACGCATAACGCATAACGCATAACGCATAACGCATAACGAATACCGCAAAACGTATATCGCCTAACACATAACGGATCACGCATAACACATAACGCATAACGTATAACGCATAACGCATAACGCATAACACATAACGCATAACGCATAATGCACAACGCATTACGAATACAGCAAAACGCATAACGCTTAACGCATAACAGATCACGCATAACGCATAACGCATAATGCATAACGCATAACGCATAACGCATAATGCATAACGCATAAAGCGTAACGCATAACGCATAACGCATAAAGCGTAACACATAACGCATAACGCATAATGCACAACGCATAACGAATACAGCAAAACGCATAACGCTTAACGCATAACGCATATCGCATAACGCATAATGCATAACGCATAGCGCATAACGCATAACGCATAACGCATAACGCATAACGCATAACGCATAACGTATAACGCATACCGCATTACGCATAAAGCATAATGCATAACGCATAACGCATAACGCATTACGCATAACTTATAACTCATAACTCATAAGGAGTAAGGCATAACGCATAAAGCATAACGCATAACGCATAACGCATAAATCATAACGCATAACGCATAACGCATAACGCATAACGCATAACGCATAACGCAAAACGCATAACGCATAACGCATAACGCATAACGCATAACGCATAACGCATACCGTATAACGCATAACGCATAACGAATAACGCATAACGCATAACGCATAACGCATAACGCATAACGCATAACGCATAACGCATAACGCATAACGCATAACGCATAACGCATAACGCATAACGCATAACGCATAACGCATAACGCATAACGCATACCGTATAACGCATAGCGCATAACGCATAACGCATAACGCATAACGCATAACGCATAACGCATAACGCATAACGCATAACGCATAACGCATAACGCATAACGCATAACGCATACAGCATAACGCATAACGCATAACTTATAACTCATTACTCATAACGAATAACGCATAACGCATAAGGCATAACGCATAAGGCATAACTCATAACGCATAAAGCATAACGCATAACGCATAACGCATAACGCATAACGCATAACGCATAACGCATAACGCATAACGCATAACGCATAACGCATAACGCATAACGCATAACGCATAACGCATAACGCATAACGCATAACGCATAACGCATAACGCATAACGCATAACGCATAACGCATAACGCATAACGCATAACGCATTACGCATAACGCATAACGCATGACGCATAACGCATAACGCATAACGCATAACGCATAACGCATAACGCATAACGGATCACGCATAACGCATAACGCAAAGCGCATAACGCATAACGCATAACGCATAACGCATAAAGCATAACGCATAACGCATTACGCATAACTTATAACTCATAACTCATAACGAATAACGCATACCGCATTACGCATAACTTATAACTCATAACTCATACGGAGTAACGCATAACGCATAAAGCATAACGCATAACGCATAAAGCATAACGCATAACGCATAACGCATAACGGATAAAGCATAACTTATAACTCATTACTCATAACGCATAACGCATAACGCATAAAGCATAACGCATAACGCATAACGGATAAAGCATAATGCATAACGCATAACGCATAAAGCATAACGCATAACGCATAACTTATAACTCATTACTCATAACGAATAACGCATAACGCATAAGGCATAACGCATAACGCATAACGCATAACGCATAACGCATAAAGCATAACGCATAACGCATAACGGATAAAGCATAATGCATAACGCATAACGCATTACGCATTACGCATAACTTATAACTCATAACTCATAACGAATAACGCATAACGCAAAATGCATAACGCATGTCGGATCACGCATAACGCATAACGCATAACGCATAACGCATAACGCATAACGCATAACGCATAACGCATAACGCATAACGCATAACACATAACGCATAACGCATAAAGCATAACGCATAACTTATAACTCATTACTCATTACGAATAACGCATAACGCATAACGCATAACGCATAACGCATAACGCATAACGCATAACGCATAACGCATAACGCATAACACATAACGCATAACGCATAATGCACAACGCATTACGAATACAGCAAAACGCATAACGCTTAACGCATAACGGATCACGCATAACGCATAACGCATAATGCATAACGCATAACGCATAACGCATAATGCATAACGCATAAAGCGTAACGCATAACGCATAACGCATAACGCATAATGCATAACGCATAGCGCATAACGCATAACGCATAACGCATAACGCATAACGCATAACGCATAACGCATAACGCATAAAGCATAACGCATTACGCATAACTTATAACTCATAACTCATAAGGAGTAACGCATAACGCATAAAGCATAACGCATAACGCATAACGCATAACGCATAACGCATAACGCATAACGCATAACGCATAACGCATAACGCATAACGCATGACGCATAACGCATAACGCATAACGCATAACGCATAACGCATAACGCATAACGCATAACACATAACGGATCACGCATAACGCATAACGCAAAGCGCATAACGCATAACGCATAACGCATAACGCATAACGCATAAAGCATAACGCATAACGCATAACGCATAACGCATTACGCATAACTTATAACTCATAACTCATAAGGAGTAACGCATGACGCATAAAGCATAACGCATAACGCATAACGCATAACGCATAACGCATAACGCATAACGCATAACGCATAACGCATAACGCATAACGCATAACGCATAACGCATGACGCATAACGCATAACGCATAACGCATAACGCATAACGCATAACGCATAACGCATAACGCATAACGCATAACGCATAACGCATAACGAATCACGCATAACGCATAACGCAAAGCGCATAACGCATAAGGCATAACGCATAACGCATAAAGCATAACGCATAACGCATTACGCATAACTTATAACTCATAACTCATAACGAATAACGCATACCGCATTACGCATAACTTATAACTCATAACTCATACGGAGTAACGCATAACGCATAAAGCATAACGCATAACGCATAACGCATAAAGCATAACGCATAACGCATAACTTATAACTCATTACTCATAACGCATAACGCATAACGCATAAAGAATAACGCATAACGCATAACGCATAACGCATAACGCATAACGCATAACGCATAACGCATAACGCATAACGCATAAAGCATAACGCATTACGCATAACTTATAACTCATAACTCATAAGGAGTAACGCATAACGCATAAAGCATAACGCATAACGCAAAATGCATAACGCATGTCGGATCACGCATAACGCATAACGCATAACGCATAACGCATAACGCATAACGCATAACGCATAACGCATAACGCATAACGCATAACGCATAACGCATAACGCATAACGCATAAAGCATAACGCATAACTTATAACTCATTACTCATAACGAATAACGCATAACGCATAAGGCATAACGCATAACGCATAACGCATAACGCATAACGCATAAAGCATAACGCATAACGCATAACGCATAACGCATAACGCATAACGCATAACGCATAACGCATAACGCATAACGCATAACGCATAACGCATAAAGCATAACGCATTACGCATAACTTATAACTCATAAGGAGTAACGCATAACGCATAAAGCATAACGCATAACGCATAACGCATAACGCATAACGCATAACGCATAACGCATAACGCATAACGCATAACGCATAACGCATAACGCATTACGCATAACTTATAACTCATAACTCATAAGGAGTAACGCATAACGCATAAAGCATAACGCATAACGCATAACGCATAACGCATAACGCATAACGCATAACGCATAACGCATAACGCATAACGCATAACGCATAACGCATTACGCATAACTTATAACTCATAACTCATAAGGAGTAACGCATAACGCATAAAGCATAACGCATAACGCATAACGCATAACGCATAACGCATAACGCATAACGCATAACGCATAACGCATAACGCATAAAGCATAAAGCATTACGCATAACTTATAACTCATAACTCATAAGGAGTAACGCATAACGCAAAACGCATAACGCATAACGCATAACGCATAACGCATAAAGCATAACGCATAACGCATTACGCATAACTTATAACTCATAACTCATAACGAATAACGCATACCGCATTACGCATAACTTATAACTCATAACTCATACGGAGTAACGCATAACGCATAAAGCATAACGCATAACGCATAACGCATAAAGCATAACGCATAACGCATAACTTATAACTCATTACTCATAACGCATAACGCATAACGCATAAAGCATAACGCATAACGCATAACGGATAAAGCATAATGCATAACGCATAACGCAAAACGCATTACGCATAACTTATAACTCATAACTCATAAGGAGTAACGCATAACGCATAAAGCATAACGCATAACGCATAACGCATAAAGCATAACGCATAACGCATAACGCATAACGCATAACGCATAACGCATAACGCATAACGCATAAAGCATAACGCATAACGCATTACGCATAACTTATAACTCATTACTCATAACGAATAAAGCATAACGCATAAGGCATAACGCATAACGCATAACGCATAACGCATAACGCATAAAGCATAACGCATAACGCATAACGCATAACGTATTACGTATAACGCATACCGCATTACGCATAACTTATAACTCATAACTCATACGGAGTAACGCATAACGCATAAAGCATAACGCATAACGCATAACGCATAACGCATAACGCATAACGCATAACTTATAACTCATTACTCATAACGCATAAAGCATAACGCATAACGCATAACTTATAACTCATTACTCATAACGAATAACGCATAACGCATAACGGATAACGCATATCGCATAACGCATAACGCATAATGCATAACGCATAAAGCATAACGCATAACGCATAACGTGTAACTAATAACGCATAACGCATAAAGCATAACGTATAACGCATAACGCATATCGCATAACGCCTAACGCATAACGCATAACCCCTAACCCATAACGCATAACGCATAACGCATAACGCATAACGCATAACGTGTAACTAATAACGCATAACGCATAAAGCATAACGTATAACGCATAACGCATATCGCATAACGCATAACGCATAACGTATAACGCATAACGCATACCGTATAACGCATAACGCATAACGCAAACGTATAACGCACAACGCATAACGCATAACGAACAACGGATAACGCATAACGCATAACGCATAACGCATAACGCAGAACGAATACCGCAAAACGTATATCGCCTAACACATAACGGATCACGCATAACGCATAACGCATAACGTATAACGCATAACGCATAACGCATAACACATAACGCATAACGCATAATGCACAACGCATTACGAATACAGCAAAACGCATAACGCTTAACGCATAACGGATCACGCATAACGCATAACGCATAATGCATAACGCATAACGCATAACGCATAACGCATAATGCATAACGCATAAAGCGTAACGCATAACGCATAACGCATAAAGCGTAGAAAATAACGCATAACGCATAATGCACAACGCATAACGAATACAGCAAAACGCATAACGCTTAACGCATAACGCATAACGCATAACGCATAACGCATAATGCATAACGCATAGCGCATAACGCATAACGCATAACGCATAACGCATAACGCATAACGCATAACGCATAACGCATAACGCATAACGCATAACGCATAACGCATAACGCATAACGCATAACGCATAACGCATAACGCATAACGCATAACGCATACCGTATAACGCATAACGCATAACGAATAACGCATAACGCATAACGCATAACGCATAACGCATAACGCATAACGCATAACGCATAACGGATCACGCATAACGCATAACGCAAAGCGCATAACGCATAAGGCATAACGCATAACGCATAAAGCGTAGAAAATAACGCATAACGCATAATGCACAACGCATAACGAATACAGCAAAACGCATAACGCTTAACGCATAACGCATAACGCATAACGCATAACGCATAATGCATAACGCATAGCGCATAACGCATAACGCATAACGCATAACGCATAACGCATAACGCATAACACATAACGGATCACGCATAACGCATAACGCAAAGCGCATAACGCATAACGCATAACGCATAACGCATAACGCATAAAGCATAACGCATAACGCATAACGCATAACGCATTACGCATAACTTATAACTCATAACTCATAAGGAGTAACGCATGACGCATAAAGCATAACGCATAACGCATAACGCATAACGCATAACGCATAACGCATAACGCATAACGCATAACGCATAACGCATAACGCATAACGCATAACGCATGACGCATAACGCATAACGCATAACGCATAACGCATAACGCATAACGCATAACGCATAACGCATAACGCATAACGCATAACGCATAACGGATCACGCATAACGCATAACGCAAAGCGCATAACGCATAAGGCATAACGCATAACGCATAAAGCATAACGCATAACGCATTACGCATAACTTATAACTCATAACTCATAACGAATAACGCATACCGCATTACGCATAACTTATAACTCATAACTCATACGGAGTAACGCATAACGCATAAAGCATAACGCATAACGCATAACGCATAAAGCATAACGCATAACGCATAACTTATAACTCATTACTCATAACGCATAACGCATAACGCATAAAGAATAACGCATAACGCATAACGCATAACGCATAACGCATAACGCATAACGCATAACGCATAACGCATAACGCATAAAGCATAACGCATTACGCATAACTTATAACTCATAACTCATAAGGAGTAACGCATAACGCATAAAGCATAACGCATAACGCAAAATGCATAACGCATGTCGGATCACGCATAACGCATAACGCATAACGCATAACGCATAACGCATAACGCATAACGCATAACGCATAACGCATAACGCATAACGCATAACGCATAACGCATAACGCATAAAGCATAACGCATAACTTATAACTCATTACTCATAACGAATAACGCATAACGCATAAGGCATAACGCATAACGCATAACGCATAACGCATAACGCATAAAGCATAACGCATAACGCATAACGCATAACGCATAACGCATAACGCATAACGCATAACGCATAACGCATAACGCATAACGCATAACGCATAAAGCATAACGCATTACGCATAACTTATAACTCATAAGGAGTAACGCATAACGCATAAAGCATAACGCATAACGCATAACGCATAACGCATAACGCATAACGCATAACGCATAACGCATAACGCATAACGCATAACGCATAACGCATTACGCATAACTTATAACTCATAACTCATAAGGAGTAACGCATAACGCATAAAGCATAACGCATAACGCATAACGCATAACGCATAACGCATAACGCATAACGCATAACGCATAACGCATAACGCATAACGCATAACGCATTACGCATAACTTATAACTCATAACTCATAAGGAGTAACGCATAACGCATAAAGCATAACGCATAACGCATAACGCATAACGCATAACGCATAACGCATAACGCATAACGCATAACGCATAACGCATAAAGCATAAAGCATAACGCATAACTTATAACTCATAACTCATAAGGAGTAACGCATAACGCAAAGCGCATAACGCATAACGCATAACGCATAACGCATAAAGCATAACGCATAACGCATTACGCATAACTTATAACTCATAACTCATAACGAATAACGCATACCGCATTAGGCATAACTTATAACTCATAACTCATACGGAGTAACGCATAACGCATAAAGCATAACGCATAACGCATAACGCATAACGCATAACGCATAACGCATAACTTATAACTCATTACTCATAACGCATAACGCATAACGCATAAAGCATAACGCATAACGCATAACGGATAAAGCATAATGCATAACGCATAACGCAAAACGCATTACGCATAACTTATAACTCATAACTCATAAGGAGTAACGCATAACGCATAAAGCATAACGCATAACGCATAACGCATAAAGCATAACGCATAACGCATAACGCATAACGCATAACGCATAACGCATAACGCATAACGCATAAAGCATAACGCATAACGCATTACGCATAACTTATAACTCATTACTCATAACGAATAAAGCATAACGCATAAGGCATAACGCATAACGCATAACGCATAACGCATAACGCATAAAGCATAACGCATAACGCATAACGCATAACGTATTACGTATAACGCATACCGCATTACGCATAACTTATAACTCATAACTCATACGGAGTAACGCATAACGCATAAAGCATAACGCATAACGCATAACGCATAAAGCATAACGCATAACGCATAACTTATAACTCATTACTCATAACGCATAAAGCATAACGCATAACGCATAACTTATAACTCATTACTCATAACGAATAACGCATAACGCATAACGGATAACGCATAACGCATAACGCATAACGCATAATGCATAACGCATAAAGCATAACGCATAACGCATAACGTGTAACTAATAACGCATAACGCATAAAGCATAACGTATAACGCATAACGCATATCGCATAACGCATAACGCATAACGCATAACCCCTAACCCATAACGCATAACGCATAACGCATAACGCATAACGCATAACGTGTAACTAATAACGCATAACGCATAAAGCATAACGTATAACGCATAACGCATATCGCATAACGCATAACGCATAACGTATAACGCATAACGCATACCGTATAACGCATAACGCATAACGCAAACGTATAACGCACAACGCATAACGCATAACGAACAACGGATAACGCATAACGCATAACGCATAACGCATAACGCAGAACGAATACCGCAAAACGTATATCGCCTAACACATAACGGATCACGCATAACGCATAACGCATAACGTATAACGCATAACGCATAACGCATAACACATAACGCATAACGCATAATGCACAACGCATTACGAATACAGCAAAACGCATAACGCTTAACGCATAACGGATCACGCATAACGCATAACGCATAATGCATAACGCATAACGCATAACGCATAACGCATAATGCATAACGCATAAAGCGTAACGCATAACGCATAACGCATAAAGCGTAGAAAATAACGCATAACGCATAATGCACAACGCATAACGAATACAGCAAAACGCATAACGCTTAACGCATAACGCATAACGCATAACGCATAACGCATAATGCATAACGCATAGCGCATAACGCATAACGCATAACGCATAACGCATAACGCATAACGCATAACGCATAACGCATAACGCATAACGCATAACGCATAACGCATAACGCATAACGCATAACGCATAACGCATAACGCATAACGCATAACGCATACCGTATAACGCATAACGCATAACGAATAACGCATAACGCATAACGCATAACGCATAACGCATAACGCATAACGCATAACGCATAACGCATAACGCATAACGCATAACGCATAACGCATAACGCATACCGTATAACGCATAACGCATAACGCATAACGCATAACGCATAACGCATAACGCATAACGCATAACGCATAACGCATAACGCATAACGCATAACGCATAAAGCATAACGCATAACGCATAACTTATAACTCATTACTCATAACGAATAACGCATAACGCATAAGGCATAACGCATAAGGCATAACTCATAACGCATAAAGCATAACGCATAACGCATAACGCATAACGCATAACGCATAACGCATAACGCATAACGCATAACGCATAACGCATAACGCATAACGCATAACGCATAACGCATAACGCATAACGCATAACGCATAACGCATAACGCATAACGCATAACGCATAACGCATAACGCATAACGCATAACGCATAACGCATAACGCATAACGCATGACGCATAACGTATAACGCATAACGCATAACGCATAACGCATAACGCATAACGGATCACGCATAACGCATAACGCAAAGCGCATAACGCATAACGCATTACGCATAACTTATAACTCATAACTCATAAGGAGTAACGCATAACGCATAAAGCATAACGCATAACGCATAACGCATAAATCATAACGCATAACGCATAACGCATAACGCATAACGCATAACGCATACCGTATAACGCATAACGCATAACGAATAACGCATAACGCATAACGCATAACGCATAACGCATAACGCATAACGCATGACGCATAACGCATAACGCATAACGCATAACGCATAACGCATACCGTATAACGCATAACGCATAACGCATAACGCACAACGCATAACGCATAACGCATAACGCATAACGCATAACGCATAACGCATAACGCATAACGCATAAAGCATAAAGCATTACGCATAACTTATAACTCATAACTCATAAGGAGTAACGCATAACGCATAAAGCATAACGCATAACGCATTACGCATAACTTATAACTCATAACTCATAACGAATAACGCATACCGCATTACGCATAACTTATAACTCATTACTCATAACGCATAACGCATAACGCATAACGCATAACGCATAACGCATAACGCATAACGCATAACGCATAACGCATAACGCATACCGTATAACGCATAACGCATAACGCATAACGCACAACGCATAACGCATAACGCATAACGCATAACGCATAACGCATAACGCATAACGCATAACGCATAACGCATAACGCATAACGCATAACGCATAACGCATAACGCATAACGCATAACGCATAACGCATAACGCATAAAGCATAAAGCATTACGCATAACTTATAACTCATAACTCATAAGGAGTAACGCATAACGCATAAAGCATAATGCATAACGCATAACGCAAAACGCATTACGCATAACTTATAACTCATAACTCATAAGCAGTAACGCAAAACGCATAAAGCATAACGCATAACGCATAACGCATAAAGCATAACGCATAACGCATAACGCATAACGCATAACGCATAACGCATAACGCATAACGCACAAAGCATAACGCATAACGCATTACGCATAACTTATAACTCATAACTCATAACGAATAACGCATACCGCATTACGCATAACTTATAACTCATAACTCATACGGAGTAACGCATAACGCATAAAGCATAACGCATAACGCATAACGCATAAAGCATAACGCATAACGCATAACTTATAACTCATTACTCATAACGCATAACGCATAACGCATAAAGCATAACGCATAACGCATAACGGATAAAGCATAATGCATAACGCATAACGCATAAAGCATAACGCATAACGCATAACGGATAAAGCATAATGCATAACGCATAACGCATTACGCATTACGCATAACTTATAACTCATAACTCATAACGAATAACGCATAACGCAAAATGCATAACGCATGTCGGATCACGCATAACGCATAACGCATAACGCATAACGCATAACGCATAACGCATAACGCATAACGCATAACGCATAACGCATAAAGCATAACGCATAACTTATAACTCATTACTCATAACGAATAACGCATAACGCATAACGCATAACGCATAACGCATAACGCATAACGCATAAAGCATAACGCATTACGCATAACTTATAACTCATAACTCATAAGGAGTAACGCATAACGCATAACGCATAACGCATAACGCATAACGCATAACGCATAACGCATAACGCATAACGCATAACGCATAACGCATAACGCATAACGCATAACGCATAACGCATAACGCATAACGCATAACGCATGACGCATAACGCATAACGCATAACGCATAACGCATAACGCATAACGCATAACACATAACGCATAACGCATAATGCACAACGCATTACGAATACAGCAAAACGCATAACGCTTAACGCATAACGGATCACGCATAACGCATAACGCATAATGCATAACGCATAACGCATAACGCATAATGCATAACGCATAAAGCGTAACGCATAACGCATAACGCATAAAGCGTAACACATAACGCATAACGCATAATGCACAACGCATAATGAATACAGCAAAACGCATAACGCTTAACGCATAACGCATAACGCATAACGCATAATGCATAACGCATAGCGCATAACGCATAACGCATAACGCATAACGCATAACGCATAACGCATAACGCATAACGCATAACGCATAACGCATAACGTATAACGCATACCGCATTACGCATAAAGCATAATGCATAACGCATAACGCATAACGCATTACGCATAACTTATAACTCATAACTCATAAGGAGTAACGCATAACGCATAAAGCATAACGCATAACGCATAACGCATAAATCATAACGCATAACGCATAACGCATAACGCATAACGCATAACGCATACCGTATAACGCATAACGCAGAACGAATAACGCATAACGCATAACGCATAACGCATAACGCATAACGCATAACGCATAACGCATAACGCATAACGCATAACGCATAACGCATAACGCATAACGCATAACGCATACCGTATAACGCATAACGCATAACGCATAACGCACAACGCATAACGCATAACGCATAACGCATAACGCATAACGCATAACGCATAACGCATAACGCATAACGCATAAAGCATAAAGCATTACGCATAACTTATAACTCATAACTCATAAGGAGTAACGCATAACGCATAAAGCATAACGCATAACGCATTACGCATAACTTATAACTCATAACTCATAACGAATAACGCATACCGCATTACGCATAACTTATAACTCATAACTCATACGGAGTAACGCATAACGCATAATGCATAACGCATAACGCATAACGCATAAAGCATAACGCATAACGCATAACTTATAACTCATTACTCATAACGCATAACGCATAACGCATAAAGCATAACGCATAACGCATAACGGATAAAGCATAATGCATAACGCATAACGCAAAACGCATTACGCATAACTTATAACTCATAACTCATAAGCAGTAACGCATAACGCATAAAGCATAACGCATAACGCATAACGCATAAAGCATAACGCATAACGCATAACGCATAACGCATAACGCATAACGCATAACGCATAACGCATAACGCATAACGCATAACGCATAAAGCATAACGCATAACGCATAACTTATAACTCATTACTCATAACGAATAACGCATAACGCAAAAGGCATAACGCATAACGCATAACGCATAACGCATAACGCATAAAGCATAACGCATAACGCATAACGCATAACGTATTACGTATAACGCATACCGCATTACGCATAACTTATAACTCATAACTCATACGGAGTAACGCATAACGCATAAAGCATAACGCATAACGCATAACGCATAAAGCATAACTCATAACGCATAACTTATAACTCATTACTCATAACGCATAAAGCATAACGCATAACGCATAACTTATAACTCATTACTCATAACGAATAACGCATAACGCATAACGCATAACGGATAACGCATATCGCATAACGCATAACGCATAATGCATAACGCATAAAGCATAACGCATAACGCATAACGCATAACCCCTAACGCATAACGCATAACGTATAACGCATAACTCATAACGCATAACGCATAACGCCTAACGCATAACGCATAACGCCTAACGCATAACGCATAACGCATAACGCATAACGCATAACGTGTAACTAATAACGCATAACGCATAAAGCATAACGTATAACGCATAACGCATATCGCATAACGCATAACGCATAACGTATAACGCATAACGCATAACGAATAACGCATAACGCATAACGCAAACGTATAACGCACAACGCATAACGCATAACGAACAACGGATAACGCATAACGCATAACGCATAACGCATAACGAATACCGCAAAACGAATATCGCCTAACACATAACGGATCACGCATAACGCATAACGCATAACGTATAACGCATAACGCATAACGCATAACACATAACGCATAACGCATAATGCACAACGCATTACGAATACAGCAAAACGCATAACGCTTAACGCATAACGGATCACGCATAACGCATAACGCATAATGCATAACGCATAACGCATAACGCATAATGCATAACGCATAAAGCGTAACGCATAACGCATAACGCATAAAGCGTAACACATAACGCATAACGCATAATGCACAACGCATAACGAATACAGCAAAACGCATAACGCTTAACGCATAACGCATAACGCATAACGCATAATGCATAATGCATAACGCATAGCGCATAACGCATAACGCATAACGCATAACGCATAACGCATAACGCATAACGCATAACGCATAACGCATAACGCATAACGCATAACGTATAACGCATACCGCATTACGCATAAAGCATAATGCATAACGCATAACGCATAACGCATTACGCATAACTTATAACTCATAACTCATAAGGAGTAACGCATAACGCATAAAGCATAACGCATAACGCATAACGCATAAATCATAACGCATAACGCATAACGCATAACGCATAACGCATAACGCATAACGCATAACGCATAACGCATAACGCATAACGCATAACGCATAACGCATAACGCATAACGCATAACGCATAACGCATAACGCATAACGCATAACGCATAACGCATAACGCATAACGCATACCGTATAACGCATAACGCATAACGAATAACGCATAACGCATAACGCATAACGCATAACGCATAACGCATAACGCATAACGCATAACGCATAACGCATAAAGCATAACGCATAACGCATAACGCATTACGCATAACTTATAACTCATAACTCATAAGGAGTAACGCATAACGCATAAAGCATAACGCATAACGCATAACGCATAACGCATAACGCGTAACGCATAACGCATAACGCATAACGCATAACGCATAACGCATAATGCATAACGCATAACGCATAACGCATAATGCATAACGCATAAAGCGTAACGCATAACGCATAACGCATAAAGCGTAACACATAACGCATAACGCATAATGCACAACGCATAACGAATACAGCAAAACGCATAACTCAAACCGTATAACGCATAACGCATAACTCATAACGCATAAGGCATAATGCATAACGCATAGCGCATTACGCATAACGCATAACGCATAACGCATAACGCATAACGCATAACGCATAACGCATAACGCATAACGTATAACGCATACCGCATTACGCATAAAGCATAATGCATAACGCATAACGCATAACGCATTACGCATAACTTATAACTCATAACTCATAAGGAGTAACGCATAACGCATAAAGCATAACGCATAACGCATAACGCATAAATCATAACGCATAACGCATAACGCATAACGCATAACGCATAACGCATAACGCATAACGCATAACGCATAACGCATAACGCATAACGCATAACGCATAACGCATAACGCATAACGCATAACGCATAACGCATAACGCATAACGCATAACGCATACCGTATAACGCATAACGCATAACGAATAACGCATAACGCATAACGCATAACGCATAACGCATAACGCATAACGCATAACGCATAACGCATAACGCATAACGCATAACGCATAACGCATAACGCATACCGTATAACGCATAACGCATAACGCATAACGCATAACGCATAACGCATAACGCATAACGCATAACGCATAACGCATAAAGCATAACGCATAACGCATAACTTATAACTCATTACTAATAACGAATAACGCATAACGCATAAGGCATAACGCATAAGGCATAACTCATAACGCATAAAGCATAACGCATAACGCATAACGCATAACGCATAACGCATAACGCATAACGCATAACGCATAACGCATAACGCATAACGCATAACGCATAACGCATAACGCATAACGCATAACGCATAACGCATAACGCATAAAGCATAACGCATAACGCATAACGCATTACGCATAACTTATAACTCATAACTCATAAGGAGTAACGCATAACGCATAAAGCATAACGCATAACGCATAACGCATAACGCATAACGCGTAATGCATAACGCATAACGCATAACGCATAACGCATAACGCATAACGCATAACGCATAACGCATAACGAATAACGCATAAAGCATAACGCATAACGCATAACGCACAAAGCATAACGCATTACGCATAACGCATAACTTGTAACTCATTACTCATAACGAATAACGCATAACGCATAACGCATAACGCATAACGCATAACGCATAACGCATAAAGCATAACGCATAACGGATACAGCATAATGCATAACGCATAACGCATAACGCATTACGCATAACTTATAACTCATAACTCATAACGAATAACGCATAACGCAAAATGCATAACGCATAACGCATAAAGCATAACGCATAACGCATAACGGATAAAGCATGATGCATAACGCATAACGCATAACGGATTACGCATAACTTATAACTCATAACTCATAACGAATTACGCATAACGCATAACGCATAACGCATAACGCATAACGCATAACGCATAACGCATAACGCATATCGTATTACGTATAACGCATACCGCATTACGCATAACTTATAACTCATAACTCATACGGAGTAACGCATAACGCATAAAGCATAACGCATAACGCATAACGCATAACGCATAAAGCATAACGCATAACGCATAACTTATAACTCATTACTCATAACGCATAACGCATAACGCATAAAGCATAACGCATAACGCATAACGTATAAAGCATAATGCATAACGCATAACGCAAAACGCATTACGCATAACTTATAACTCATAACTCATAAGGAGTAACGCATAACGCATAAAGCATAACGCATAACGCATAACGCATAAAGCATAAAGCATAACGCATAACGCATAACGCATAACTTATAACTCATAACTCATAAGGAGTAACGCATAACGCATAACGCATAACGCATAACGCATAACGCATAACGCATAACGCATAAAGCATAACGCATTACGCATAACTTATAACTCATAACTCATAAGGAGTAACGCATAACGCATAACGCATAACGCATAACGCATAACGCATAACGCATAACGCATAACGCATAACGCATAACGCATAACGCATAACGCATAACGCATAACGCATAACGCATAACGCATGACGCATAACGCATAACGCATAACGCATAACGCATAACGCATAACGCATAACACATAACGCATAACGCATAATGCACAACGCATTACGAATACAGCAAAACGCATAACGCTTAACGCATAACGGATCACGCATAACGCATAACGCATAATGCATAACGCATAACGCATAACGCATAATGCATAACGCATAAAGCGTAACGCATAACGCATAACGCATAAAGCGTAACACATAACGCATAACGCATAATGCACAACGCATAATGAATACAGCAAAACGCATAACGCTTAACGCATAACGCATAACGCATAACGCATAATGCATAACGCATAGCGCATAACGCATAACGCATAACGCATAACGCATAACGCATAACGCATAACGCATAACGCATAACGCATAACGCATAACGTATAACGCATACCGCATTACGCATAAAGCATAATGCATAACGCATAACGCATAACGCATTACGCATAACTTATAACTCATAACTCATAAGGAGTAACGCATAACGCATAAAGCATAACGCATAACGCATAACGCATAAATCATAACGCATAACGCATAACGCATAACGCATAACGCATAACGCATACCGTATAACGCATAACGCAGAACGAATAACGCATAACGCATAACGCATAACGCATAACGCATAACGCATAACGCATAACGCATAACGCATGACGCATAACGCATAACGCATAACGCATAACGCATAACGCATACCGTATAACGCATAACGCATAACGCATAACGCACAACGCATAACGCATAACGCATAACGCATAACGCATAACGCATAACGCATAACGCATAACGCATAACGCATAAAGCATAAAGCATTACGCATAACTTATAACTCATAACTCATAAGGAGTAACGCATAACGCATAAAGCATAACGCATAACGCATTACGCATAACTTATAACTCATAACTCATAACGAATAACGCATACCGCATTACGCATAACTTATAACTCATAACTCATACGGAGTAACGCATAACGCATAATGCATAACGCATAACGCATAACGCATAAAGCATAACGCATAACGCATAACTTATAACTCATTACTCATAACGCATAACGCATAACGCATAAAGCATAACGCATAACGCATAACGGATAAAGCATAATGCATAACGCATAACGCAAAACGCATTACGCATAACTTATAACTCATAACTCATAAGCAGTAACGCATAACGCATAAAGCATAACGCATAACGCATAACGCATAAAGCATAACGCATAACGCATAACGCATAACGCATAACGCATAACGCATAACGCATAACGCATAACGCATAACGCATAAAGCATAACGCATAACGCATAACTTATAACTCATTACTCATAACGAATAACGCATAACGCAAAAGGCATAACGCATAACGCATAACGCATAACGCATAACGCATAACGCATAACGCATAACGCATAACGCATAACGTATTACGTATAACGCATACCGCATTACGCATAACTTATAACTCATAACTCATACGGAGTAACGCATAACGCATAAAGCATAACGCATAACGCATAACGCATAAAGCATAACTCATAACGCATAACTTATAACTCATTACTCATAACGCATAAAGCATAACGCATAACGCATAACTTATAACTCATTACTCATAACGAATAACGCATAACGCATAACGCATAACGGATAACGCATATCGCATAACGCATAACGCATAATGCATAACGCATAAAGCATAACGCATAACGCATAACGCATAACCCCTAACGCATAACGCATAACGTATAACTCATAACGCATAACGCATAACGCATAACGCCTAACGCATAACGCATAACCCCTAACGCATAACGCATAACGCATAACGCATAACGCATAACGTGTAACTAATAACGCATAACGCATAAAGCATAACGTATAACGCATAACGCATATCGCATAACGCATAACGCATAACGTATAACGCATAACGCATACCGTATAACGCATAACGCATAACGCAAACGTATAACGCACAACGCATAACGCATAACGAACAACGGATAACGCATAACGCATAACGCATAACGCATAACGAATACCGCAAAACGTATATCGCCTAACACATAACGGATCACGCATAACGCATAACGCATAACGTATAACGCATAACGCATAACGCATAACACATAACGCATAACGCATAACGCATAACGCATTACGAATACAGCAAAACGCATAACGCTTAACGCATAACGGATCACGCATAACGCATAACGCATAATGCATAACGCATAACGCATAACGCATAATGCATAACGCATAAAGCGTAACGCATAACGCATAACGCATAAAGCGTAACACATAACGCATAACGCATAATGCACAACGCATAACGAATACAGCAAAACGCATAACGCTTAACGCATAACGCATAACGCATAACGCATAATGCATAATGCATAACGCATAGCGCATAACGCATAACGCATAACGCATAACGCATAACGCATAACGCATAACGCATAACGCATAACGCATAACGCATAACGTATAACGCATACCGCATTACGCATAAAGCATAATGCATAACGCATAACGCATAACGCATTACGCATAACTTATAACTCATAACTCATAAGGAGTAACGCATAACGCATAAAGCATAACGCATAACGCATAACGCATAAATCATAACGCATAACGCATAACGCATAACGCATAACGCATAACGCATAACGCATAACGCATAACGCATAACGCATAACGCATAACGCATAACGCATAACGCATAACGCATAACGCATAACGCATAACGCATAACGCATAACGCATAACGCATAACGCATAACGCATACCGTATAACGCATAACGCATAACGAATAACGCATAACGCATAACGCATAACGCATAACGCATAACGCATAACGCATAACGCATAACGCATAACGCATAAAGCATAACGCATAACGCATAACGCATTACGCATAACTTATAACTCATAACTCATAAGGAGTAACGCATAACGCATAAAGCATAACGCATAACGCATAACGCATAACGCATAACGCATAACGCATAACGCATAACGCATAACGCATAACGCATAACGCATAATGCATAACGCATAACGCATAACGCATAATGCATAACGCATAAAGCGTAACGCATAACGCATAACGCATAAAGCGTAACACATAACGCATAACGCATAATGCACAACGCATAACGAATACAGCAAAACGCATAACGTATAACGCATAACGCATAACGCATAACGCATAATGCATAATGCATAACGCATAGCGCATTACGCATAACGCATAACGCATAACGCATAACGCATAACGCATAACGCATAACGCATAACGCATAACGTATAACGCATACCGCATTACGCATAAAGCATAATGCATAACGCATAACGCATAACGCATTACGCATAACTTATAACTCATAACTCATAAGGAGTAACGCATAACGCATAAAGCATAACGCATAACGCATAACGCATAAATCATAACGCATAACGCATAACGCATAACGCATAACGCATAACGCATAACGCATAACGCATAACGCATAACGCATAACGCATAACGCATAACGCATAACGCATAACGCATAACGCATAACGCATAACGCATAACGCATAACGCATAACGCATAACGCATAACGCATAACGCATACCGTATAACGCATAACGCATAACGAATAACGCATAACGCATAACGCATAACGCATAACGCATAACGCATAACGCATAACGCATAACGCATAACGCATAACGCATAACGCATAACGCATAACGCATACCGTATAACGCATAACGCATAACGCATAACGCATAACGCATAACGCATAACGCATAACGCATAACGCATAACGCATAAAGCATAACGCATAACGCATAACTTATAACTCATTACTAATAACGAATAACGCATAACGCATAAGGCATAACGCATAAGGCATAACTCATAACGCATAAAGCATAACGCATAACGCATAACGCATAACGCATAACGCATAACGCATAACGCATAACGCATAACGCATAACGCATAACGCATAACGCATAACGCATAACGCATAACGCATAACGCATAACGCATAACGCATAAAGCATAACGCATAACGCATAACGCATTACGCATAACTTATAACTCATAACTCATAAGGAGTAACGCATAACGCATAAAGCATAACGCATAACGCATAACGCATAACGCATAACGCGTAATGCATAACGCATAACGCATAACGCATAACGCATAACGCATAACGCATAACGCATAACGCATAACGAATAACGCATAAAGCATAACGCATAACGCATAACGCACAAAGCATAACGCATTACGCATAACGCATAACTTGTAACTCATTACTCATAACGAATAACGCATAACGCATAACGCATAACGCATAACGCATAACGCATAACGCATAAAGCATAACGCATAACGGATACAGCATAATGCATAACGCATAACGCATAACGCATTACGCATAACTTATAACTCATAACTCATAACGAATAACGCATAACGCAAAATGCATAACGCATAACGCATAAAGCATAACGCATAACGCATAACGGATAAAGCATGATGCATAACGCATAACGCATAACGGATTACGCATAACTTATAACTCATAACTCATAACGAATTACGCATAACGCATAACGCATAACGCATAACGCATAACGCATAACGCATAACGCATATCGTATTACGTATAACGCATACCGCATTACGCATAACTTATAACTCATAACTCATACGGAGTAACGCATAACGCATAAAGCATAACGCATAACGCATAACGCATAACGCATAAAGCATAACGCATAACGCATAACTTATAACTCATTACTCATAACGCATAACGCATAACGCATAAAGCATAACGCATAACGCATAACGTATAAAGCATAATGCATAACGCATAACGCAAAACGCATTACGCATAACTTATAACTCATAACTCATAAGGAGTAACGCATAACGCATAAAGCATAACGCATAACGCATAACGCATAAAGCATAAAGCATAACGCATAACGCATAACGCATAACTTATAACTCATAACTCATAAGGAGTAACGCATAACGCATAAAGCATAACGCATAACGCATAACGCGTAACGCATAACGCATAAAGCATAACGCATAACGCATAACTTATAACTCATTACTCATAACGAATAACGCATAACGCATAAGGCATAACGCATAACGCATAACGCATTACGCATAACGCATAAAGCATAACGCATAACGCATAACGGATAAAGCATAATGCATAACGCATAACGCATTACGCATTACGCATAAAGCATAACGCATAACTTATAACTCATTACTCATAACGAATAACGCATAACGCATAAGGCATAACGCATAACGCATAACGCATAACGCATAACGCATAAAGCATAACGCATAACGCATAACGCATAACGCATAACGCATAACGCATAACGCATAACGCATAACGCATAACGCATAACGCATAAAGCATAACGCATTACGCATAACTTATAACTCATAACTCATAAGGAGTAACGCATAACGCATAAAGCATAACGCATAACGCATAACGCATAACGCATATCGCATAACGCATAACGCATAACGCATAACGCATAACGCATAACGCATAACGCATAACGGATCACGCATAACGCATAACGCAAAGCGCATAACGCATAACGCATAACGCATAACGCATAAAGCATAACGCATAACGCATAACGCATAACGCATAACGCATTACGCATAACTTATAACTCATAACTCATAAGGAGTAACGCATAACGCATAAAGCATAACGCATAACGCATAACGCATAACGCATAACGCATAACGCATAACGCATAACGCATTACGCATAACTTATAACTCATAACTCATAACGAATAACGCATACCGCATTACGCATAACTTATAACTCATAACTCATACGGAGTAACGCATAACGCATAAAGCATAACGCATAACGCATAAAGCATAACGCATAACGCATAACTTATAACTCATTACTCATAACGCATAACGCATAACGCATAAAGCATAACGCATAACGCATAACGGATAAAGCATAATGCATAACGCATAACGCAAAACGCATTACGCATAACTTATAACTCATAACTCATAAGGAGTAACGCATAACGCATAAAGCATAACGCATAACGCATAACGCATAAAGCATAACGCATAACGCATAACGCATAACGCATTACGCATAACTTATAACTCATAACTCATAAGGAGTAACGCATAACGCATAAAGCATAACGCATAACGCATAACGCATAACGCATAACGCATAACGCATAACGCATAACGCATAACGCATAACGCATAACGCATAACGGATAAAGCATAATGCATAACGCATAACGCAAAACGCATTACGCATAACTTATAACTCATAACTCATAAGGAGTAACGCATAACGCATAAAGCATAACGCATAACGCATAACGCATAAAGCATAACGCATAACGCATAACGCATAACGCATTACGCATAACTTATAACTCATAACTCATAAGGAGTAACGCATAACGCACAACGCATAAAGCATAACGCATAACGCATAACGCATAAAGCATAACGCATAACGCAAAACGCATTACGCATAACTTATAACTCATAACTCATACGGAGTAACGCATAACGCATAAAGCATAACGCATAACGCATAACGCATAAAGCATAACGCATAACGCATAACTTATAACTCATTACTCATAACGCATAACGCATAACGCATAAAGCATAACGCATAACGCATAACGCATAACGGATAAAGCATAACGCACAACGCATAAAGCATAACGTATTACGTATAACGCATACCGCATAACGCATAACGCATAACGCATAACGCATAACGCATAACGCATAACGCATAACGCATAACGCATAACGCATAACGTATTACGTATAACGCATACCGCATTACGCATAACTTATAACTCATAACTCATACGGAGTAACGCATAACGCATAAAGCATAACGCATAACGCATAACGCATAAAGCATAACGCATAACGCATAACTTATAACTCATTACTCATAACGCATAACGCATAACGCATAAAGCATAACGCATAACGCATAACGCATAACGGATAAAGCATAATGCATAACGCATAACGCAAAACGCATTACGCATAACTTATAACTCATAACTCATAAGGAGTAACGCATAACGCATAAAGCATAACGCATAACGCATAACGCATAAAGCATAACGCATAACGCATAACGCATAACGCATAACGCATAACGCATAACGCATAACGCATAACGCATAACGCATAAAGCATAACGCATAACGCATAACTTATAACTCATTACTCATAACGAATAACGCATAACGCATAAGGCATAACGCATAACGCATAACGCATAACGCATAACGCATAAAGCATAAATCATAACGCATAACGAATTACCGCAAAACGTATATCGCCTAACACATAACGCATCACGCATAACGCATAACGCATAACGAATAACGCATAACGCATAACTTATAACTCATTACTCATAACGCATAACGCATAACGCATAACGCATAACGCATAATGCATAACGCATAGCGCATAACGCATAACGCATAACGCATAACGCATAACGCATAACGCATAACGCATAACGCATACCGCATAACGCATAACGCATAACGCATAAGGCATAAAGCATAACGCATAACGCATAACTTATAACTCATTACTCATAACGAATAACGCATAACGCATAACGCATAACGGATAACGCATATCGCATAACGCATAACGCATAATGCATAACGCATAAAGCATAACGCATAACGCATAACGCATAACCCCTAACGCATAACGCATAACGTATAACTCATAACGCATAACGCATAACGCATTACGCATAACTTATAACTCATAACTCATAAGGAGTAACGCATAACGCATAAAGCATAACGCATAACGCATAACGCATAAAGCATAACGCATAACGCATAACTTATAACTCATTACTCATAACGAATAACGCATAACGCATAACTTATAACTCATTACTCATAACGCATAACGCATAACGCATAACGCATAAAGCATAACGCATAACGCATAACGGATCACGCATGACGCATAAAGCATAACGCATAACGCATAATGCATAACGCATAACGCATAACGCATAACGCATAACGCATAACTCATATCGCATAACGCATAAATCATAACCCATAACGCACAACGCATAACTCATAATGCACAACGCATAACGAATACCGCAAAACGCATAACGCATAACGCATAACGCATAACGCATAACGCATAACGCATAACTCATAACGCATAACTTATAACTCATTACTCATAACGAATAACGCATAACGCATAACGCATATCGCATAACGCATAACGCATAATGCATAACGCATAAAGCATAACGCATAACGCATAACGCATAACGCATAACGCATAACGCATAACGCATAACGCATAACGCATAACGCATAACGCATAACGCATAACGCATAACGCATAAAGCATAACGCATAACGCATAACGCAAACGTATAACGCACAACGCATAACGCATAACGCATAACGCAAAACGCATAACGCATAACGCATAACGCATAACGCATAACGCATAAGGCATAACGCATAACGCATAACGCATAAAGCATAACGCATAACGCATAACTTATAACTCATTACTCATAACGAATAACGCATAACGCATAACGGATAACGCATATCGCATAACGCATAACGCATTATGCATAACGCATAAAGCATAACGCATAACGCATAACGCATAACCCCTAACGCATAACGCATAACGTATAACTCATAACGCATAACGCATAACGCATAACGCATAACGCATAAAGCATAACGCATAACGCATAACTTATAACTCATTACTCATAACGAATAACGCATAACGCATAACGGATAACGCATATCGCATAACGCATAACGCATTATGCATAACGCATAAAGCATAACGCATAACGCATAACGCATAACCCCTAACGCATAACGCATAACGTATAACTCATAACGCATACCGTATAACGCATAACGCATAACGCAAACGTATAACGCACAACGCATAACGCATAACGAACAACGGATAACGCATAACGCATAACGCATAACGCATAACGAATACCGCAAAACGTATATCGCCTAACACATAACGGATCACGCATAACGCATAATGCATAGCGCATAACGCATAACGCATAATGCATAACGCATAAAGCGTAACGCATAACGCATAACGCATAAAGCGTAACACATAACGCATAACGCATAACGCATAACGCATAAAGCGTAACACATAACGCATAACGCATAACGCATAACGCATAACGCATAACGCATAACGCATAACGCATAACGCATAACGCATAACGCATAACGCATAACGCATAACGCATAACGCATAACGCATAACGCATAACGCATAACGCATAACGCATAACGCATAACGCATAACGCATAACGCATAACGCATAACGCATAACGCATAACGCATAACGCATAGCGCATAACGCATAACGCATAACGCATAACGCATAACGCATAACGCATAACGCATAACGCATAACGCATAACGTATAACGCATACCGCATTACGCATAAAGCATAATGCATAACGCATAACGCATAACGCATTACGCATAACTTATAACTCATAACACATAAGGAGTAACGCATAACGCATAACGCATAACGCATAACGCATAACGCATAACGCATAACGCATAACGCATAACGGATCACGCATAACGCATAACGCATAACGCATAACGCATAACGCATAACGCATAACGCATAAAGCATAACGCATAACGCATAACGCATTACGCATAACTTATAACTCATAACTCATAAGGAGTAACGCATAACGCATAAAGCATAACGCATAACGCATAACGCATAACGCATAACGCATAACGCATAACGCATAACGCATAACGCATAACGCATAACGCATAACGCATAACGCATAACGCATAACGCATAACGCATAACGAATAACGCATAAAGCATAACGCATAACGCATAACGCATAAAGCATAAAGCATAACGCATAACGCATAACGCATAACGCATAACTTGTAACTCATTACTCATAACGAATAACGCATAACGCATAACGCATAACGCATAACGCATAACGAATAAAGCTTAACGCATAACGCATAACGGATAAAGCATAATGCATAACGCATAACTTATAACTCATTACTCATAACGCATAACGCATAACGCATAAAGCATAACGCATAACGGATAAAGCATAATGCATAACGCATAACGCATAACGCATAACGCATAAAGCAAAACGCATAACGCATAACTTATAACTCATTACTCATAACGAATAACGCATAACGCATAAGGCATAACGCATAACGCATAACGCATAACGCATAACGCATAAAGCATAAAGCATAACGCATAACGCATAACGCATAACGCATAACGCATAACGCATAACGCATAAAGCATAACGCATTACGCATAACTTATAACTCATAACTCATAAGGAGTAACGCATAACGCATACAGCATAACGCATAACGCATAACGCATAACGCATAACGCATAACGCATAACGCATAACGCATAACGCATAACGCATAACGCATAACGCATAACGCATAACGCATAACGCATAACGCATAACGCATAACGTATAACGCATAACGCATAACGCATAACGCATAACGCATAACGCATAACGGATCACGCATAACGCATAACGCAAAGCGCATAACGCATAACGCATAACGCATAACGCATAAAGCATAACGCATAACGCATAACGCATAACGCATAACGCATAACGCATAACGTATAACGCATAACGCATAACGCATAACGCATAACGCATAACGCATAACCCATAACGCATAACGAATAACGCATAAAGCATAACGCATAACGCATCACGCATAAAGCATAACGCATAACGCATAACGCATAACGCATTACGCATAACGCATAACTTATAACTCATTACTCATAACGAATAACGCATAACGCATAACGCATAACGCATAACGCATAACGCATAACGCATAAAGCATAACGCATAACGCATAACGCATAACGGATAAAGCATAATGCATAACGCATAACGCATAACGCATTACGCATAACTTATAACTCATAACTCATAACGAATAACGCATAACGCAAAATGCATAACGCATGTCGGATCACGCATAACGCATAAAGCATAAATCATAACGCATAACGAATACCGCAAAACGTATATCGCCTAACACATAACGGATCACGCATAACGCATAACGCATAACGCATAACGCATAACGCATAACGCATAACGCATAACGCATAACGCATAACGCATAACGCATAACGCATAAAGCATAACGCATAACGGATAAAGCATAATGCATAACGCATAACGCATAACGCAATACGCATAACTTATAACTCATAACTCATAACGAATAACGCATAACGCAAAATGCATAACGCATGTCGGATCACGCATAACGCATAACGCATAAATCATAACGCATAACGAATACCGCAAAACGTATATCGCCTAACACATAACGGATCACGCATAACGCATAACGCATAACGTATAACGCATAACGCATAACGCATAACGCATAAAGCATAACGCATAACGCATAACGGATAAAGCATAATGCATAACGCATAACGCATAACGCATTACGCATAACTTGTAACTCATAACTCATAACGAATAACGCATAACGCAAAATGCATAACGCATGTCGGATCACGCATAACGCATAACGCATAACGCATAACGCATAACGCATAACGCATAACGCATAACGCATAACGCATAACGCATAACGCATAACGCATAACGCATAACGCATAACGAATAACGCATAAAGCATAAGGCATAACGCATAACGCATAACGCATAACGCATAACGCATAACGCATAACGCATAACGCATAACGCATAACGCATAACGCATAAAGCATAACGCATTACGCATAACTTATAACTCATAACTCATAAGGAGTAACGCATAACGCATAAAGCATAACGCATAACGCATAACGCATAACGCATAACGCATAACGCATAACGCATAACGCATAACGCATAACGCATAACGCATAACGCATAACGCATAACGCATAACGGATCACGCATAACGCATAACGCATAACGCATAACGCATAACGCATAACGCATAACGCATAAAGCATAACGCATAACGCATAACGCATTACGCATAACTTATAACTCATAACTCATAAGGAGTAACGCATAACGCATAAAGCATAACGCATAACGCATAACGCATAACGCATAACGCATAACGCATAACGCATAACGCATAACGCATAACGCATAACGCATAACGAATAACGCATAAAGCATAACGCATAACGCATAACGCATAAAGCATAACGCATAACGCATAACGCATAACGCATTACGCATAACGCATAACTTGTAACTCATTACTCATAACGAATAACGCATAACGCATACCGCATAACGCATAACGCATAACGCATAAAGCATAACGCATAACGCATAACGGATAAAGAATAATGCATAACGCATAACGCATAACGCATAAAGCATAACTTATAACTCATAACTCATAACGAATAACGCATAACGCAAAATGCATAACGCATAACGCATAACGCATAAAGCATAACGCATAACGCATAACGGATAAAGCATAATGCATAACGCATAACGCATAACGCATTACGCATAACTTATAACTCATAACTCATAACGAATAACGCATAACGCAAAATGCATAACGCATGTCGGATCACGCATAACGCATAACGCATAAAGCATAAATCATAACGCATAACGAATACCGCAAAACGTATATCGCCTAACACATAACGGATCACGCATAACGCATAACGCATAACGTATAACGCATAACGCATAACGCATAAAGCATAAAGCATAACGCATAACGCATAACGCATAACGCATAACGCATAACGCATAACGCATAACGCATAACGCATAACGCATAACGCATAAAGCATAACGCATTACGCATAACTTATAACTCATAACTCATAAGGAGTAACGCATAACGCATACAGCATAACGCATAACGCATAACGCATAACGCATAACGCATAACGCATAACGCATAACGCATAACGCATAACGCATAACGCATAACGCATAACGCATAACGCATAACGCATAACGTATAACGCATAACGCATAACGCATAACGCATAACGCATAACGCATAACGGATCACGCATAACGCATAACGCAAAGCGCATAACGCATAACGCATAACGCATAACGCATAAAGCATAACGCATAACGCATAACGCATAACGCATAACGCATAACGCATAACGCATAACGCATAACGCATAACGCATAACGCATAACGCATAACGCATAACCCATAACGCATAACGAATAACGCATAAAGCATAACGCATAACGCATAACGCATAAAGCATAACGCATAACGCATAACGCATAACGCATTACGCATAACGCATAACTTATAACTCATTACTCATAACGAATAACGCATAACGCATAACGCATAACGCATAACGCATAACGCATAACGCATAAAGCATAACGCATAACGCATAACGCATAACGGATAAAGCATAATGCATAACGCATAACGCATAACGCATTACGCATAACTTATAACTCATAACTCATAACGAATAACGCATAACGCAAAATGCATAACGCATGTCGGATCACGCATAACGCATAACGCATAAAGCATAAATCATAACGCATATCGAATACCGCAAAACGTATATCGCCTAACACATAACGGATCACGCATAACGCATAACGCATAACGCATAACGCATAACGCATAACGCATAACGCATAACGCATAACGCATAACGCATAACGCATAAAGCATAACGCATAACGCATAACGGATAAAGCATAATGCATAACGCATAACGCATAACGCATTACGCATAACTTATAACTCATAACGAATAACGCATAACGCAAAATGCATAACGCATGTCGGATCACGCATAACGCATAACGCATAAAGCATAAATCATAACGCATAACGAATACCGCAAAACGTATATCGCCTAACACATAACGGATCACGCATAACGCATAACGCATAACGTATAACGCATAACGCATAACGCATAACGCATAAAGCATAACGCATAACGCATAACGGATAAAGCATAATGCATAACGCATAACGCATAACGCATTACGCATAACTTGTAACTCATAACTCATAACGAATAACGCATAACGCAAAATGCATAACGCATGTCGGATCACGCATAACGCATAACGCATAACGCATAACGCATAACGCATAACGCATAACGCATAACGCATAACGCATAACGCATAACGCATAACGCATAACGCATACCGTATAACGCATAACGCATAATGCATATCGCATAACGCATAACGCATAATGCATAACGCATAAAGCATAACGCATAACGCATAACGCATAACGCATAACGCATAACGCATAACGCATAACGCATGACGCATAACGCATAACGCATAACGCATAACGCATAAAGCATAACGCATGACGCATAACGCAAACGTATAACGCATAACGTATAACGCATAACGCATACCGTATAACGCATAACGCATAATGCATAACGCATAACGCATAACGCATAACGGATAACGCATATCGCATAACGCATAACGCATAATGCATAACGCATAAAGCATAACGCATAACGCATAACGCATAACCCCTAACGCATAACGCATAACGTATAACTCATAACGCATAACGCATAACGCATAACGCATAACGCATAACGCAAAACCCCTAACGCATAACGCATAACGCATAACGCATAACGCATAACGTGTAACTAATAACGCATAACGCATAAAGCATAACGCATAACGCATAACGCATAACGCATAACGCATAACGAATAACGCATAAAGCATAACGCATAACGCATAACGCATAAAGCATAACGCATAACGCATAACGCATAACGCATAACGCATTACGCATAACGCATAACTTGTAACTCATTACTCATAACGAATAACGCATAACGCATACCGCATAACGCATAACGCATAACGCATAAAGCATAACGCATAACGCATAACGGATAAAGAATAATGCATAACGCATAACGCATAACGCATTACGCATAACTTATAACTCATAACTCATAACGAATAACGCATAACGCAAAATGCATAACGCATAACGCATAACGCATAAAGCATAACGCATAACGCATAACGGATAAAGCATAATGCATAACGCATAACGCATAACGCATTACGCATAACTTATAACTCATAACTCATAACGAATAACGCATAACGCAAAATGCATAACGCATGTCGGATCACGCATAACGCATAACGCATAAAGCATAAATTATAACGCATAACGAATACCGCAAAACGTATATCGCCTAACACATAACGGATCACGCATAACGCATAACGCATAACGTATAACGCATAACGCATAACGCATAAAGCATAAAGCATAACGCATAACGCATAACGCATAACGCATAACGCATAACGCATAACGCATAACGCATAACGCATAACGCATAACGCATAACGCATAACGCATAACGCATAACGCATAACGAATAACGCATAAAGCATAACGCATAACGCATAACGCATAAAGCATAACGCATAACGCATAACGCATAACGCATTACGCATAACGCATAACTTGTAACTCATTACTCATAACGAATAACGCATAACGCATACCGCATAACGCATAACGCATAACGCATAAAGCATAACGCATAACGCATAACGGATAAAGAATAATGCATAACGCATAACGCATTACGCATAACTTATAACTCATAACTCATAACGAATAACGCATAACGCAAAATGCATAACGCATAACGCATAACGCATAACGCATAAAGCATAACGCATAACGCATAACGGATAAAGCATAACGCATAACGCATAACGGATCACGCATAACGCATAACGCATAACGCATAACGCATAACGCATAACGCATAACGCATAAAGCATAACGCATAACGCATAACGCATTACGCATAACTTATAACTCATAACTCATAAGGAGTAACGCATAACGCATAAAGCATAACGCATAACGCATAACGCATAACGCATAACGCATAACGCATAACGCATAACGCATAACGCATAACGCATAACGAATAACGCATAAAGCATAACGCATAACGCATAAAGCATAACGCATAACGCATAACGCATAACGCATTACGCATAACGCATAACTTGTAACTCATTACTCATAACGAATAACGCATAACGCATACCGCATAACGCATAACGCATAACGCATAAAGCATAACGCATAACGCATAACGGATAAAGAATAATGCATAACGCATAACGCATAACGCATTACGCATAACTTATAACTCATAACTCATAACGAATAACGCATAACGCAAAATGCATAACGCATAACGCATAACGCATAAAGCATAACGCATAACGCATAACGGATAAAGCATAATGCATAACGCATAACGCATAACGCATTACGCATAACTTATAACTCATAACTCATAACGAATAACGCATAACGCAAAATGCATAACGCATGTCGGATCACGCATAACGCATAACGCATAAAGCATAAATCATAACGCATAACGAATACCGCAAAACGTATATCGCCTAACACATAACGGATCACGCATAACGCATAACGCATAACGTATAACATATAACGCATAACGCATAAAGCATAAAGCATAACGCATAACGCATAACGCATAACGCATAACGCATAACGCATAACGCATAACGCATAACGCATAACGCATAACGCATAACGTATAACGCATAACGCATAACGCATAACGCATAACGCATAACGCATTACGCATAACTTATAACTCATAACTCATAACGAATAACGCATAACGCAAAATGCATAACGCATGTCGGATCACGGATAACGCATAACGCATAAAGCATAAATCATAACACATAACGCTTAACGTTAACGCATAACCCATAACGCATAAGGCTTGATGCATGACGCATATCGCATATCGCATAAGGCTTGATGCATGACGCATATCGCATAACACATAAGGCATAACGCATAATACATAACGTATAACGCATTATGCATAACGCATAACGCATAATGCATAACTCATAAGGCATAACGCATTACGCATAACTTATAACTCATAACTCATAACGAATAACGCATAACGCAAAATGAATAACGCATAAAGCATAACGCATAACCCATAACCCATAACGCATAACGCATAATGCACAACGCTTAACGAATACCGCAAATCGCATAACGCCTAAGGAATAACGGATCACGCATGACGCAAAAGCATAACGCATAACGCATAACGCATAACGCATAACGGATCACGCATAACGCATAACGCATAACGCATAACGCATAACGCATAACGCATAACGCATAACGCATAACGCATAACGCATAACGCATACCGTATAACGCATAACGCATAACGCAAGCGTATAACGCACAACGCATAACGCATAACGAACAACGGATAACGCATAACGCATAACGCATTACGCATAACTTATAACTCATAACTCATAACGAATAACGCATAACGCAAAATGCATAACGCATGTCGGATCACGCATAACGCATAACGCATAAAGCATAAATCATAACGCATAACGAATACCGCAAAACGTATATCGCCTAACACATAACGGATCACGCATAACGCATAACGCATAACGTATAACGCATAACGCATAACGCATAACGCATAAAGCATAACGCATAACGCATAACGGATAAAGCATAATGCGTAACGCATAACGCATAACGCATTACGCATAACTTATAACTCATAACTCATAACGAATAACGCATAACGCAAAATGCATAACGCATGTCGGATCACGCATAACGCATAACGCATAACGCATAACGCATAACGCATAACGCATAACGCATAACGCATAACGCATAACGCATAACGCATAACGCATAACGCATAACGCATAACGCATAACGCATAACGCATAACGCATATCGCATAACGCATAACGCATAATGCATAACGCATAAAGCATAACGCATAACGCATAACGCATAACGCATAACGCATAACGCATAACGCATAACGCATAACGCATGACGCATAACGCATAACGCATAACGCATAACGCATAAAGCATAACGCATAACGCATAACGCAAACGTATAACGCATAACGTATAACGCATAACGCATACCGTATAACGCATAACGCATAATGCATATCGCATAACGCATAACGCATAATGCATAACGCATAAAGCATAACGCATAACGCATAACGCATAACGCATAACGCATAACGCATAACGCATAACGCATAACGCATAACGCATAACGCATAACGCATAACGCATAACGCATAACGCATAAAGCATAACGCATAACGCATAACGCAAACGTATAACGCATAACGTATAACGCATAACGCATACCGTATAACGCATAACGCATAATGCATAACGCATAACGCATAACGCATAACGGATAACGCATATCGCATAACGCATAACGCATAATGCATAACGCATAAAGCATAACGCATAACGCATAACGCATACCGTATAACGCATAACGCATAACGCATTACGCATAACTTATAACTCATAACTCATAACGAATAACGCATAACGTATAACGCATAACGCATACCGTATAACGCATAACGCATAATGCATATCGCATAACGCATAACGCATAATGCATAACGCATAAAGCATAACGCATAACGCATAACGCATAACGCATAACGCATAACGCATAACGCATAACGCATAACGCATAACGCATGACGCATAACGCATAACGCATAACGCATAAAGCATAACGCATAACGCATAACGCAAACGTATAACGCATAACGTATAACGCATAACGCATACCGTATAACGCATAACGCATAACGCATTACGCATAACTTATAACTCATAACTCATAACGAATAACGCATAACGCAAAATGCATAACGCATGTCGGATCACGCATAACGCATAACGCATAAAGCATAAATCATAACGCATAACGAATACCGCAAAACGTATATCGCCTAACACATAACGGATCACGCATAACGCATAACGCATAACGTATAACATATAACGCATAACGCATAAAGCATAACGCATAACGCATAACGCATAACGCATAACGCATAACGCATAACGCATAACGCATAACGCATAACGCATAACGCATAACGTATAACGCATAACGCATAACGCATAACGCATAACGCATAACGGATCACGCATAACGCATAACGCAAAGCGCATAACGCATAACGCATAACGCATAACGCATAAAGCATAACGCATAACGCATAACGCATAACGCATAACGCATAACGCATAACGCATAACGCATAACGCATAACGCATAACGCATAACCCATAACGCATAACGAATAACGCATAAAGCATAACGCATAACGCATAACGCATAAAGCATAACGCATAACGCATAACGCATAACGCATTACGCATAACGCATAACTTATAACTCATTACTCATAACGAATAACGCATAACGCATAACGCATAACGCATAACGCATAACGCATAACGCATAACGCATAAAGCATAACGCATAACGCATAACGCATAACGGATAAAGCATAATGCATAACGCATAACGCATAACGTATTACGCATAACTTATAACTCATAACTCATAACGAATAACGCATAACGCAAAATGCATAACGCATGTCGGATCACGCATAACGCATAACGCATAAAGCATAAATCATAACGCATAACGAATACCGCAAAACGTATATCGCCTAACACATAACGGATCACGCATAACGCATAACGCATAACGCATAACGCATAACGCATAACGCATAACGCATAACGCATAACGCATAACGCATAACGCATAAAGCATAACGCATAACGCATAACGGATAAAGCATAATGCATAACGCATAACGCATAACGCATTACGCATAACTTATAACTCATAACGAATAACGCATAACGCAAAATGCATAACGCATGTCGGATCACGCATAACGCATAACGCATAAAGCATAAATCATAACGCATAACGAATACCGCAAAACGTATATCGCCTAACACATAACGGATCACGCATAACGCATAACGCATAACGTATAACGCATAACGCATAACGCATAACGCATAAAGCATAACGCATAACGCATAACGGATAAAGCATAATGCATAACGCATAACGCATAACGCATTACGCATAACTTATAACTCATAACTCATAACGAATAACGCATAACGCAAAATGCATAACGCATGTCGGATCACGCATAACGCATAACGCATAACGCATAACGCATAACGCATAACGCATAACGCATAACGCATAACGCATAACGCATAACGCATAACGCATAACGCATAACGAATAACGCATAAAGCATAAGGCATAACGCATAACGCATAACGCATAACGCATAACGCATAACGCATAACGCATAACGCATAACGCATAAAGCATAACGCATTACGCATAACTTATAACTCATAACTCATAAGGAGTAACGCATAACGCATAAAGCATAACGCATAACGCATAACGCATAACGCATAACGCATAACGCATAACGCATAACGCATAACGCATAACGCATAACGCATAACGCATAACGCATAACGCATAACGCATAACGCATAACGGATCACGCATAACGCATAACGCATAACGCATAACGCATAACGCATAACGCATAACGCATAAAGCATAACGCATAACGCATAACGCATTACGCATAACGCATAACGCATAACGAATAACGCATAAAGCATAACGCATAACGCATAACGCATAAAGCATAACGCATAACGCATAACGCATAACGCATTACGCATAACGCATAACTTGTAACTCATTACTCATAACGAATAACGCATAACGCATACCGCATAACGCATAACGCATAACGCATAAAGCATAACGCATAACGCATAACGGATAAAGAATAATGCATAACGCATAACGCATTACGCATAACTTATAACTCATAACTCATAACGAATAACGCATAACGCAAAATGCATAACGCATAACGCATAACGCATAAAGCATAACGCATAACGCATAACGCATAAAGCATAATGCATAACGCATAACGCATAACGCATTACGCATAACTTATAACTCATAACTCATAACGAATAACGCATAACGCAAAATGCATAACGCATGTCGGATCACGCATAACGCATAACGCATAAAGCATAAATCATAACGCATAACGAATACCGCAAAACGTATATCGCCTAACACATAACGGATCACGCATAACGCATAACGCATAACGTATAACGCATAACGCTTTACGCATAACGCATAAAGCATAACGCATAACGCATAACGGATAAAGCATAATGCATAACGCATAACGCATAACGCATTACGCATAACTTGTAACTCATAACTCATAACGAATAACGCATAACGCAAAATGCATAACGCATGTCGGATCACGGATAACGCATAACGCATAAAGCATAAATCATAACACATAACGCTTAACGTTAACGCATAACCCATAACGCATAAGGCTTGATGCATGACGCATATCGCATATCGCATAAGGCTTGATGCATGACGCATATCGCATAACACATAAGGCATAACGCATAATACATAACGTATAACGCATTATGCATAACGCATAACGCATAATGCATAACTCATAAGGCATAACGCATTACACATAACTTATAACTCATAACTCATAACGAATAACGCATAACGCAAAATGAATAACGCATAAAGCATAACGCATAACCCATAACCCATAACGCATAACGCATAACGCATAATGCACAACGCTTAACGAATACCGCAAATCGCATAACGCCTAAGGAATAACGGATCACGCATGACGCAAAAGCATAACGCATAACGCATAACGCATAACGCATAACGGATCACGCATAACGCATAACGCATAACGCATAACGCATAACGCATAACGCATAACGCATAACGCATAACGCATAACGCATAACGCATACCGTATAACGCATATCGCATAACGCAAACGTATAACGCACAACGCATAACGCATAACGAACAACGGATAACGCATAACGCATAACGCATTACGCATAACTTATAACTCATAACTCATAACGAATAACGCATAACGCAAAATGCATAACGCATGTCGGATCACGCATAACGCATAACGCATAAAGCATAAATCATAACGCATAACGAATACCGCAAAACGTATATCGCCTAACACATAACGGATCACGCATAACGCATAACGCATAACGTATAACGCATAACGCATAACGCATAACGCATAAAGCATAACGCATAACGCATAACGGATAAAGCATAATGCGTAACGCATAACGCATAACGCATTACGCATAACTTATAACTCATAACTCATAACGAATAACGCATAACGCAAAATGCATAACGCATGTCGGATCACGCATAACGCATAACGCATAACGCATAACGCATAACGCATAACGCATAACGCATAACGCATAACGCATAACGCATAACGCATAACGCATAACGCATAACGCATAACGCATAACGCATAACGCATAACGCATATCGCATAACGCATAACGCATAATGCATAACGCATAAAGCATAACGCATAACGCATAACGCATAACGCATAACGCATAACGCATAACGCATAACGCATAACGCATGACGCATAACGCATAACGCATAACGCATAACGCATAAAGCATAACGCATAACGCATAACGCAAACGTATAACGCATAACGTATAACGCATAACGCATACCGTATAACGCATAACGCATAATGCATATCGCATAACGCATAACGCATAATGCATAACGCATAAAGCATAACGCATAACGCATAACGCATAACGCATAACGCATAACGCATAACGCATAACGCATAACGCATAACGCATGACGCATAACGCATAACGCATAACGCATAACGCATAAAGCATAACGCATAACGCATAACGCAAACGTATAACGCATAACGTATAACGCATAACGCATACCGTATAACGCATAACGCATAATGCATAACGCATAACGCATAACGCATAACGGATAACGCATATCGCATAACGCATAACGCATAATGCATAACGCATAAAGCATAACGCATAACGCATAACGCATAACCCCTAACGCATAACGCATAACGTATAACTCATAACGCATAACGCATAACGCATAACGCATAACGCATAACGCAAAACCCCTAACGCATAACGCATAACGCATAACGCATAACGCATAACGCAAAACGTGTAACTAATAACGCATAACGCATAAAGCATAACGCATAACGCATAACGCATATCGCATAACGCATAACGCATAACGTATAACGCATAACGCATACCGTATAACGCATAACGCATAATGCATAACGCATAACGCATAACGCATAATGCATAACGCATAAAGCGTAACGCATAACGCATAACGCATAAAGCATAACACATAACGCATAACGCATAACGCATAACGCATAACGCATAACGGATCACGCATAACGCATAACGCATAACGCATAACGCATAACGCATAACGCATAACGCATAACGCATAACGCATACCGTATAACGCATAACGCATAACGCAAACGTATAACGCACAACGCATAACGCATAACGAACAACGGATAACGCATAACGCATAACGCATTACGCATAACTTATAACTCATAACTCATAAGGAGTAACGCATAACGCATAAAGCATAACGCATAACGCATAACGCATAAAGCATAACGCATAACGCATAACGCATAACGCATAACGCATAACGCATAACGCATAACGCATAACGCATAACGCATAACGCATAACGCATAAAGCATAACGCATAACGCATAACTTATAACTCATTACTCATAACGAATAACGCATAACGCATAAGGCATAACGCATAACGCATAACGCATAACGCATAACGCATAACGCATAAAGCATAACGCATAACGCATAACGGATAAAGCATAATGCATAACGCATAACGCATTACGCATTACGCATAACTTATAACTCATACCTCATAACGAATAACGCATAACGCAAAATGCATAACGCAGTCGGATCACGCATAACGCATAACGCATAACGCATAACGCATAACGCATAACGCATAACGCATAACGCATAACGCATAACGCATAACGCATAACGCATAACGCATAAAGCATAACGCATAACGCATAACTTATAACTCATTACTCATAACGAATAACGCATAACGCATAAGGCATAACGCATAACGCATAACGCATAACGCATAACGCATAAAGCATAAAGCATAACGCATAACGCATAACGCATAACGCATAACGCATAACGCATAACGCATAACGCATAACGCATAACGCATAACGCATAAAGCATAACGCATTACGCATAACTTATAACTCATAACTCATAAGGAGTAACGCATAACGCATACAGCATAACGCATAACGCATAACGCATAACGCATAACGCATAACGCATAACACATAACGCATAACGCATAACGCATAACGCATAACGCATAACGCATAACGCATAACGCATAACGCATAACGCATAACGCATAACGTATAACGCATAACGCATAACGCATAACGCATAACGCATAACGGATCACGCATAACGCATAACGCAAAGCGCATAACGCATAACGCATAACGCATAACGCATAAAGCATAACGCATAACGCATAACGCATAACGCATAACGCATAACCCATAACGCATAACGCATAACGCATAACGCATAACCCATAACGCATAACGAATAACGCATAAAGCATAACGCATAACGCATAACGCATAAAGCATAACGCATAACGCATAACGCATAACGCATTACGCATAACGCATAACTTATAACTCATTACTCATAACGAATAACGCATAACGCATAACGCATAACGCATAACGCATAACGCATAACGCATAAAGCATAACGCATAACGCATAACGCATAACGGATAAAGCATAATGCATAACGCATAACGCATAACGCATTACGCATAACTTATAACTCATAACTCATAACGAATAACGCATAACGCAAAATGCATAACGCATGTCGGATCACGCATAACGCATAACGCATAAAGCATAAATCATAACGCATAACGAATACCGCAAAACGTATATCGCCCAACACATAACGGATCACGCATAACGCATTACGCATAACGCATAACGCATAACGCATAACGCATAACGCATAACGCATAACGCATAACGCATAAAGCATAACGCATAACGCATAACGGATAAAGCATAATGCATAACGCATAACGCATAACGCATTACGCATAACTTATAACTCATAACGAATAACGCATAACGCAAAATGCATAACGCATGTCGGATCACGCATAACGCATAACGCATAAAGCATAAATCATAACGCATAACGAATACCGCAAAACGTATATCGCCTAACACATAACGGATCACGCATAACGCATAACGCATAACGTATAACGCATAACGCATAACGCATAACGCATAAAGCATAACGCATAACGCATAACGGATAAAGCATAATGCATAACGCATAACGCATAACGCATTACGCATAACTTGTAACTCATAACTCATAACGAATAACGCATAACGCAAAATGCATAACGCATGTCGGATCACGCATAACGCATAACGCATAACGCATAACGCATAACGTATAACGCATAACGCATAACGCATAACGCATAACGCATAACGGATCACGCATAAAGCATAACGCATAACGCATAACGCATAACGCATTACGCATAACGCATAACTTATAACTCATTACTCATAACGAATAACGCATAACGCATAACGCATAACGCATAACGCATAACGCATAAAGCATAACGCATAACGCATAACGCATAACGGATAAAGCATAATGCATAACGCATAACGCATAACGCATTACGCATAACTTATAACTCATAACTCATAACGAATAACGCATAACGCAAAATGCATAACGCATGTCGGATCACGCATAACGCATAACGCATAAAGCATAAATCATAACGCATAACGAATACCGCAAAACGTATATCGCCTAACACATAACGGATCACGCATAACGCATAACGCATAACGCATAACGCATAACGCATAACGCATAACGCATAACGCATAACGCATAACGCATAACGCATAACGCATAAAGCATAACGCATAACGCATAACGGATAAAGCATAATGCATAACGCATAACGCATAACGCATTACGCATAACTTATAACTCATAACGAATAACGCTTAACGCAAAATGCATAACGCATGTCGGATCACGCATAACGCATAACGCATAAAGCATAAATCATAACGCATAACGAATACCGCAAAACGTATATCGCCTAACACATAACGGATCACGCATAACGCATAACGCATAACGTATAACGCATAACGCATAACGCATAACGCATAAAGCATAACGCATAACGCATAACGGATAAAGCATAATGCATAACGCATAACGCATAACGCATTACGCATAACTTGTAACTCATAACTCATAACGAATAACGCATAACGCAAAATGCATAACGCATGTCGGATCACGCATAACGCATAACGCATAACGCATAACGCATAACGCATAACGCATAACGCATAACGCATAACGCATAACGCATAACGCATAACGCATAACGCATAACGCATAACGCATAACGCATAACGCATAACGAATAACGCATAAAGCATAAGGCATAACGCATAACGCATAACGCATAACGCATAACGCATAACGCATAACGCATAACGCATAACGCATAACGCATAACGCATAAAGCATAACGCATTACGCATAACTTATAACTCATAACTCATAAGGAGTAACGCATAACGCATAAAGCATAACGCATAACGCATAACGCATAACGCATAACGCATAACGCATAACGCATAACGCATAACGCATAACGCATAACGCATAACGCATAACGGATCACGCATAACGCATAACGCATAACGCATAACGCATAACGCATAACGCATAACGCATAAAGCATAACGCATAACGCATAACGCATTACGCATAACGCATAACGCATAACGAATAACGCATAAAGCATAACGCATAACGCATAACGCATAAAGCATAACGCATAACGCATAACGCATAACGCATTACGCATAACGCATAACTTGTAACTCATTACTCATAACGAATAACGCATAACGCATACCGCATAACGCATAACGCATAACGCATAAAGCATAACGCATAACGCATAACGGATAAAGAATAATGCATAACGCATAACGCATTACGCATAACTTATAACTCATAACTCATAACGAATAACGCATAACGCAAAATGCATAACGCATAACGCATAACGCATAAAGCATAACGCATAACGCATAACGGATAAAGCATAATGCATAACGCATAACGCATAACGCATTACGCATAACTTATAACTCATAACTCATAACGAATAACGCATAACGCAAAATGCATAACGCATGTCGGATCACGCATAACGCATAACGCATAAAGCATAAATCATAACGCATAACGAATACCGCAAAACGTATATCGCCTAACACATAACGGATCACGCATAACGCATAACGCATAACGTATAACGCATAACGCTTTACGCATAACGCATAAAGCATAACGCATAACGCATAACGGATAAAGCATAATGCATAACGCATAACGCATAACGCATTACGCATAACTTGTAACTCATAACTCATAACGAATAACGCATAACGCAAAATGCATAACGCATGTCGGATCACGGATAACGCATAACGCATAAAGCATAAATCATAACACATAACGCTTAACGTTAACGCATAACCCATAACGCATAAGGCTTGATGCATGACGCATATCGCATATCGCATAAGGCTTGATGCATGACGCATATCGCATAACACATAAGGCATAACGCATAATACATAACGTATAACGCATTATGCATAACGCATAACGCATAATGCATAACTCATAAGGCATAACGCATTACGCATAACTTATAACTCATAACTCATAACGAATAACGCATAACGCAAAATGAATAACGCATAAAGCATAACGCATAACCCATAACCCATAACGCATAACGCATAACGCATAATGCACAACGCTTAACGAATACCGCAAATCGCATAACGCCTAAGGAATAACGGATCACGCATGACGCAAAAGCATAACGCATAACGCATAACGCATAACGCATAACGGATCACGCATAACGCATAACGCATAACGCATAACGCATAACGCATAACGCATAACGCATAACGCATAACGCATAACGCATACCGTATAACGCATAACGCATAACGCAAACGTATAACGCACAACGCATAACGCATAACGAAAAACGGATAACGCATAACGCATAACGCATTACGCATAACTTATAACTCATAACTCATAACGAATAACGCATAACGCAAAATGCATAACGCATGTCGGATCACGCATAACGCATAACGCATAAAGCATAAATCATAACGCATAACGAATACCGCAAAACGTATATCGCCTAACACATAACGGATCACGCATAACGCATAACGCATAACGTATAACGCATAACGCATAACGCATAAAGCATAACGCATAACGCATAACGGATAAAGCATAATGCGTAACGCATAACGCATAACGCATTACGCATAACTTATAACTCATAACTCATAACGAATAACGCATAACGCAAAATGCATAACGCATGTCGGATCACGCATAACGCATAACGCATAACGCATAACGCATAACGCATAACGCATAACGCATAAAGCATACCGCGTTACGCATAACTTATAAATCATAACTCATAAGGAGTACCGCATAACGCATAACGCATAACGCATAACGCATAACGCATAACGCATAACGCATAACGCATAACGCATAACGCATAACGCATAACGCATAACGCATAACGCATAACGCATAACGCATAACGCATAACGCATAACGCATAACGCATAACGCATAACGCATAACGCATAACGCATATCGCATAACGCATAACGCATAATGCATAACGCATAAAGCATAACGCATAACGCATAACGCATAACGCATAACGCATAACGCATAACGCATAACGCATAACGCATGACGCATAACGCATAACGCATAACGCATAACGCATAAAGCATAACGCATAACGCATAACGCAAACGTATAACGCATAACGTATAACGCATAACGCATACCGTATAACGCATAACGCATAATGCATATCGCATAACGCATAACGCATAATGCATAACGCATAAAGCATAACGCATAACGCATAACGCAAACGTATAACGCATAACGTATAACGCATAACGCATACCGTATAACGCATAACGCATAATGCATAACGCATAACGCATAACGCATAACGGATAACGCATATCGCATAACGCATAACGCATAATGCATAACGCATAAAGCATAACGCATAACGCATAACGCATAACCCCTAACGCATAACGCATAACGTATAACTCATAACGCATAACGCATAACGCATAACGCATAACGCATAACGCAAAACCCCTAACGCATAACGCATAACGCATAACGCATAACGCATAACGCATAACGTGTAACTAATAACGCATAACGCATAAAGCATAACGCATAACGCATAACGCATATCGCATAACGCATAACGCATAACGTATAACGCATAACGCATACCGTATAACGCATAACGCATAATGCATAACGCATAACGCATAACGCATAATGCATAACGCATAAAGCGTAACGCATAACGCATAACGCATAAAGCATAACACATAACGCATAACGCATAACGCATAACGCATAACGCATAACGCATAACGCATAACGCATAACGCATAACGCATAACGCATAACGCATAACGCATAACGCATAACGCATAACGCATACCGTATAACGCATAACGCATAACGCAAACGTATAACGCACAACGCATAACGCATAACGAACAACGGATAACGCATAACGCATAACGCATAACGCATTACGCATAACTTATAACTCATAACTCATAAGGAGTAACGCATAACGCATAAAGCATAACGCATAACGCATAACGCATAAAGCATAACGCATAACGCATAACGCATAACGCATAACGCATAACGCATAACGCATAACGCATAACGCATAACGCATAACGCATAACGCATAACGCATAAAGCATAACGCATAACGCATAACTTATAACTCATTACTCATAACGAATAACGCATAACGCATAAGGCATAACGCATAACGCATAACGCATAACGCATAACGCATAACGCATAAAGCATAATGCATAACGCATAACGGATAAAGCATAATGCATAACGCATAACGCATTACGCATTACGCATAACTTATAACTCATACCTCATAACGAATAACGCATAACGCAAAATGCATAACGCATGTCGGATCACGCATAACGCATAACGCATAACGCATAACGCATAACGCATAACGCATAACGCATAACGCATAACGCATAACGCATAACGCATAACGCATAAAGCATAACGCATAACGCATAACTTATAACTCATTACTCATAACGAATAACGCATAACGCATAAGGCATAACGCATAACGCATAACGCATAACGCATAACGCATAAAGCATAAAGCATAACGCATAACGCATAACGCATAACGCATAACGCATAACGCATAACGCATAACGCATAAAGCATAAAGCATAACGCATAACGCATAACGCATAACGCATAACGCATAACGCATAACGCATAACGCATAACGTATAACGCATAACGCATAACGCATAACGCATAACGCATAACGGATCACGCATAACGCATAACGCAAAGCGCATAACGCATAACGCATAACGCATAACGCATAAAGCATAACGCATAACGCATAACGCATAACGCATAACGCATAACCCATAACGCATAACGCATAACGCATAACGCATAACCCATAGCGCATAACGAATAACGCATAAAGCATAACGCATAACGCATAACGCATAACGCATAACGCATAACGCATAAAGCATAACGCATAACGCATAACGCATAACGCATAACGCATAACCCATAACGCATAACGCATAACGCATAACGCATAACCCATAGCGCATAACGAATAACGCATAAAGCATAACGCATAACGCATAACGCATAAAGCATAACGCATAACGCATAACGCATAACGCATTACGCATAACGCATAACTTATAACTCATTACTCATAACGAATAACGCATAACGCATAACGCATAACGCATAACGCATAACGCATAACGCATAAAGCATAACGCATAACGCATAACGCATAACGGATAAAGCATAATGCATAACGCATAACGCATAACGCATTACGCATAACTTATAACTCATAACTCATAACGAATAACGCATAACGCAAAATGCATAACGCATGTCGGATCACGCATAACGCATAACGCATAAAGCATAAATCATAACGCATAACGAATACCGCAAAACGTATATCGCCTAACACATAACGGATCACGCATAACGCATAACGCATAACGCATAACGCATAACGCATAACGCATAACGCATAACGCATAACGCATAACGCATAACGCATAACGCATAAAGCATAACGCATAACGCATAACGGATAAAGCATAATGCATAACGCATAACGCATAACGCATTACGCATAACTTATAACTCATAACGAATAACGCATAACGCAAAATGCATAACGCATGTCGGATCACGCATAACGCATAACGCATAAAGCATAAATCATAACGCATAACGAATACCGCAAAACGTATATCGCCTAACACATAACGGATCACGCATAACGCATAACGCATAACGTATAACGCATAACGCATAACGCATAACGCATAAAGCATAACGCATAACGCATAACGGATAAAGCATAATGCATAACGCATAACGCATAACGCATTACGCATAACTTGTAACTCATAACTCATAACGAATAACGCATAACGCAAAATGCATAACGCATGTCGGATCACGCATAACGCATAACGCATAACGCATAACGCATAACGCATAACGCATAACGCATAACGCATAACGAATAACGCATAAAGCATAAGGCATAACGCATAACGCATAACGCATAACGCATAACGCATAACGCATAACGCATAACGCATAACGCATAACGCATAAAGCATAACGCATTACGCATAACTTATAACTCATAACTCATAAGGAGTAACGCATAACGCATAAAGCATAACGCATAACGCATAACGCATAACGCATAACGCATAACGCATAACGCATAACGCATAACGCATAACGCATAACGCATAACGCATAACGCATAACGCATAACGCATAACGCATAACGCATAACGCATAACGCATAACGCATAACGCATAACGGATCACGCATAACGCATAACGCATAACGCATAACGCATAACGCATAACGCATAAAGCATAACGCATAACGCATAACGCATTACGCATAACTTATAACTCATAACTCATAAGGAGTAACGCATAACGCATAAAGCATAACGCATAACGCATAACGCATAACGCATAACGCATAACGCATAACGCATAACGCATAACGCATAACGCATAACGCATACCGAATAACGCATAAAGCATAACGCATAACGCATAACGCATAAAGCATAACGCATAACGCATAACGCATAACGCATTACGCATAACGCATAACTTGTAACTCATTACTCATAACGAATAACGCATAACGCATACCGCATAACGCATAACGCATAACGCATAAAGCATAACGCATAACGCATAACGGATAAAGAATAATGCATAACGCATAACGCATAACGCATTACGCATAACTTATAACTCATAACTCATAACGAATAACGCATAACGCAAAATGCATAACGCATAACGCATAACGCATAAAGCATAACGCATAACGCATAACGGATAAAGCATAATGCATAACGCATAACGCATAACGCATTACGCATAACTTATAACTCATAACTCATAACGAATAACGCATAACGCAAAATGCATAACGCATGTCGGATCACGCATAACGCATAACGCATAAAGCATAAATCATAACGCATAACGAATACCGCAAAACGTATATCGCCTAACACATAACGGATCACGCATAACGCATAACGCATAACGTATAACGCATAACGCATATCGCATAACGCATAAAGCATAACGCATAACGCATAACGGATAAAGCATAATGCATAACGCATAACGCATAACGCATTACGCATAACTTGTAACTCATAACTCATAACGAATAACGCATAACGCAAAATGCATAACGCATGTCGGATCACGGATAACGCATAACGCATAAAGCATAAATCATAACACATAACGCATAACGTTAACGCATAACCCATAACGCATAAGGCTTGATGCATGACGCATATCGCATATCGCATAAGGCTTGATGCATGACGCATATCGCATAACACATAAGGCATAACGCATAATACATAACGTATAACGCATTATGCATAACGCATAACGCATAATGCATAACTCATAAGGCATAACGTATTACGCATAACTTATAACTCATAACTCATAACGAATAACGCATAACGCAAAATGAATAACGCATAAAGCATAACGCATAACCCATAACCCATAACGCATAACGCATAACGCATAACGCATAATGCACAACGCTTAACGAATACCGCAAATCGCATAACGCCTAACGAATAACGGATCACGCATGACGCAAAAGCATAACGCATAACGCATAACGCATAACGCATAACGCATAACGGATCACGCATAACGCATAACGCATAACGCATTACGCATAACGCATAACGCATAACGCATAACGCATAACGCATAACGCATAACGCATAACGCATACCGTATAACGCATAACGCATAACGCAAACGTATAACGCACAACGCATAACGCATAACGAACAACGGATAACGCATAACGCATAACGCATTACGCATAACTTATAACTCATAACTCATAACGAGTAACGCATAACGCAAAATGCATAACGCATGTCGGATCACGCATAACGCATAACGCATAAAGCATAAATCATAACGCATAACGAATACCGCAAAACGTATATCGCCTAACACATAACGGATCACGCATAACGCATAACGCATACCGTATAACGCATAACGCATAACGCATACCGTATAACGCATAACGCATAACGCAAACGTATAACGCACAACGCATAACGCATAACGAACAACGGATAACGCATAACGCATAACGCATAACGCATAACTTATAACTCATAACTCATAACGAGTAACGCATAACGCAAAATGCATAACGCATGTCGGATCACGCATAACGCATAACGCATAAAGCATAAATCATAACGCATAACGAATACCGCAAAACGTATATCGCCTAACACATAACGGATCACGCATAACGCATAACGCATAACGTATAACGCATAACGCATAACGCATAACGCATAAAGCATAACGCATAACGCATAACGGATAAAGCATAATGCATAACGCATAACGCATAACGCATTACGCATAACTTATAACTCATAACTCATAACGAATAACGCATAACGCAAAATGCATAACGCATGTCGGATCACGCATAACGCATAACGCATAACGCATAACGCATAACGCATAACGCATAAAGCATACCGCGTTACGCATAACTTATAAATCATAACTCATAAGGAGTACCGCATAACGCATAAAGCATAACGCATAACGCATAACGCATAACGCATAACGCATAACGCATAACGCATAACGCATAACGCATAACGCATAACGCATAACGCATAACGCATAACGCATAACGCATAACGCATAACGCATAACGCATATCGCATAACGCATAACGCATAATGCATAACGCATAAAGCATAACGCATAACGCATAACGCATAACGCATAACGCATAACACATAACGCATAACGCATAACGCATGACGCATAACGCATAACGCATAACGCATAACGCATAAAGCATAACGCATAACGCATAACGCAAACGTATAACGCATAACGTATAACGCATAACGCATACCGTATAACGCATAACGCATAATGCATATCGCATAACGCATAACGCATAATGCATAACGCATAAAGCATAACGCATAACGCATAACCCCTAACGCATAACGCATAACGTATAACTCATAACGCATAACGCATAACGCATAACGCATAACGCATAACGCAAAACCCCTAACGCATAACGCATAACGCATAACGCATAACGCATAACGTGTAACTAATAACGCATAACGCATAAAGCATAACGCATAACGCATAACGCATATCGCATAACGCATAACGCATAACGTATAACGTATAACGCATAACGCATACCGTATAACGCATAACGCATAATGCATAACGCATAACGCATAACGCATAATGCATAACGCATAAAGCGTAACGCATAACGCATAACGCATAAAGCATAACACTTAACGCATAACGCATAACGCATAACGCATAACGCATAACGGATCACGCATAACGCATAACGCATAACGCATAACGCATAACGCATAACGCATAACGCATAACGCATAACGCATACCGTATAACGCATAACGCATAACGCAAACGTATAACGCACAACGCATAACGCATAACGAACAACGGATAACGCATAACGCATAACGCATTACGCATAACTTATAACTCATAACTCATAACGAATAACGCATAACGCAAAATGCATAACGCATGTCGGATCACGCATAACGCATAACGCATAAAGCATAAATCATAACGCATAACGAATACCGCAAAACGTATATCGCCTAACACATAACGGATCACGCATAACGCATAACGCATAACGTATAACGCATAACGCATAACGCATAACGCATAACGCATAAAGCATAACGCATAACGCATAACGGATAAAGCATAATACATAACGCATAACGCATAACGCATTACGCATAACTTATAACTCATAACTCATAACGAATAACGCATAACGCAAAATGCATAACGCATGTCGGATCACGCATAACGCATAACGCATAAAGCATAAATCATAACGCATAACGCATAACGTTAACGCATAACCCATAACGCATAACGCATAATGCATAACGCATAAAGCGTAACGCATAACGCATAACGCATAAAGCATAACACATAACGCATAACGCATAACGCATAACGCATAACGCATAACGGATCACGCATAACGCATAACGCATAACGCATAACGCATAACGCATAACGCATAACGCATAACGCATAACGCATACCGTATAACGCATAACGCATAACGCAAACGTATAACGCACAACGCATAACGCATAACGAACAACGGATAACGCATAACGCATAACGCATTACGCATAACTTATAACTCATAACTCATAACGAATAACGCATAACGCAAAATGCATAACGCATGTCGGATCACGCATAACGCATAACGCATAAAGCATAAATCATAACGCATAACGAATACCGCAAAACGTATATCGCCTAACACATAACGGATCACGCATAACGCATAACGCATAACGTATAACGCATAACGCATAACGCATAACGCATAACGCATAAAGCATAACGCATAACGCATAACGGATAAAGCATAATACATAACGCATAACGCATAACGCATTACGCATAACTTATAACTCATAACTCATAACGAATAACGCATAACGCAAAATGCATAACGCATGTCGGATCACGCATAACGCATAACGCATAAAGCATAAATCATAACGCATAACGCATAACGTTAACGCATAACCCATAACGCATAACGCATAACGCATAACGCATAACGCATAAAGCATAACGCATAACGCATACCGTATAACGCATAACGCATAACGCATAACGCATAACGCATAACGCATAACGCATAACGCATAACGCATAACGCATAACGCATAACGCATAACGCATAACGCGTAACGCATATCGCATAACGCATAACGCATAACGCATAACGGATCACGCATAACGCATAACGCATAACGCATAACGCATAACGCATAAAGCATAACGCATAACGCATAACGCATTAGGCATAACTTATAACTCATCACTCATAAGGAGTAACGCATAACGCATAAAGGATAACAGAAAACGCATAACGAATACCGCAAAACGTATATCGCCTAACACATAACGGATCACGCATAACGCATAACGCATAACGTATAACGCATAACGCATAACGCATAACACATAACGCATAACGCATAATGCACAACGCATTACGAATACAGCAAAACGCATAACGCTTAACGCATAACGGATCACGTATAACGCATAACGCATAATGCATAACGCATAACGCATAACGCATAATGCATAACGCATAAAGCGTAACGCATAACGCATAACGCATAAAGCATAACACATAACGCATAACGCATAATGCACAACGCATAACGAATACAGCAAAACACATAACGCTTAACGCATAACGCATAACGCATAACGCATAACGCATAATGCATAACGCATAGCGCATAACGCATAACGCATAACGCATAACGCATAACGCATAACGCATAAAGCATAACGCATAACTTATAACTCATTACTCATAACGAATAACGCATAACGCATAACGCATAACGCATAACGCATAAAGCATAACGCATAACGCATAACGGATAAAGCATAATGCATAACGCATAACGCATGACGCATTACGCATAACTTATAACTCATAACTCATAACGAATAACGCATAACGCAAAATGCATAACGCATGTCGGATCACGCATAACGCATAACGCATAACGCATAACGCATAACGCATAACGCATAACGCATAACGCATAACGCATAACGCATAACGCATTACGCATAACGCATAACTTATAACTCATTACTCATAACGAATAACGCATAACGCATAACGCATAACGCATAACGCATAACGCATAACGCATAACGCATAACGCATAAAGCATAACGCATAACGCATAACGGATAAAGCATAATGCATAACGCATAACGTATAACGCATTACGCATAACTTATAACTCATAACTCATAACGAATAACGCATAACGCAAAATGCATAACGCATGTCGGATCACGCATAACGCATAACGCATAAAGCATAAATCATAACGCCTAACGCATAACGTTAACGCATAACCCATAACGCATAAGGCTTGATGCATGACGCATATCGCATATCGCATAAGGCTTGATGCATGACGCATATCGCATAACGCATAATACATAACGTATAACGCATTATGCATAACGCATAACGCATAATGCATAACTCATAAGGCATAACGCATTACGCATAACTTATAACTCATAACTCATAACGAATAACGCATAACGCAAAATGAATAACGCATAAAGCATAACGCATAACCCATAACCCTTAACGCATAACGCATAACGCAAAATGCACAACGCTTAACGAATACCGCAAATCGCATAACGCCTAACGCATAACGGATCACGCATGACGCATAAAGCATAACGCATAACGCATAACGCATAACGCATAATGCATAACGCATAGCGCATAACGCATAACGCATAACGCATAACGCATAACGCATAACGCATAACGCATAACGCATAACGCATAACGCATAACTCATAACGAATAACGCATAACGCAAAATGAATAACGCATAAAGCATAACGCATAACCCATAACCCTTAACGCATAACGCATAATGCACAACGCTTAACGAATACCGCAAATCGCATAACGCCTAACGCATAACGGATCACGCATGACGCATAAAGCATAACGCATAACGCATAACGCATAATGCATAACGCATAGCGCATAACGCATAACGCATAACGCATAACGCATAACGCATAACGCATAACGCATAACGCATAACGCATAACGCATAACGCATAACGCATAACGCTTAACGCATAACGCATAACGCATAACGCATAACGCATAACGCATAACGCATAACGCATAACGCATAACGCATAACGCATAACGCATAACGCATAACGTATAACGTATAACGCATACCGCATTACTCATAACTTATAACTCATAACTCATAAGGAGTAACGCATAAAGCATAAAGCATAACGCATAACGAATAACGCATAAAGCATAACGCATAACGCATAACGCATAAAGCATAACGCATAACGCATAACGCATAACGCATTACGCATAACGCATAACTTATAACTCATTACTCATAACGAATAACGCATAACGCATAACGCATAACGCATAACGCATAACGCATAACGCATAACGCATAACGCATAACGCATAAAGCATAACGAATAACGCATAACGCATAACGCATAACGCATAACGCATAAAGCATAACGCATAACGCATAACGCATAACGCATTACGCATAACGCATAACTTATAACTCATTACTCATAACGAATAACGCATAACGCATAACGCATAACGCATAACGCATAACGCATAACGCATAACGCATAACGCATAAAGCATAACGAATAACGCATAACGCATAACGCATAACGCATAACGCATAACGCATAACGCATAACGCATAACGCATAAAGCATAAAGCAAAACGCATAACGCATAACGCATAACTCATTACTCATAACGAATAACGCATAACGCATAACGCATAAGGCATAACGCATAACGCATAACGCATAACGCATAACGCATAAAGCATAACGCATAACGCATAACGGATAAAGCATAATGCATAACGCATAACGCATGACGCATTACGCATAACTTATAACTCATAACTCATAACGAATAACGCATAACGCAAAATGCATAACGCATGTCGGATCACGCATAACGTATAACGCATAACGCATAACGCATAACGCATAACGCATAACGCATAAAGCAAAACGCATAACGCATAACTTATAACTCATTACTCATAACGAATAACGCATAACGCATAAGGCATAACGCATAACGCATAACGCATAACGCATAACGCATAAAGCATAACGCATAACGCATAACGGATAAAGCATAATGCATAACGCATAACGCATGACGCATTACGCATAACTTATAACTCATAACTCATAACGAATAACGCATAACGCAAAATGCATAACGCATGTCGGATCACGCATAACGCATAAAGCAAAACGCATAACGCATAACGCATAACGCATAACGCATAACGGATCACGCATAACGCATAACGCATAACGCATAACGCATAACGCATAACGCATAAAGCATAACGCATAACGCATAACGCATTACGCATAACTTATAACTCATAACTCATAAGGAGTAACGCATAACGCATAAAGCATAACGCATAACGCATAACGCATAACGCATAACGCATAACGCATAACGCATAACGCATAACGCATAACGCATACCGAATAACGCATAAAGCATAACGCATAACGCATAACGCATAAAGCATAACGCATAACGCATAACGCATAACGCATAATGCATAACGCATAACGCATGACGCATTACGCATAACTTATAACTCATAACTCATAACGAATAACGCATAACGCAAAATGCATAACGCATGTCGGATCACGCATAACGTATAACGCATAACGCATAACGCATAACGCATAACGCATAACGCATAAAGCAAAACGCATAACGCATAACTTATAACTCATTACTCATAACGAATAACGCATAACGCATAAGGCATAACGCATAACGCATAACGCATAACGCATAACGCATAAAGCATAACGCATAACGCATAACGGATAAAGCATAATGCATAACGCATAACGCATGACGCATTACGCATAACTTATAACTCATAACTCATAACGAATAACGCATAACGCAAAATGCATAACGCATGTCGGATCACGCATAACGCATAAAGCAAAACGCATAACGCATAACGCATAACGCATAACGCATAACGGATCACGCATAACGCATAACGCATAACGCATAACGCATAACGCATAACGCATAAAGCATAACGCATAACGCATAACGCATTACGCATAACTTATAACTCATAACTCATAAGGAGTAACGCATATCGCATAAAGCATAACGCATAACGCATAACGCATAACGCATAACGCATAACGCATAACGCATAACGCATAACGCATAACGCATAACGCATACCGAATAACGCATAAAGCATAACGCATAACGCATAACGCATAAAGCATAACGCATAACGCATAACGCATAACGCATAACGCATAACGCATAACTTGTAACTCATTACTCATAACGAATAACGCATAACGCATACCGCATAACGCATAACGCATAACGCATAAAGCATAACGCATAACGCATAACGGATAAAGAATAATGCATAACGCATAACGCATAACGCATTACGCATAACTTATAACTCATAACTCATAACGAATAACGCATAACGCAAAATGCATAACGCATAACGCATAACGCATAAAGCATAACGCATAACGCATAACGGATAAAGCATAATGCATAACGCATAACGCATAACGCATTACGCATAACTTATAACTCATAACGCATAACGCATAACGCATAACGCAAAATGCATAACGCATGTCGGATCACGCATAACGCATAACGCATAAAGCATAAATCATAACGCATAACGAATACCGCAAAACGTATATCGCCTAACACATAACGGATCACGCATAACGCATAACGCATAACGTATAACGCATAACGCATATCGCATAACGCATAAAGCATAACGCATAACGCATAACGGATAAAGCATAATGCATAACGCATAACGCATAACGCATTACGCATAACTTGTAACTCATAACTCATAACGAATAACGCATAACGCAAAATGCATAACGCATGTCGGATCACGGATAACGCATAACGCATAAAGCATAAATCATAACACATAACGCATAACGTTAACGCATAACCCATAACGCATAAGGCTTGATGCATGACGCATATCGCATATCGCATAAGGCTTGATGCATGACGCATATCGCATAACACATAAGGCATAACGCATAATACATAACGTATAACGCATTATGCATAACGCATAACGCATAATGCATAACTCATAAGGCATAACGTATTACGCATAACTTATAACTCATAACTCATAACGAATAACGCATAACGCAAAATGAATAACGCATAAAGCATAACGCATAACCCATAACCCATAACGCATAACGCATAACGCATAACGCATAATGCACAACGCTTAACGAATACCGCAAATCGCATAACGCCTAACGAATAACGGATCACGCATGACGCAAAAGCATAACGCATAACGCATAACGCATAACGCATAACGCATAACGGATCACGCATAACGCATAACGCATAACGCATTACGCATAACGCATAACGCATAACGCATAACGCATAACGCATAACGCATAACGCATAACGCATACCGTATAACGCATAACGCATAACGCAAACGTATAACGCACAACGCATAACGCATAACGAACAACGGATAACGCATAACGCATAACGCATTACGCATAACTTATAACTCATAACTCATAACGAGTAACGCATAACGCAAAATGCATAACGCATGTCGGATCACGCATAACGCATAACGCATAAAGCATAAATCATAACGCATAACGAATACCGCAAAACGTATATCGCCTAACACATAACGGATCACGCATAACGCATAACGCATACCGTATAACGCATAACGCATAACGCATACCGTATAACGCATAACGCATAACGCAAACGTATAACGCACAACGCATAACGCATAACGAACAACGGATAACGCATAACGCATAACGCATTACGCATAACTTATAACTCATAACTCATAACGAGTAACGCATAACGCAAAATGCATAACGCATGTCGGATCACGCATAACGCATAACGCATAAAGCATAAATCATAACGCATAACGAATACCGCAAAACGTATATCGCCTAACACATAACTGATCACGCATAACGCATAACGCATAACGTATAACGCATAACGCATAACGCATAACGCATAAAGCATAACGCATAACGCATAACGGATAAAGCATAATGCATAACGCATAACGCATAACGCATTACGCATAACTTATAACTCATAACTCATAACGAATAACGCATAACGCAAAATGCATAACGCATGTCGGATCACGCATAACGCATAACGCATAACGCATAACGCATAACGCATAACGCATAAAGCATACCGCGTTACGCATAACTTATAAATCATAACTCATAAGGAGTACCGCATAACGCATAAAGCATAACGCATAACGCATAACGCATAACGCATAACGCATAACGCATAACGCATAACGCATAACGCATAACGCATAACCCATAACGCATAACGCATAACGCATAACGCATAACGCATAACGCATATCGCATAACGCATAACGCATAATGCATAACGCATAAAGCATAACGCATAACGCATAACGCATAACGCATAACGCATAACGCATAAAGCATAACGCATAACGCATACCGTATAACGCATAACGCATAACGCATAACGCATAACGCATAACGCATAACGCATAACGCATAACGCATAACGCATAACGCATAACGCATAACGCATAACGCGTAACGCATATCGCATAACGCATAACGCATAACGCATAACGGATCACGCATAACGCATAACGCATAACGCATAACGCATAACGCATAACGCATAACGCATAACGCATAACGCATTAGGCATAACTTATAACTCATCACTCATAAGGAGTAACGCATAACGCATAAAGGATAACAGAATACGCATAACGAATACCGCAAAACGTATATCGCCTAACACATAACGGATCACGCATAACGCATAACGCATAACGTATAACGCATAACGCATAACGCATAACACATAACGCATAACGCATAATGCACAACGCATTACGAATACAGCAAAACGCATAACGCTTAACGCATAACGGATCACGTATAACGCATAACGCATAATGCATAACGCATAACGCATAACGCATAATGCATAACGCATAAAGCGTAACGCATAACGCATAACGCATAAAGCATAACACATAACGCATAACGCATAATGCACAACGCATAACGAATACAGCAAAACATATAACGCTTAACGCATAACGCATAACGCATAACGCATAACGCATAATGCATAACGCATAGCGCATAACGCATAACGCATAACGCATAACGCATAACGCATAACGCATAACGCATAACGCATAACTTATAACTCATTACTCATAACGAATAACGCATAACGCATAACGCATAACGCATAACGCATAAAGCATAACGCATAACGCATAACGGATAAAGCATAATGCATAACGCATAACGCATGACGCATTACGCATAACTTATAACTCATAACTCATAACGAATAACGCATAACGCAAAATGCATAACGCATGTCGGATCACGCATAACGCATAACGCATAACGCATAACGCATAACGCATAACGCATAACGCATAACGCATAACGCATAACGCATTACGCATAACGCATAACTTATAACTCATTACTCATAACGAATAACGCATAACGCATAACGCATAACGCATAACGCATAACGCATAACGCATAACGCATAACGCATAAAGCATAACGCATAACGCATAACGGATAAAGCATAATGCATAACGCATAACGTATAACGCATTACGCATAACTTATAACTCATAACTCATAACGAATAACGCATAACGCAAAATGCATAACGCATGTCGGATCACGCATAACGCATAACGCATAAAGCATAAATCATAACGCCTAACGCATAACGTTAACGCATAACCCATAACGCATAAGGCTTGATGCATGACGCATATCGCATATCGCATAAGGCTTGATGCATGACGCATATCGCATAACGCATAATACATAACGTATAACGCATTATGCATAACGCATAACGCATAATGCATAACTCATAAGGCATAACGCATTACGCATAACTTATAACTCATAACTCATAACGAATAACGCATAACGCAAAATGAATAACGCATAAAGCATAACGCATAACCCATAACCCTTAACGCATAACGCATAACGCAAAATGCACAACGCTTAACGAATACCGCAAATCGCATAACGCCTAACGCATAACGGATCACGCATGACGCATAAAGCATAACGCATAACGCATAACGCATAACGCATAATGCATAACGCATAGCGCATAACGCATAACGCATAACGCATAACGCATAACGCATAACGCATAACGCATAACGCATAACGCATAACTCATAACGAATAACGCATAACGCAAAATGAATAACGCATAAAGCATAACGCATAACCCATAACCCTTAACGCATAACGCATAATGCACAACGCTTAACGAATACCGCAAATCGCATAACGCCTAACGCATAACGGATCACGCATGACGCATAAAGCATAACGCATAACGCATAACGCATAATGCATAACGCATAGCGCATAACGCATAACGCATAACGCATAACGCATAACGCATAACGCATAACGCATAACGCATAACGCATAACGCATAACGCATAACGCATAACGCTTAACGCATAACGCATAACGAACAACGGATAACGCATAACGCATAACGCATTACGCATAACTTATAACTCATAACTCATAACGAGTAACGCATAACGCAAAATGCATAACGCATGTCGGATCACGCATAACGCATAACGCATAAAGCATAAATCATAACGCATAACGAATACCGCAAAACGTATATCGCCTAACACATAACGGATCACGCATAACGCATAACGCATAACGTATAACGCATAACGCATAACGCATAACGCATAAAGCATAACGCATAACGCATAACGGATAAAGCATAATGCATAACGCATAACGCATAACGCATTACGCATAACTTATAACTCATAACTCATAACGAATAACGCATAACGCAAAATGCATAACGCATGTCGGATCACGCATAACGCATAACGCATAACGCATAACGCATAACGCATAACGCATAAAGCATACCGCGTTACGCATAACTTATAAATCATAACTCATAAGGAGTACCGCATAACGCATAAAGCATAACGCATAACGCATAACGCATAACGCATAACGCATAACGCATAACGCATAACGCATAACGCATAACGCATAACCCATAACGCATAACGCATAACGCATAACGCATAACGCATAACGCATATCGCATAACGCATAACGCATAATGCATAACGCATAAAGCATAACGCATAACGCATAACGCATAACGCATAACGCATAACGCATAAAGCATAACGCATAACGCATACCGTATAACGCATAACGCATAACGCATAACGCATAACGCATAACGCATAACGCATAACGCATAACGCATAACGCATAACGCATAACGCATAACGCATAACGCGTAACGCATATCGCATAACGCATAACGCATAACGCATAACGGATCACGCATAACGCATAACGCATAACGCATAACGCATAACGCATAAAGCATAACGCATAACGCATAACGCATTAGGCATAACTTATAACTCATCACTCATAAGGAGTAACGCATAACGCATAAAGGATAACAGAAAACGCATAACGAATACCGCAAAACGTATATCGCCTAACACATAACGGATCACGCATAACGCATAACGCATAACGTATAACGCATAACGCATAACGCATAACACATAACGCATAACGCATAATGCACAACGCATTACGAATACAGCAAAACGCATAACGCTTAACGCATAACGGATCACGTATAACGCATAACGCATAATGCATAACGCATAACGCATAACGCATAATGCATAACGCATAAAGCGTAACGCATAACGCATAACGCATAAAGCATAACACATAACGCATAACGCATAATGCACAACGCATAACGAATACAGCAAAACATATAACGCTTAACGCATAACGCATAACGCATAACGCATAACGCATAATGCATAACGCATAGCGCATAACGCATAACGCATAACGCATAACGCATAACGCATAACGCATAAAGCATAACGCATAACTTATAACTCATTACTCATAACGAATAACGCATAACGCATAACGCATAACGCATAACGCATAAAGCATAACGCATAACGCATAACGGATAAAGCATAATGCATAACGCATAACGCATGACGCATTACGCATAACTTATAACTCATAACTCATAACGAATAACGCATAACGCAAAATGCATAACGCATGTCGGATCACGCATAACGCATAACGCATAACGCATAACGCATAACGCATAACGCATAACGCATAACGCATAACGCATAACGCATTACGCATAACGCATAACTTATAACTCATTACTCATAACGAATAACGCATAACGCATAACGCATAACGCATAACGCATAACGCATAACGCATAACGCATAACGCATAAAGCATAACGCATAACGCATAACGGATAAAGCATAATGCATAACGCATAACGTATAACGCATTACGCATAACTTATAACTCATAACTCATAACGAATAACGCATAACGCAAAATGCATAACGCATGTCGGATCACGCATAACGCATAACGCATAAAGCATAAATCATAACGCCTAACGCATAACGTTAACGCATAACCCATAACGCATAAGGCTTGATGCATGACGCATATCGCATATCGCATAAGGCTTGATGCATGACGCATATCGCATAACGCATAATACATAACGTATAACGCATTATGCATAACGCATAACGCATAATGCATAACTCATAAGGCATAACGCATTACGCATAACTTATAACTCATAACTCATAACGAATAACGCATAACGCAAAATGAATAACGCATAAAGCATAACGCATAACCCATAACCCTTAACGCATAACGCATAACGCAAAATGCACAACGCTTAACGAATACCGCAAATCGCATAACGCCTAACGCATAACGGATCACGCATGACGCATAAAGCATAACGCATAACGCATAACGCATAACGCATAATGCATAACGCATAGCGCATAACGCATAACGCATAACGCATAACGCATAACGCATAACGCATAACGCATAACGCATAACGCATAACTCATAACGAATAACGCATAACGCAAAATGAATAACGCATAAAGCATAACGCATAACCCATAACCCTTAACGCATAACGCATAATGCACAACGCTTAACGAATACCGCAAATCGCATAACGCCTAACGCATAACGGATCACGCATGACGCATAAAGCATAACGCATAACGCATAACGCATAATGCATAACGCATAGCGCATAACGCATAACGCATAACGCATAACGCATAACGCATAACGCATAACGCATAACGCATAACGCATAACGCATAACGCATAACGCATAACGCTTAACGCATAACGCATAACGCATAACGCATAACGCATAACGCATAACGCATAACGCATAACGCATAACGCATAACGCATAACGCATAACGCATAACGTATAACGTATAACGCATACCGCATTACTCATAACTTATAACTCATAACTCATAAGGAGTAACGCATAAAGCATAAAGCATAACGCATAACGAATAACGCATAAAGCATAACGCATAACGCATAACGCATAAAGCATAACGCATAACGCATAACGCATAACGCATTACGCATAACGCATAACTTATAACTCATTACTCATAACGAATAACGCATAACGCATAACGCATAACGCATAACGCATTACGCATAACGCATAACTTATAACTCATTACTCATAACGAATAACGCATAACGCATAACGCATAACGCATAACGCATAACGCATAACGCATAACGCATAACGCATAAAGCATAACGAATAACGCATAACGCATAACGCATAACGCATAACGCATAACGCATAACGCATAACGCATAACGCATAACGCATAACGCATAAAGCAAAACGCATAACGCATAACGCATAACTCATTACTCATAACGAATAACGCATAACGCATAACGCATAAGGCATAACGCATAACGCATAACGCATAACGCATAACGCATAAAGCATAACGCATAACGCATAACGGATAAAGCATAATGCATAACGCATAACGCATGACGCATTACGCATAACTTATAACTCATAACTCATAACGAATAACGCATAACGCAAAATGCATAACGCATGTCGGATCACGCATAACGTATAACGCATAACGCATAACGCATAACGCATAACGCATAACGCATAACGCATAACGCATAACGAATAACGCATAACGCATAACGCATAACGCATAACGCATAACGCATAACGCATAACGCATAAAGCATAACGCATAACGCAAACGCATTACGCATAACTTATAACTCATAAGGAGTAACGCATAACGCATAAAGCATAACGCATAACGCATAACGCATAACGCATAACGCATAAAGCATAACGCATAACGCATAACGGATAAAGCATAATGCATAACGCATAACGCATGACGCATTACGCATAACTTATAACTCATAACTCATAACGAATAACGCATAACGCAAAATGCATAACGCATGTCGGATCACGCATAACGCATAACGCATAACGCATAACGCATAACGCATAACGCATAACGCATAACGAATAACGCATAACGCATAACGCATAACGCATAACGCATAACGCATAACGCATAACGCATAACGCATAAAGCATAACGCATAACGCAAACGCATTACGCATAACTTATAACTCATAAGGAGTAACGCATAACGCATAAAGCATAACGCATAACGCATAACGCATAACGCATAACGCAGAACGCATAACACATAACGCATAACGAATAATGCATAAAGCATAACGCATAACGCATAACTTATAACTAATTACTCATAACGAATAACGCATAACGCATAACGCATATCGCATAACGCATAACGCATAATGCATAACGCATAAAGCATAACGCATAACTCATAACGCATAACGCATAACGCATAACGCATAACGCATAACGCATACCGTATAACGCATAACGCATAACGCATAACGCATAACGCATAACGCATAACGCATAACGCATAACGCATAACGCATAACGCATAACGCATAAAGCAAAACGCATAACGCATAACTTATAACTCATTACTCATAACGAATAACGCATAACGCATAAGGCATAACGCATAACGCATAACGCATAACGCATAACGCATAAAGCATAACGCATAACGCATAACGGATAAAGCATAATGCATAACGCATAACGCATGACGCATTACGCATAACGCATAAAGCATAACACATAACGCATAAAGCATAACGCATAACGCATAACGCATAACGCATTACGCATAACGCATATCTTATAACTCATTACTCATAACGAATAACGCAGAACGCATAACGCATAACGCATAACGCATAACGCATAACGCATAACGCATAAAGCATAACGCATAACGCATAACGCATAACGCATTACGCATAACTTATAACTCATAACTCATAAGGAGTAACGCATAACGCATAAAGCATAACGCATAACGCATAACGCATAACGCATAACGCATAACGCATAACGCATAACGCATAATGCATAAAGCATAACGCATAACGCATAACGCATAATGCACAACGCTTAACGAATACCGCAAATCGCATAACGCCTAACGCATAACGGATCACGCATGACGCATAAAGCATAACGCATAACGCATAACGCATAACTCATATCGCATAACGCATAAATCATAACCCATAACGCACAACGCATAACGCATAATGCACAACGCATAACGAATACCGCAAAACGCATAACGCATAACGCATAACGCATACCGCATAACTCATAACGCATAACGCATAAAGCATAACGCATTACGCATAACTTATAACTCATACCTCATAAGGAGTAACGCATAACGCATAAAGCATAACGCATAACGCATAACGCATAACGCATAACGCATAACGCATAACGCATAACGCATAACGCATAACGCATAACGCATAACGCATAACGCATAACGCATAACGGATCACGCATAACGCAGAACGCATAACGCATAACGCATAACGCATAACGCATAACGCATAACGCATAACGCATAACGCATAACGCATAAAGCATAACGCATAACGCATAACGCATTACGCATAACTTATAACTCATAACTCATAAGGAGTAACGCATAACGCATAAAGCATAACGCATAACGCATAACGCATAACGCATAACGCATAACGCATAACGCATAACGCATAACGCATAACGCATAACGCATAACGCATAATGCATAAAGCATAATGCATAACGCATAACTTATAACTCATTACTCATAACGAATAACGCATAACGCATAACGCATATCGCATAACGCATAACGCATAATGCATAACGCATAAAGCATAACGCATAACGCATAACGCATAACGCATAACGCATAACGCATAACGCATAACGCATAAGGCATAACGCATAACGCATAACGCATAACGCATAACGCATAACGCATGACGCATAACGCATAACGCATAACGCATAACGCATAACGCAAACGTATAACGCACAACGCATAACGCATAACGCATAACGCAAAACGCATAACGCATAACGCATAACGCATAACGCATAACGCATAACGCATAACGCATAACGCATAACGCATAACGCATAAAGCATAACGCATAACGCATAACTTATAACTCATTACTCATAACGAATAACGCATAACGCATAACGCATAACTTATAACTCATAACTCATAAGGAGTAACGCATAACGCATAAAGCATAACGCATAACGCATAACGCATAAAGCATAACGCATAACGCATAACGTATAACTCATAACGCATAACGCATAACGCATAACGCCTAACGCATAACGCATAACGCATAACCCCTAACGCATAACGCATAACGCATAACGCATAACGCATAACGTGTAACTAATAACGCATAACGCATAAAGCATAACGCATAACGCATAACGCATATCGCATAACGCATAACGCATAACGTATAACGCATAACGCATATCGTATAACGCATAACGCAAACGTATAACGCACAACGCATAACGCATAACGAACAACGGATAACGCATAACGCATAACGCATAACGCATAACGAATACCGCAAAACGTATATCGCCTAACACATAACGGATCACGCATAACGCATAACGCATAACGTATAACGCATAAGGCATAACGCATAACACATAACGCATAACGCATAATGCACAACGCATTACGAATACAGAAAACGCATAACGCTTAACGCATAACGGATCACGCATAACGCATAACGCATAATGCATAACGCATAACGCATAACGCATAACGCATAACGCATAAAGCATAACGCATAACGCATAACGCATAACGCATAACGCATAACGCATAACGCATAACGCATAACGCATAATGCATAAAGCATAACGCATAACGCATAACGCATAATGCACAACGCTTAACGAATACCGCAAATCGCATAACGCCTAACGCATAACGGATCACGCATGACGCATAAAGCATAACGCATAACGCATAACAAATAACTCATATCGCATAACGCATAAATCATAACCCATAACGCACAACGCATAACGCATAATGCACAACGCATTACGAATACCGCAAAACGCATAACGCATAACGCATAACGCATACCGCATAACTCATAACGCATAACGCATAAAGCATAACGCATTACGCATAACTTATAACTCATAACTCATAAGGAGTAACGCATAACGCATAAAGCATAACGCATAACGCATAACGCATAACGCATAACGCATAACGCATAACGCATAACGCATAACGCATAACGCATAACGCATAACGCATAACGGATCACGCATAACGCATAACGCATAACGCATAACGCATAACGCATAACGCATAACGCATAACGCATAACGCATAACGCATAACGCATAACGCATAACGCATAAAGCATAACGCATAACGCATAACGCATTACGCATAACTTATAACTCATAACTCATAAGGAGTAACGCATAACGCATAAAGCATAACGCATAACGCATAACGCATAACGGATCACGCATAACGCATAACGCATAACGCATAAAGCATAACGCATAACGCATAACGCATAAAGCATAACGCATAACGCATAACGCATTACGCATAACTTATAACTCATAACTCATAAGGAGTAACGCATAACGCATAAAGCATAACGCATAACGCATAACGAATACCGCAAAACGTATATCGCCTAACACATAACGGATCACGCAAACGCATAACGCATAACGTATAACGCATAACGCATAACGCATAACACATAAGGCATAACGCATAATGCACAACGCATTACGAATACAGCAAAACGCATAACGCTTAACGCATAACGGATCACGCATAACGCATAACGCATAATGCATAACGCATAACGCATAACGCATAACGCATAACGCATAAGGCATAAAGCATAACGCATTACGCATAACTTATAACTCATAACTCATAAGGAGTAACGCATAACGCATAAAGCATAACGCATAACGCATAACGCATAACGCATAACGCATAATGCATATCGCATAACGCATAACGCATAACGCATAACGCATAACGGATCACGCATAACGCATAACGCATAACGCATAAAGCATAACGCATAACGCATAACGCATAAAGCATAACGCATAACGCATAACGCATTACGCATAACTTATAACTCATAACTCATAAGGAGTAACGCATAACGCATAAAGCATAACGCATAACGCATAACGAATACCGCAAAACGTATATCGCCTAACACATAACGGATCACGCATAACGCATAACGCATAACGTATAACGCATAACGCATAACGCATAACACATAACGCATAACGCATAATGCACAACGCATTACGAATACAGCAAAACGCATAACGCTTAACGCATAACGGATCACGCATAACGCATAACGCATAACGCATAACGCATAATGCATAACGCATAAAGCGTAACGCATAACGCATAACGCATAAAGCATAACACATAACGCATAACGCATAATGCACAACGCATAACGAATACAGCAAAACGCATAACGCTTAACGTATAACGTACAACGCATACCGCATTACGCATAACTTATAACTCATAACTCATAAGGAGTAACGCATAACGCATAAAGCATAACGCATAACGCATAACTTATAACTCATTACTCATAACGAATAACGCATAACGCATAACTTATAACTCATTACTCATAACGCATAACGCATAACGCATAAAGCATAACGCATAACGCATAACGCATAACGGATAAAGCATAATGCATAACGCATAACGCATAACGCATTACGCATAACTTATAACTCATAACTCATAAGGAGTAACGCATAACGCATAACGCATAAAGCATAACGCATAACGCATAACGCATAACGCATTACGCATAACGCATAACTTATAACTCATTACTCATAACGAATAACGCATAACGCATAACGCATAACGCATAACGCATAACGCATAACGCATAACGCATAAAGCATAACGCATAACGCATAACGGATAAAGCATAATGCATAACGCATAACGTATAACGCATTACGCATAACTTATAACTCATAACTCATAACGAATAACGCATAACGCAAAATGCATAACGCATGTCGGATCACGCATAACGCATAACGCATAAAGCATAAATCATAACGCATAACGCATAACGTTAACGCATGACCCATAACGCATAAGGCTTGATGCATGACGCATATCGCATATCGCATAAGGCTTGATGCATGACGCATATCGCATAACGCATAATACATAACGTATAACGCATTATGCATAACGCATAACGCATAATGCATAACTCATAAGGCATAACGCATTACGCATAACTTATAACTCATAACTCATAACGAATAACGCATAACGCAAAATGAATAACGCATAAAGCATAACGCATAACCCATAACCCTTAACGCATAACGCATAAAGCATAACGCATAACCCATAACCCTTAACGCATAACGCATAACGCATAACGCATAACACATAACGCATAACTCATAACGCATAACGCATAACGCATAACGCATTACGCATAACTTATAACTCATAACTCATAAGGAGTAACGCATAACGCATAACGCATAACGGATCACGCATAACGCATAACGCATAACGCATAACGCATTACGCATAACGCATAACGCATAACGCATAACGCATAACGCATAACGCATAACGCATAACGCATAACGCATAAGGCATAAAGCATAACGCATTACGCATAACTTATAACTCATAACTCATAAGGAGTAACGCATAACGCATAAAGCATAACGCATAACGCATAACGCATAACGCATAACGCATAACGCATATCGCATAACGCATAACGCATAACGCATAACGCATAACGGATCACGCATAACGCATAACGCATAACGCATAAAGCATAACGCATAACGCATAACGCATAAAGCATAACGCATAACGCATAACGCATTACGCATAACTTATAACTCATAACTCATAAGGAGTAACGCATAACGCATAAAGCATAACGCATAACGCATAACGAATACCGCAAAACGTATATCGCCTAACACATAACGGATCACGCATAACGCATAACGCATAACGTATAACGCATAACGCATAACGCATAACACATAACGCATAACGCATAATGCACAACGCATTACGAATACAGCAAAACGCATAACGCTTAACGCATAACGGATCACGCATAACGCATAACGCATAACGCATAACGCATAACGCATAATGCATAACGCATAAAGCGTAACGCATAACGCATAACGCATAAAGCATAACACATAACGCATAACGCATAATGCACAACGCATAACGAATACAGCAAAACGCATAACGCTTAACGTATAACGTACAACGCATACCGCATTACGCATAACTTATAACTCATAACTCATAAGGAGTAACGCATAACGCATAAAGCATAACGCATAACGCATAACTTATAACTCATTACTCATAACGAATAACGCATAACGCATAACTTATAACTCATTACTCATAACGCATAACGCATAACGCATAAAGCATAACGCATAACGCATAACGCATAACGGATAAAGCATAATGCATAACGCATAACGCATAACGCATTACGCATAACTTATAACTCATAACTCATAAGGAGTAACGCATAACGCATAACGCATAAAGCATAACGCATAACGCATAACGCATAACGCATTACGCATAACGCATAACTTATAACTCATTACTCATAACGAATAACGCATAACGCATAACGCATAACGCATAACGCATAACGCATAACGCATAACGCATAAAGCATAACGCATAACGCATAACGGATAAAGCATAATGCATAACGCATAACGTATAACGCATTACGCATAACTTATAACTCATAACTCATAACGAATAACGCATAACGCAAAATGCATAACGCATGTCGGATCACGCATAACGCATAACGCATAAAGCATAAATCATAACGCATAACGCATAACGTTAACGCATGACCCATAACGCATAAGGCTTGATGCATTACGCATATCGCATATCGCATAAGGCTTGATGCATGACGCATATCGCATAACGCATAATACATAACGTATAACGCATTATGCATAACGCATAACGCATAATGCATAACTCATAAGGCATAACGCATTACGCATAACTTATAACTCATAACTCATAACGAATAACGCATAACGCAAAATGAATAACGCATAAAGCATAACGCATAACCCATAACCCTTAACGCATAACGCATAAAGCATAACGCATAACCCACAACCCTTAACGCATAACGCATAACGCATAACGCATAACACATAACGCATAACTCATAACGCATAACGCATAACGCATAACGCACACCGTATAACGTATAACGCATAACGCATAACGCATAACGCATAAAGCATAACGCATAACGCATAACGCATAACGGATCACGCATAACGCATAACGCATAACGCATAACGCATTACGCATAACGCATAACGCATAACGCATAACGCATAACGCATAACGCATAACGCATAACGCATAACGCATAACGCATAACGCAAACGCATTACGCATAACTTATAACTCATAAGGAGTAACGCATAACGCATAAAGCATAACGCATAACGCATAACGCATAACGCATAACGCATAACGCATAACGCATAACGCATAACGCATAACGCATAACGCATAACGCATAATGCATAAAGCATAACGCATAACGCATAACTTATAACTAATTACTCATAACGAATAACGCATAACGCATAACGCATATCGCATAACGCATAACGCATAATGCATAAAGCATAAAGCATAACGTATAACGCATAACGCATAACGCATAACGCATAACGCATAACGCATAACGCATAACGCATAACGCATAACGCATAACGCATAATGCATAAAGCATAACGCATAACGCATAACTTATAACTAATTACTCATAACGAATAACGCATAACGCATAACGCATATCGCATAACGCATAACGCATAATGCATAAAGCATAAAGCATAACGTATAACGCATAACGCATAACGCATAACGCATAACGCATAACGCATAACGCATAACGCATAACGCATAACGCATAACGCATATCGCATAACGCATAATACATAACGTATAACGCATTATGCATAACGCATAACGCATAATGCATAACTCATAAGGCATAACGCATTACGCATAACTTATAACTCATAACTCATAACGAATAACGCATAACGCAAAATGAATAACGCATAAAGCATAACGCATAACCCATAACCCTTAACGCATAACGCATAACGCATAATGCACAACGCTTAACGAATACCGCAAATCGCATAACGCCTAACGCATAACGGATCACGCATGACGCATAAAGCATAACGCATAACGCATAACGCGTAACGCATAACGCATAACTCATATCGCATAACGCATACATCATAACCCATAACGCACAACGCATAACGCATAATGCGCAACGCATAACGGATCACGCATAACGCATAACGCATAACGCATAACGCATAACGCATAACGCATAACGCATAACGCATAACGCATAACGCATAACGCATAACGCATAAAGCATAACGAATTACGCATAACTTATAACTCATAACTCATAAGGAGTAACGCATAACGCATAAAGCATAACGCATAACGCATAACGCATTACGCATAACTTATAACTCATAACTCATAAGGAGTAACGCATAACGCATAAAGCATAACGCATAACGCATAACGCATAACGCATAACGCATAACGCATAACGCATAACGCATAACGCATAACGCATAACGCATAACGCATAACGGATCACGCATAACGCATAACGCATAACGCATAACGCATAACGCATAACGCATAACGCATAACGCATAACGCATAACGCATAACGCATAACGCATAAAGCATAACGCATAACGCATAACGCAATACGCATAACTTATAACTCATAACTCATAAGGAGTAACGCATAACGCATAAAGCATAACGCATAACGCATAACGCATAACGCATAACGCATAACGCATAACGCATAACGCATAACGCATAACGCATAATGCATAAAGCATAATGCATAACGCATAACTTATAACTCATTACTCATAACGAATAACGCATAACGCATAACGCATATCGCATAACGCATAACGCATAATGCATAACGCATAAAGCATAACGCATAACGCATAACGCATAACGCATAACGCATAACGCATAACGCATAACGCATAACGCATAACGCATAACGCATAACGCATAACGCATAAAGCATGACGCATAACGCATAACGCATAACGCATAACGCAAACGTATAACGCACAACGCATAACGCATAACGCATAACGCAAAACGCATAACGCATAACGCATAACGCATAACGCATAACGCATAACGCATAACGCATAAAGCATAACGCATAACGCATACCTTATAACTCATTACTCATAACGCATAACTTATAACTCATAACTCATAAGGAGTAACGCATAACGCATAAAGCATAACGCATAACGCATAACGCATAAAGCATAACGCATAACGCATAACGTATAACGCATAACGCATACCGTATAACGCATAACGCAAACGTATAACGCACAACGCATAACGCATAACGAACAACGGATAACGCATAACGCATAACGCATAACGCATAACGAATACCGCAAAACGTATATCGCCTAACACATAACGGATCACGCATAACGCATAACGCATAACGTATAACGCATAAGGCATAACGCATAACACATAACGCATAACGCATAATGCACAACGCATTACGAATACAGAAAACGCATAACGCTTAACGCATAACGGATCACGCATAACGCATAACGCATAATGCATAACGCATACCGCATAATGCATAACGCATAATGCACAACGCATAACGAATAGAGCAAAACGCATAACGCTTAACGCATAACGCATAACGCATAACGCATAATGCATAACGCATAGCGCATAACGCATAACGCATAACGCACAACGCATAACGCATAACGCATAACGCATAACGCATAAAGCATAACGTATAACGTATAACGCATACCGCATTACGCATAACTTATAACTCATAACTCATAAGGAGTAACGCATAACGCATAAAGCATAACGCATAACGCATAACGCATAAAGCATAAAGCATAACGCATAACGCATAACTTATAACTCATTACTCATAACGAATAACGCATAACGCATAACTTATAACTCATTACTCATAACGCATAACGCATAACGCATAAAGCATAAAGCATAACGCATAACGCATAACGGAAAAAGCATAATGCATAACGCATAACGCATAACGCATTACGCATAACTTATAACTCATAACTCATAAGGAGTAACGCATAACGCATAAAGCATAACGTATAACGCATAACGCATAAAGCATAACGCATAACGCATAACGCATAACGCATAACGCATAACGCATAACGCATAACGCATAACGCATAACGCATAACGCATAACGCATAACGCATAACGCATAACGCATAACGCATAAGGCATAACGCATAACGCATAACGCATAACGCATACCGTATAACGTATAACGCATAACTCATAACGCATAACACATAACGCATAACGCATAATGCACAACGCATTACGAATACAGAAAACGCATAACGCTTAACGCATAACGGATCACGCAAAACGCATAACGCATAACGCATAACGCATAAAGCATAACGCATAACGCATAACGGATAAAGCATAATGCATAACGCATAACGCATAACGCATTATTCATAACTTATAACTCATAACTCATAACGAATAACGCATAACGCAAAATGCATAACGCATGTCGGATCACGCATAACGCATAACGCATAACGCATAAAGCATAACGCATAACGCATAACTTATAACTCATTACTCGTAACGAATAACGCATAACGCATAAGGCATAACGCATAACGCATAACGCATAACGCATAACGAATAACGCATAACGCATAACGCATAACGCATAACGCATAACGCATAACGCATAAGGCATAAAGCATAACGCATTACGCATAACTTATAACTCATAACTCATAAGGAGTAACGCATAACGCATAAAGCATAACGCATAACGCATAACGCATAACGCATAACGCATAACGCATATCGCATAACGCATAACGCATAACGCATAACGCATAACGGATCACGCATAACGCATAACGCATAACGCATAAAGCATAACGCATAACGCATAACGCATAAAGCATAACGCATAACGCATAAGGCATTACGCATAACTTATAACTCATAACTCATAAGGAGTAACGCATAACGCATAAAGCATAACGCATAACGCATAACGAATACCGCAAAACGTATATCGCCTAACACATAACGGATCACGCATAACGCATAACGCATAACGTATAACGCATAACGCATAACGCATAACACATAACGCATAACGCATAATGCACAACGCATTACGAATTCAGCAAAACGCATAACGCTTAACGCATAACGGATCACGCATAACGCATAACGCATAATGCATAACGCATAACGCATAACGCATAATGCATAACGCATAAAGCGTAACGCATAACGCATAACGCATAAAGCATAACACATAACGCATAACGCATAATGCACAACGCATAACGAATACAGCAAAACGCATAACGCTTAACGTATAACGTATAACGCATACCGCATTACGCATAACTTATAACTCATAACTCATAAGGAGTAACGCATAACGCATAAAGCATAACGCATAACGCATAACTTATAACTCATTACTCATAACGAATAACGCATAACGCATAACTTATAACTCATTACTCATAACGCATAACGCATAACGCATAAAGCATAACGCATAACGCATAACGCATAACGGATAAAGCATAATGCATAACGCATAACGCATAACGCATTACGCATAACTTATAACTCATAACTCATAAGGAGTAACGCATAACGCATAACGCATAAAGCATAACGCATAACGCATAACGCATAACGCATAACGCATTACGCATAACGCATAACTTATAACTCATTACTCATAACGAATAACGCATAACGCATAACGCATAACGCATAACGCATAACGCATAACGCATAACGCATAACGCATAAAGCATAACGCATAACGCATAACGGATAAAGCATAATGCATAACGCATAACGTATAACGCATTACGCATAACTTATAACTCATAACTCATAACGAATAACGCATAACGCAAAATGCATAACGCATGTCGGATCACGCATAACGCATAACGCATAAAGCATAAATCATAACGCATAACGCATAACGTTAACGCATAACCCATAATGCATAAGGCTTGATGCATGACGCATATCGCATATCGCATAAGGCTTGATGCATGACGCATATCGCATAACGCATAATACATAACGTATAACGCATTATGCATAACGCATAACGCATAATGCATAACTCATAAGGCATAACGCATTACGCATAACTTATAACTCATAACTCATAACGAATAACGCATAACGCAAAATGAATAACGCATAAAGCATAACGCATAACCCATAACCCTTAACGCATAACGCATAACGCATAATGCACAACGCTTAACGAATACCGCAAATCGCATAACGCCTAACGCATAACGGATCACGCATGACGCATAAAGCATAACGCATAACGCATAACGCATAACGCGTAACGCATAACGCATAACTCATATCGCATAACGCATAAATCATAACCCATAACGCACAACGCATAACGCATAATGCACAACGCATAACGAATACCGCAAAACGCATAACGCATAACGCATAACGCATAACGCATAACTCATAACGCATAACGCATAACGCATAACGCACACCGTATAACGTATAACGCATAACGCATAACGCATAACGCATAAAGCATAACGCATAACGCATAACGCATAACGCATAACGGATCACGCATAACGCATAACGCATAACGCATAACGCATTACGCATAACGCATAACGCATAACGCATAACGCATAACGCATAACGCATAACGCATAACGCATAACGCATAAAGCATAACGCATTACGCATAACTTATAACTCATAACTCATAAGGAGTAACGCATAACGCATAAAGCATAACGCATAACGCATAACGCATAACGCATAACGCATAACGCATAACGCATAACGCATAACGCATAACGCATAACGCATAACGCATAACGCATAACGGATCACGCATAACGCATAACGCATAACGCATAACGCATAACGCATAACGCATAAAGCATAACGCATAACGCAAACGCATTACGCATAACTTATAACTCATAAGGAGTAACGCATAACGCATAAAGCATAACGCTTAACGCATAACGCATAACGCATAACGCATAACGCATAACGCATAACGCATAACGCATAATGCATAAAGCATAACGCATAACGCATAACTTATAACTAATTACTCATAACGAATAACGCATAACGCATAACGCATATCGCATAACGCATAACGCATAATGCATAAAGCATAAAGCATAACGTATAACGCATAACGCATAACGCATAACGCATAACGCATAACGCATAACGCATAAAGCATAAATCATAACACATAACGCATAACGTTAACGCATAACCCATAACGCATAAGGCTTGATGCATGACGCATATCGCATATCGCATAAGGCTTGATGCATGACGCATATCGCATAACGCATAATACATAACGTATAACGCATTATGCATAACGCATAACGCATAATGCATAACTCATAAGGCATAACGCATTACGCATAACTTATAACTCATAACTCATAACGAATAACGCATAACGCAAAATGAATAACGCATAAAGCATAACGCATAACCCATAACCCTTAACGCATAACGCATAACGCATAATGCACAACGCTTAACGAATACCGCAAATCGCATAACGCCTAACGCATAACGGATCACGCATGACGCATAAAGCATAACGCATAACGCATAACGCATAACGCGTAACGCATAACGCATAACTCATATCGCATAACGCATAAATCATAACCCATAACGCACAACGCATAACGCATAATGCACAACGCATAACGAATACCGCAAAACGCATAACGCATAACGCATAACGCATAACGCATAACTCATAACGCATAACGCATAACGCATAACGCACACCGTATAACGTATAACGCATAACGCATAACGCATAACGCATAAAGCATAACGCATAACGCATAACGCATAACGCATAACGCATAACGGATCACGCATAACGCATAACGCATAACGCATAACGCATTACGCATAACGCATAACGCATAACGCATAACGCATAACGCATAACGCATAACGCATAACGCATAACGCATAACGCATAAAGCATAACGCATTACGCATAACTTATAACTCATAACTCATAAGGAGTAACGCATAACGCATAAAGCATAACGCATAACGCATAACGCATAACGCATAACGCATAACGCATAACGCATAACGCATAACGCATAACGCATAACGCATAACGCATAACGCATAAAGCATAACGCATAACGCATAACGCATAACGCATAACGGATCACGCATAACGCATAACGCATAACGCATAACGCATTACGCATAACGCATAACGCATAACGCATAACGCATAACGCATAACGCATAACGCATAACGCATAACGCATAACGCATAACGCAAACGCATTACGCATAACTTATAACTCATAAGGAGTAACGCATAACGCATAAAGCATAACGCATAACGCATAACGCATAACGCATAACGCATAACGCATAACGCATAACGCATAACGCATAACGCATAACGCATAACGCATAATGCATAAAGCATAACGCATAACGCATAACTTATAACTAATTACTCATAACGAATAACGCATAACGCATAACGCATATCGCATAACGCATAACGCATAATGCATAAAGTATAAAGCATAACGTATAACGCATAACGCATAACGCATAACGCATAACGCATAACGCATAACGCATAACGCATAACGCATAACGCATAACGCATATCGCATAACGCATAATACATAACGTATAACGCATTATGCATAACGCATAACGCATAATGCATAACTCATAAGGCATAACGCATTACGCATAACTTATAACTCATAACTCATAACGAATAACGCATAACGCAAAATGAATAACGCATAAAGCATAACGCATAACCCATAACCCTTAACGCATAACGCATAACGCATAATGCACAACGCTTAACGAATACCGCAAATCGCATAACGCCTAACGCATAACGGATCACGCATGACGCATAAAGCATAACGCATAACGCATAACGCGTAACGCATAACGCATAACTCATATCGCATAACGCATACATCATAACCCATAACGCACAACGCATAACGCATAATGCGCAACGCATAACGGATCACGCATAACGCATAACGCATAACGCATAACGCATAACGCATAACGCATAACGCATAACGCATAACGCATAACGCATAACGCATAACGCATAACGCATAACGCATAAAGCATAACGAATTACGCATAACTTATAACTCATAACTCATAAGGAGTAACGCATAACGCATAAAGCATAACGCATAACGCATAACGCATAACGCATAACGCATAACGCATAACGCATAACGCATAACGCATAACGCATAACGCATAACGCATTACGCATAACTTATAACTCATAACTCATAAGAAGTAACGCATAACGCATAAAGCATAACGCATAACGCATAACGCATAACGCATAACGCATAACGCATAACGCATAACGCATAACGCATAATGCATAAAGCATAACGCATAACGCATAACGCATAATGCACAACGCTTAACGAATACCGCAAATCGCATAACGCCTAACGCATAACGGATCACGCATAACTTATAACTCATAACTCATAAGAAGTAACGCATAACGCATAAAGCATAACGCATAACGCATAACGCATAACGCATAACGCATAACGCATAACGCATAACGCATAACGCATAATGCATAAAGCATAACGCATAACGCATAACGCATAATGCACAACGCTTAACGAATACCGCAAATCGCATAACGCCTAACGCATAACGGATCACGCATGACGCATAAAGCATAACGCATAACGCATAACGCATAACGCATAACTCATATCGCGTAACGCATAAATCATAACCCATAACGCACAACGCATAACGCATAATGCACAACGCATAACGAATACCGCAAAACGTATAACGCATAACGCATAACGCATACCGCATAACTCATAACGCATAACGCATAAAGCATAACGCATTACGCATAACTTATAACTCATAACTCATAAGGAGTAACGCATAACGCATAAAGCATAACGCATAACGAATAACGCATAACGCATAAATCATAACGCATAACGCATAACGCATAACGCATAACGCATAACGCATAACGCATAACGCATAACGCATAACGGATCACGCATAACGCATAACGCATAACGCATAACGCATAACGCATAACGCATAACGCATAACGCATAACGCATAACGCATAACGCATAACGCATAACGCATAAAGCATAACGCATAACGCATAACGCATTACGCATAACTTATAACTCATAACTCATAAGGAGTAACGCATAACGCATAAAGCATAACGCATAACGCATAACGCATAACGCATAACGCATAACGCATAACGCATAACGCATAACGCATAACGCATAACGCATAATGCATAAAGCATAATGCATAACGCATAACTTATAACTCATTACTCATAACGAATAACGCATAACGCATAACGCATATCGCATAACGCATAACGCATAATGCATAACGCATAAAGCATAACGCATAACGCATAACGCATAACGCATAACGCATAACGCATAACGCATAACGCATAAAGCATAAAGCATAACGCATAACGCATAACTTATAACTCATTACTCATAACGAATAACGGATAACGCATAACTTATAACTCATTACTCATAACGCATAACGCATAACGCATAAAGCATAAAGCATAACGCATAACGCATAACGGAAAAAGCATAATGCATAACGCATAACGCATAACGCATTACGCATAACTTATAACTCATAACTCATAAGGAGTAACGCATAACGCATAAAGCATAACGTATAACGCATAACGCATAAAGCATAACGCATAACGCATAACGCATAACGCATAACGCATAACGCATAACGCATAACGCATAACGCATAACGCATAACGCATAACGCATAACGCATAACGCATAACGCATAACGCATAACGCATAACGCATACCGTATAACGTATAACGCATAACGCATAACGCATAACACATAACGCATAACGCATAATGCACAACGCATTACGAATACAGAAAACGCATAACGCTTAACGCATAACGGATCACGCATAACGCATAACGCATAACGCATAACGCATAAAGCATAACGCATAACGAATAACGCATAACGCATAACGCATAACGCATAACGCATAACGCATAACGCATAACGCATAAGGCATAAAGCATAACGCATTACGCATAACTTATAACTCATAACTCATAAGGAGTAACGCATAACGCATAACGCATAACGCATAACGCATAACGCATAACGCATAACGCATAACGCATATCGCATAACGCATAACGCATAACGCATAACGCATAACGGATCACGCATAACGCATAACGCATAACGCATAAAGCATAACGCATAACGCATAACGCATAAAGCATAACGCATAACGCATAACGCATTACGCATAACTTATAACTCATAACTCATAAGGAGTAACGCATAACGCATAAAGCATAACGCATAACGCATAACGAATACCGCAAAACGTATATCGCCTAACACATAACGGATCACGCATAACGCATAACACATAACGCATAACGCATAATGCACAACGCATTACGAATACAGCAAAACGCATAACGCTTAACGCATAACGAATCACGCATAACGCATAACGCATAATGCATAACGCATAACGCATAACGCATAATGCATAACGCATAAAGCGTAACGCATAACGCATAACGCATAACGCATAACGCATAACGCATAACGCATAACGCATAACGCATAACGCATAACGCATAACGCATAACGCATAACGCATAACGCATACCGTATAACGTATAACGCATAACGCATAACGCATAACACATAACGCATAACGCATAATGCACAACGCATTACGAATACAGAAAACGCATAACGCTTAACGCATAACGGATCACGCATAACGCATAACGCATAACGCATAAAGCATAACGCATAACGCATAACGGATAAAGCATAATGCATAACGCATAACGCATAACGCATTATTCATAACTTATAACTCATAACTCATAACGAATAACGCATAACGCAAAATGCATAACGCATGTCGGATCACGCATAACGCATAACGCATAACGCATAAAGCATAACGCATAACGCATAACTTATAACTCATTACTCGTAACGAATAACGCATAACGCATAAGGCATAACGCATAACGCATAACGCATAACGCATAACGCATAAAGCATAACGCATAACGAATAACGCATAACGCATAACGCATAACGCATAACGCATAACGCATAACGCATAACGCATAAGGCATAAAGCATAACGCATTACGCATAACTTATAACTCATAACTCATAAGGAGTAACGCATAACGCATAACGCATAACGCATAACGCATAACGCATAACGCATAACGCATAACGCATATCGCATAACGCATAACGCATAACGCATAACGCATAACGGATCACGCATAACGCATAACGCATAACGCATAAAGCATAACGCATAACGCATAACGCATAAAGCATAACGCATAACGCATAACGCATTACGCATAACTTATAACTCATAACTCATAAGGAGTAACGCATAACGCATAAAGCATAACGCATAACGCATAACGAATACCGCAAAACGTATATCGCCTAACACATAACGGATCACGCATAACGCATAACACATAACGCATAACGCATAATGCACAACGCATTACGAATACAGCAAAACGCATAACGCTTAACGCATAACGAATCACGCATAACGCATAACGCATAATGCATAACGCATAACGCATAACGCATAATGCATAACGCATAAAGCATAACGCATAACGCATAACGCATAAAGCATAACGCATAACGCATAACGCATTACGCATAACTTATAACTCATAACTCATAAGGAGTAACGCATACCGCATAAAGCATAACGCATAACGCATAACGAATACCGCAAAACGTATATCGCCTAACACATAACGGATCACGCATAACGCATAACACATAACGCATAACGCATAATGCACAACGCATTACGAATACAGCAAAACGCATAACGCTTAACGCATAACGAATCACGCATAACGCATAACGCATAATGCATAACGCATAACGCATAACGCATAATGCATAACGCATAAAGCGTAACGCATAACGCATAACGCATAAAGCATAACACATAACGCATAACGCATAATGCACAACGCATAACGAATACAGCAAAACGCATAACGCTTAACGTATAACGTATAACGCATACCGCATTACGCATAACTTATAACTCATAACTCATAAGGAGTAACGCATAACGCATAAAGCATAACGCATAACGCATAACTTATAACTCATTACTCATAACGAATAACGCATAACGCATAACTTATAACTCATTACTCATAACGCATAACGCATAACGCATAAAGCATAACGCATAACGCATAACGCATAACGGATAAAGCATAATGCATAACGCATAACGCATAACGCATTACGCATAACTTATAACTCATAACTCATAAGGAGTAACGCATAACGCATAACGCATAAAGCATAACGCATAACGCATAACGCATAACGCATTACGCATAACGCATAACTTATAACTCATTACTCATAACGAATAACGCATAACGCATAACGCATAACGCATAACGCATAACGCATAACGCATAACGCATAACGCATAAAGCATAACGCATAACGCATAACGGATAAAGCATAATGCATAACGCATAACGTATAACGCATTACGCATAACTTATAACTCATAACTCATAACGAATAACGCATAACGCAAAATGCATAACGCATGTCGGATCACGCATAACGCATAACGCACAAAGCATAATTCATAACGCATAACGCATAACGTTAACGCATAACCCATAATGCATAAGGCTTGATGCATGACGCATATCGCATATCGCATAAGGCTTGATGCATGACGCATATCGCATAACGCATAATACATAACGTATAACGCATTATGCATAACGCATAACGCATAATGCATAACTCATAAGGCATAACGCATTACGCATAACTTATAACTCATAACTCATAACGAATAACGCATAACGCAAAATGAATAACGCATAAAGCATAACGCATAACCCATAACCCTTAACGCATAACGCATAACGCATAATGCACAACGCTTAACGAATACCGCAAATCGCATAACGCCTAACGCATAACGGATCACGCATGACGCATAAAGCATAACGCATAACGCATAACGCATAACGCGTAACGCATAACGCATAACTCATATCGCATAACGCATAAATCATAACCCATAACGCACAACGCATAACGCATAATGCACAACGCATAACGAATACCGCAAAACGCATAACGCATAACGCATAACGCATAACGGATAACTCATAACGCATAACGCATAACGCATAACGCACACCGTATAACGTATAACGCATAACGCATAACGCATAACGCATAAAGCATAACGCATAACGCATAACGCATGACGCATAACGGATCACGCATAACGCATAACGCATAACGCATAACGCATTACGCATAACGCATAACGAATAACGCATAACGCATAACGCATAACGCATAACGCATAACGCATAACGCATAAAGCATAACGCATTACGCATAACTTATAACTCATAACTCATAAGGAGTAACGCATAACGCATAAAGCATAACGCATAACGCATAACGCATAACGCATAACGCATAACGCATAACGCATAACGCATAACGCATAACGCATAACGCATAACGCATAACGCATAACGCATAACGCATAACGCATAACGCATAACGCATAACGCATAACGCATAACGGATCACGCATAACGCATAACGCATAACGCATAACGCATAACGCATAACGCATAAAGCATAACGCATAACGCAAACGCATTACGCATAACTTATAACTCATAAGGAGTAACGCATAACGCATAAAGCATAACGCTTAACGCATAACGCATAACGCATAACGCATAACGCATAACGCATAACGCATAACGCATAACGCATAACGCATAACGCATAATGCATAAAGCATAACGCATAACGCATAACTTATAACTAATTACTCATAACGAATAACGCATAACGCATAACGCATATCGCATAACGCATAACGCATAATGCATAAAGCATAAAGCATAACGTATAACGCATAACGCATAACGCATAACGCATAACGCATAACGCATAACGCATAACGCATAACGCATAACGCATAACGCATAACGCATAACGCATAACGCATAGCGCTTAACGCATAACGCATAACGCATAACGCATAAACATTACGCATAACGCATAACACAAACGTATAACGCACAACGCATAACGCATAACGCATAACGCTTAACGCATAACGGATCACGCATAACGTATAACGCATAATGCATAACGCATAACGCATAACGCATAATGCATAACGCATAACGCATAACGCATAACGCATAACGCATATCGCATAACGCATAACGCATAATGCATAACGCATAAAGCATAACGTATAACGCATAACGCATAACGCATAACGCATAACGCATAACGCATAAAGCATAACGCATTACGCATAACTTATAACTCATAACTCATAAGGAGTAACGCATAACGCATAAAGCATAACGCATAACGCATAACGCATAACGCATAACGCATAACGCATAACGCATAACGCATAACGCATAACGCATAACGGATCACGCATAACGCATAACGCATAACGCATAACGCATAACGCATAACGCATAACGCATAAAGCATAACGCATAACGCAAACGCATTACGCATAACTTATAACTCATAAGGAGTAACGCATAACGCATAAAGCATAACGCATAACGCATAACGCATAACGCATAACGCATAACGCATAATACATAACGCATAACGCATAATGCATAAAGCATAACGCATAACGCATAACTTATAACTAATTACTCATAACGAATAACGCATAACGCATAACGCATATCGCATAACGCATAACGCATAATGCATAACGCATAAAGCATAACGCATAACTCATAACGCATAACGCATAACGCATAACGCATAACGCATAACGCATAACGCATAACGCATACCGTATAACGCATAACGCATAACGCATAACGCATAACGCATAACGCATAACGCATAACGCATAACGCATAACGCATAACGCATAAAGCAAAACGCATAACGCATAACTTATAACTCATTACTCATAACGAATAACGCATAACGCATAAGGCATAACGCATAACGCATAACGCATAACGCATAACGCATAAAGCATAACGCATAACGCATAACGGATAAAGCATAATGCATAACGCATAACGCATGACGCATTACGCATAACTTATAACTCATAACTCATATCGAATAACGCATAACGCAAAATGCATAACGCATGTCGGATCACGCATAACGCATAACGCATAACGCATAACGCATAACGCATAACGCATAACGCATAACGAATAACGCATAAAGCATAACGCATAACGCATAACGCATAAAGCATAACGCATAACGCATAACGCATAACGCATTACGCATAACGTATATCTTATAACTCATTACTCATAACGAATAACGCATAACGCATAACGCATAACGCATAACGCATAACGCATAACGCATAAAGCATAACGCATTACGCATAACTTATAACTCATAACTCATAAGGAGTAACGCATAACGCATAACGCATAACGCATAACGCATAACGCATAATGCATAACGGATCACGCATAACGCATAACGCATAACGCATAACGCATAACGCATAAAGCATAACGCATAACGCAAACGCAAAACGCATAACTTATAACTCATAAGGAGTAACGCATAACGCATAAAGCATAACGCATAACGCATAACGCATAACGCATAACGCATAATGCATAAAGCATAACGCATAACGCATAACTTATAACTAATTACTCATAACGAATAACGCATATCGCATAACGCATATCGCATAACGCATAACGCATAATGCATAACGCATAAAGCATAACGTATAACGCATAACGCATAACGCATAACGCATAACGCATAACGCATAACGCATAACGCATAACGCATAACGCATAACGCATAACGCATAACGCATAACGCATAACGCATAGCGCTTAACGCATAACGCATAACGCATAACGCATAAAGCATAACGCATAACGCATAACGCAAACGCATAACGCACAACGCATAACGCATAACGCATAACGCTTAACGCATAACGGATCACGCATAACGCATAACGCATAATGCATAACGCATAACGCATAACGGAAAAAGCATAACGCATAACGCATAACGCATAACGCATAACGCATAACGCATATCGCATAACGCATAACGCATAATGCATAACGCATAAAGCATAACGTATAACGCATAACGCATAACGCATAACGCATAACGCATAACGCATAACGCATAAAGCATAACGCATAAACAAAAACGCAAACGTATAACGCACAACGCATAACGCATAACGCATAACGCTTAACGCATAACGGATCACGCATAACGCATATCGCATAATGCATAACGCATAACGCATATCGCATAATGCATAACGCATAAAGCGTAACGCATAACGCATAACGCATAAAGCATAACACATAACGCATAACGCATAATGCACAACGCATAACGAATACAGCAAAACGCATAACGCTTAACGCATAACGCATAACGCATAACGCATAATGCATAACGCATAGCGCATAATGCATAACGCATAACGCATAACGCATAACGCATAACGCATAACGCATAACGCATAACGCATAACGCATAACGTATAACGTATAACGCATACCGCATTACGCATAACTTATAACTCATAACTCATAAGGAGTAACGCATAACGCATAAAGCATAACGCATAACGCATAACGCATAAAGCATAACGCATAACGCATAACTTATAACTCATTACTCATAACGAATAACGCATAACGCATAACTTATAACTCATTACTCATAACGCATAACGCATAACGCATAAAGCATAACGCATATCGCATAACGCATTACGCATAATGCATAACGCATAAAGCATAACGCATAATGCATAACGCATAAAGCATAACGTATAACGCATAACGCATAACGCATAACGCATAACGCATAACGCATAACGCATAACGCATAACGCATAACGCATAACGCATAACGCATAACGCATAACGCATAACGCATAACGCATAACGCATAACGCATAACGCATAACGCATAACGCATAACGCATAACGCATAGCGCTTAACGCATAACGCATAACGCATAACGCATAAAGCATAACGCATAACGCATAACGCAAACGCATAACGCATAACGCATAACGCATAACGCATAACGCATAACGCATAACGCATAATGCATAACGCATAACGCATAACGCATAATGCATAAAGCATAACGTATAACGCACAACGCATAACGCATAACGCATAACGCTTAACGCATAACGGATCACGCATAACGCATAACGCATAATGCATAACGCATAACGCATAACGCATAATGCATAACGCATAACGCATAACGCATAACGCATAACGCATATCGCATAACGCATAACGCATAATGCATAACACATAAAGCATAACGTATAACGCATAACGCATAACGCATAACGCATAACGCATAACGCATAACGCATAACGCATAACGCATAACGCATAACGCATAACGCATAACGCATAAAGCATAACGCATAACGCATAACGCAAACGTATAACGCACAACGCATAACGCATAACGCATAACGATTAACGCATAACGGATCACGCATAACGCATAACGCATAATGCATAACGCATAACGCATAACGCATAATGCATAACGCATAAAGCGTAACGCATAACGCATAACGCATAAAGCATAACACATAACGCATAACGCATAATGCACAACGCATAACGAATACAGCAAAACGCATAACGCTTAACGCATAACGCATAACGCATAACGCATAATGCATAACGCATAGCGCATAACGCATAACGCATAACGCATAACGCATAACGCATAACGCATAACGCATAACGTATAACGTATAACGCATACCGCATTACGCATAACTTATAACTCATAACGAATAACGCATAACGCATAACTTATAACTCATTACTCATAACGCATAACGCATAACGCATAAAGCATAACGCATAATGCATAACACATAAAGCATAACGTATAACGCATAACGCATAACGCATAACGCATAACGCATAACGCATAACGCATAACGCATAACGCATAACGCATAACGCATAACGCATAACGCATAAAGCATAACGCATAACGCATAACGCAAACGTATAACGCACAACGCATAACGCATAACGCATAACGATTAACGCATAACGGATCACGCATAACGCATAACGCATAATGCATAACGCCTAACGCATAACGCATAATGCATAACGCATAAAGCGTAACGCATAACGCATAACGCATAAAGCATAACACATAACGCATAACGCATAATGCACAACGCATAACGAATACAGCAAAACGCATAACGCTTAACGCATAACGCATAACGCATAACGCATAATGCATAACGCATAGCGCATAACGCATAACGCATAACGCATAACGCATAACGCATAACGCATAACGCATAACGTATAACGTATAACGCATACCGCATTACGCATATAACTTATAACTCATAACTCATAAGGAGTAACGCATAACGCATAAAGCATAACGCATAACGCATAACGCATAAAGCATAACGCATAACGCATAACTTATAACTCATTACTCATAACGAATAACGCATAACGCATAACTTATAACTCATTACTCATAACGCATAACGCATAACGCATAAAGCATAACGCATATCGCATAACGGATAAAGCATAATGCATAACGCATAACGCATAACGCATTACGCATTACGCATAACTTATAACTCATAACTCATAAGGAGTAACGCATAACGCATAAAGCATAACGCATAACGCATAACGCATAACGCATAACGCATAACGCATAACGCATAACGCATAACGCATAACGCATAACGGATCACGCATAACGCATAACGCATAACGCATAACGCATAACGCATAACGCATAACGCATTACGCATAACTTATATCTCATAACTCATAAGGAGTAACGCAAAACGCATAAAGCATAATGCATAACGCATAACGCATAACGCATAACGCATAACGCATAACGCATAACGCATAACGCATAACGCATAACGCATAACGCATAACGCATAACGCATAACGCATAACGCATAACGCATAACGCATAACGCATAACGCATAACGCATAATACATAACGTATAACGCATTATGCATAACGCATAACGCATAATGCATAACTCATAAGGCAAAACGCATTACGCATAACTTATAACTCATAACGAATAACGCATAACGCAAAATGAATAACGCATAAAGCATAACGCATAACCCATAACCCTTAACGCATAACGCATAACGCATAATGCACAACGCTTAACGAATACCGCAAATCGCATAACGCCTAACGCATAACGGATCACGCATGACGCATAAAGCATAACGCATAACGCATAACGCATAACGCGTAACGCATAACGCATAACTCATATCGCATAACGCATAAATCATAACCCATAACGCACAACGCATAACGCATAATGCAGAACGCATAACGAATACCGCAAAACGCATAACGCATAACGCATAACGCATAACGCATAACTCATAACGCATAACGCCTAACGCATAACGCACACCGTATAACGTATAACGCATAACGCATAACGCATAACGCATAAAGCATAACGCATAACGCATAACGCATAACGCATAACGGATCACGCATAACGCATAACGCATAACGCATAACGCATTACGCATAACGCATAACGCATAACGCATAACGCATAACGCATAACGCATAACGCATAAAGCATAACGCATTACGCATAACTTATAACTCATAACTCATAAGGAGTAACGCATAACGCATAACGCATAACGCATAACGCATAACGCATAACGCATAACGCATAACGGATCACGCATAACGCATAACGCATAACGCATAACGCATAACGCATAACGCATAAAGCATAACGCATAACGCAAACGCATTACGCATAACTTATAACTCATAAGGAGTAACGCATAACGCATAAAGCATAACGCATAACGCATAACGCATAACGCATAACGCATAACGCATAATGCATAAGGCATAACGCATAACGCATAACTTATAACTAATTAGTCATAACGAATAACGCATAACGCATAACGCATATCGCATAACGCATAACGCATAATGCATAACGCATAAAGCATAATACATAACGTATAACGCATTATGCATAACGCATAACGCATAATGCATCACTCATAAGGCATAACGCATTACGCATAACTTATAACTCATAACGAATAACGCATAACGCAAAATGAATAACGCATAAAGCATAACGCATAACCCATAACCCTTAACGCATAACGCATAACGCATAATGCACAACGCTTAACGAATACCGTAAATCGCATAACGCATAACGCATAACGCATAACGCATAACGCATAACGCATAACGCATAACGCATAACGCATAGCGCTTAACACATAACGCATAACGCATAACGCATAAAGCATAACGCATAACGCATAACGCAAACGCATAACGCACAACGCATAACGCAGAACGCATAACGCTTAACGCATAACGGATCACGCATAACGCATAACGCATAATGCATAACGCATAACGCATAACGCATAATGCATAACGCATAACGCATAACGCATAACGCATAACGCATATCGCATAACGCATAACGCATAATGCATAACGCATAAAGCATAACGTATAACGCATAACGCATAACGCATAACGCATAACGCATAACGCATAACGCATAACGCATAACGCATAAAGCATAACGCATATCGCATAACGGATAAAGCATAATGCATAACGCATAACGCATAACGCATTACGCATTACGCATAACTTATAACTCATAACTCATAAGGAGTAACGCATAACGCATAAAGCATAACGCATAACGCATAACGCATAACGCATAACGCATAACGCATAACGCATAACGCATAACGCATAACGGATCACGCATAACGCATAACGCATAACGCATAACGCATAACGCATAACGCATAACGCATAACGCATAACGCATAAAGCATAACGCATAACGCATAACGCATAACGCATTACGCATAACTTATATCTCATAACTCATAAGGAGTAACGCAAAACGCATAAAGCATAACGCATAACGCATAACGCATAACGCATAACTCATAACGCATAACGCATAACGCATAACGCGCACCGTATAACGTATAACGCATAACGCATAACGCATAACGCATAAAGCATAACGCATAACGCATAACGCATAACGCATAACGGATCACGCATAACGCATAACGCATAACGCATAACGCATTACGCATAACGCATAACGCATAACGCATAACGCATAACGCATAACGCATAACGCATAACGCATAACGCATAAAGCATAACGCATTACGCATAACTTATAACTCATAACTCATAAGGAGTAACGCATAACGCATAACGCATAACGCATAACGCATAACGCATAACGCATAACGGATCACGCATAACGCATAACGCATAACGCATAACGCATAACGCATAACGCATAAAGCATAACGCATAACGCAAACGCATTACGCATAACTTATAACTCATAAGGAGTAACGCATAACGCATAAAGCATAACGCATAACGCATAACGCATAACGCATAACGCATAACGCATAATGCATAAAGCATAACGCATAACGCATAACTTATAACTAATTACTCATAACGAATAACGCATAACGCATAACGCATATCGCATAACGCATAACGCATAATGCATAACGCATAAAGCATAACGCATAGCGCTTAACGCATAACGCATAACGCATAACGCATAAAGCATAACGCATAACGCATAACGCATAACGCAAACGCATAACGCACAACGCATAACGCATAACGCATAACGGATCACGCATAACGCATAACGCATAATGCATAACGCATAACGCATAACGCATAATGCATAACGCATAACGCATAACGCATAACGCATAACGCATAACGCATATCGCATAACGCATAACGCATAATGCATAACGCATAAAGCATAACGTATAACGCATAACGCATAACGCATAACGCATAACGCATAACGCATAACGCATAAAGCATAACGCATAAACAAAAACGCAAACGTATAACGCACAACGCATAACGCATAACGCATAACGCTTAACGCATAACGGATCACGCATAACGCATAACGCATAATGCATAACGGATAACGCATATCGCATAATGCATAACGCATAAAGCGTAACGCATAACGCATAACGCATAAAGCATAACACATAACGCATAACGCATAATGCACAACGCATAACGAATACAGCAAAACGCATAACGCTTAACGCATAACGCATAACGCATAACGCATAATGCATAACGCATAGCGCATAACGCATAACGCATAACGCATAACGCATAACGCATAACGCATAACGCATAACGCATAACGCATAACGTATAACGTATAACGCATACCGCATTACGCATAACTTATAACTCATAACTCATAAGGAGTAACGCATAACGCATAAAGCATAACGCATAACGCATAACGCATAAAGCATAACGCATAACGCATAACTTATAACTCATTACTCATAACGAATAACGCATAACGCATAACTTGTAACTCATTACTCATAACGCATAACGCATAACGCATAAAGCATAACGCATAACGCATAACGGATAAAGCATAATGCATAACGCATAGCGCATAACGCATAACGCATAACGCATAACGCATAACGCATAACGCATAAAGCATAACGCATAACGGATAAAGCATAATGCATAACGCATAACGCATAACGCATTATGCATAACTTATAACTCATTACTCATAACGAATAACGCATAACGCAAAATGCATAACGCATGTCGGATCACGCATAACGCATAACGCATAACGCATAACGCATAACGCATAACGCATAACGCATAACGCAAAATGCATAACGCATGTCGGATCACGCATAACGCATAACGCATAACGCATAACGCATAACGCATAACGCATAACGCATAACGCATAACGCATAAAGCATAACGCATAACGCATAACTTATAACTCATTACTCATAACTTATAACTCATAACTCATAAGGAGTAACGCATAACGCATAAAGCATAACGCATAACGCATAACGCATAACGCATAACGCATAACGCATAACGCATAACGCATAACGCATGACGCATAACGCATAACGCATAACGCATAATGCATAAAGCATAACGCATAACGCATAACTTATAACGCATTACTCATAACGAATAACGCATAACGCATAACGCATATCGCATAACGCATAACACATAATGCATAACGCATAAAGCATAACGCGTAACGCATAACGCATAACGCATAACGCATAACGCATAACGCATAACGCATAACGCATAACTCATAACGCATGACGCATAACGCATAACGCATAACGCATAAAGCATAACGCATAACGCATAACTTATAACTCATTACTCATAACGAATAACGCATAACGCATAACGCATAACGGATAACGCATATCGCATAACGCATAACGCATAATGCATAACGCATAAAGCATAACGCATAACGCATAACGCATAACGCATAACCCCTAACGCATAACGCATAACGTATAACTCATAACGCATAACGCATAACGCATAACGCATAACGCCTAACGCATAACGCATAACGCATAACCCCTAACGCATAACGCATAACGCATAACGCATAACGCATAACGCATAACGTGTAACTAATAACGCATAACGCATAAAGCATAACGCATAACGCATAACGCATATCGCATAACGCATAACGCATAACGTATAACGCATAACGCATAACGCATACCGTATAACGCATAACGCATAACGCAAACGTATAACGCACAACGCATAACGCATAACGAACAACGGATAACGCATAACGCATAACGCATAACGAATACCGCAAAACGTATATCGCCTAACACATAACGGATCACGCATAACGCATAACGCATAACGTATAACGCATAACGCATAACACATAACCCATAACGCATAATGCACAACGCATTACGAATACAGCAAAACGCATAACGCTTAACGCATAACGGATCACGCATAACGCATAACGCATAATGCATTACGCATAACGCATAACGCATAATGCATAACGCATAAAGCGTAACGCATAACGCATAACGCATAAAGCATAACACATAACGCATAACGCAAAATGCATAACGCATGTCGGATCACGCATAACGCATAACGCATAACGCATAACGCATAACGCATAACGCATAACGCATAACGGATCACGCATAACGCATAACGCATAACGCATAACGCATAACGCATAACGCATAACGCATAACGCATAACGCATAACGCATAACGCATAAAGCATAACGCATGACGCATAACGCATAACACATAACGCATAACGCATAATGCACAACGCATTACGAATACAGCAAAACGCATAACGCTTAACGCATAACGGATCACGCATAACGCATAACGCATAATGCATAACGCATAACGCATAACGCATAACGCATAATGCATAACGCATAAAGCGTAACGCATAACGCATAACGCATAAAGCATAACACATAACGCATAACGCATAATGTACAACGCATAACGAATACAGCAAAACGCATAACGCTTAACGCATAACGTATAACGCATAACGCATAATGCATAACGCATAGCGCATAACGCATAACGCATAACGCATAACGCATAACTCATAACTCATAAGGAGTAACGCATAACGCATAAAGCATAACGCATAACGCATAACGCATAAAGCATAACGCATAACGCATAACTTATAACTCATTACTCATAACGAATAACGCATAACGCATAACTTATAACTCATTACTCATAACGCATAACGCATAACGCATAAAGCATAACGCATAACGCATAACGCATAAAGCATTACGCATAACGCATAACTTATAACTCATTACTCATAACGAATAACGCATAACGCATAAAGCATAACGCATAACGCATAACGCATAAAGCATAACGCATAACGCATAACTTATAACTCATTACTCATAACGAATAACGCATAACGCATAACTTATAACTCATTACTCATAACGCATAACGCATAACGCATAAAGCATAACGCATAACGCATAACGCATAACGCATAAAGCATAACGCATAAAGCATAACGCATAACGCATAACGCATAACGCATTACGCATAACGCATAACTTATAACTCATTACTCATAACGAATAACGCATAACGCATAACGCATAACGCATAACGCATAACGCATAAAGCATAACGCATAACGCATAACGGATAAAGCATAATGCATAACGGATAACGCAGAACGCATTACGCATAACTTATAACTCATAACTCAAACGAATAACGCATAACGCAAAATGCATAACGCATAACGCATAACGCATAAAGCATAACGCATAACGCATAACGGATAAAGCATAATGCATAACGCATAACGCATAACGCATTACGCATAACTTATAACTCATAACTCATAACGAATAACGCATAACGCAAAATGCATAACGCATGTCGGATCACGCAAAACGCATAACGCATAAAGCATAAATCATAACGCATAACGAATACCGCAAAACGTATATCGCCTAACGCATAACGCATAACGCATAACGCATAACGCATAACGCATAACGCATAACGCATAACGCATAAAGCATAACGCATAACGCATAACGGATAAAGCATAACGCATAACGCATAACGCATAACGCATAAAGCATAACGCATTACGCATAACTTATAACTCATAACTCATAAGGAGTAACGCATAACGCATAACGCATAACACATAACGCATAACGCATAATGCACAACGCATTACGAATACAGCAAAACGCATAACGCTTAACGCATAACGGATCACGCATAACGCATAACGCATAATTCATAACGCATAACGCATAACGCATAATGCATAACGCATAAAGCGTAACGCATAACGCATAACGCATAAAGCATAACACATAACGCATAACGCATAATGCACAACGCATAACGGATAAAGAATAATGCATAACGCATAACGCATAACGCATTACGCATAACTTATAACTCATAACTCATAAGGAGTAACGCATAACGCATAAAGCATAACGCATAACGCATAACGCATAAAGAATAACGCATAACGCATAACGCATAACGCATAACGCATAACGCATAACGCATAACGCATAACGCATAACGCATACCGTATAACGCATAACGCATAACGCATAACGCATAACGCATAACGCATAACGCATAACGCATAACGCATAAAGCATAACGCATAACGCATAACTTATAACTCATTACTCATAACGAATAACGCATAACGCATAAGGCATAACGCATAACGCATAACGCATAACGCATAACGCATAACGCATAACGCATAAAGCATAACGCATAACGCATAACGCATAACGCATAACGCATAACGCATAACGCATAACGCATAACGCATAAAGCATAACGCATAACGCATAACGGATAAAGCATAATGCATAACGCATAACGCATAACGCATAACGCATAACGCATAACGTATATCGTATAACGAATACCGCATTACGCATAACTTATAACTCATAACTCATAAGGAGTAACGCATAACGCATAAAGCATAACGCATAACGCATAACGCATAAAGCATAACGCATAACGCATAACTTATAACTCATTACTCATAACGAATAACGCATAACGCATAACTTATAACTCATTACTCATAACGCATAACGCATAACGCATAAAGCATAACGCATAACGCATAACGGATAAAGAATAATGCATAACGCATAACGCATAACGCATTACGCATAACTTATAACTCATAACTCATAAGGAGTAACGCATAACGCATAAAGCATAACGCATAACGCATAAGGCATAAAGCATAACGCATAACGCATAACGCATAACGCATAACGCATAACGCATAACGCATAACGCATAACGCGTAACGCATAACGCATAACGCATAACGCATAACGCATAACGCATAACGCATACCGTATAACGCATAACGCATAACGCATAACGCATAACGCATAACGCATAACGCATAACGCATAACGCATAACGCATAACGCATAACGCATAACGCATAACGCATAAAGCATAACGCATAACGGATAAAGCATAATGCATAACGCATAACGCATAACGCATTATGCATAACTTATAACTCATTACTCATAACGAATAACGCATAACGCAAAATGCATAACGCATGTCGGATCACGCATAACGCATAACGCATAACGCATAACGCATAACGCATAACGCATAACGCATAACGCAAAATGCATAACGCATGTCGGATCACGCATAACGCATAACGCATAACGCATAACGCATAACGCATAACGCATAACGCATAACGCATAACGCATAACGCATAAAGCATAACGCATAACGCATAACTTATAACTCATTACTCATAACTTATAACTCATAACTCATAAGGAGTAACGCATAACGCATAAAGCATAACGCATAACGCATAACGCATAACGCATAACGCATAACGCATAACGCATAACGCATAACGCATAACGCATAACGCATAACGCATAACGCATAATGCATAAAGCATAACGCATAACGCATAACTTATAACGCATTACTCATAACGAATAACGCATAACGCATAACGCATATCGCATAACGCATAACACATAATGCATAACGCATAAAGCATAACGCGTAACGCATAACGCATAACGCATAACGCATAACGCATAACGCATAACGCATAACGCATAACGCATAACGCATAACTCATAACGCATGACGCATAACGCATAACGCATAACGCATAAAGCATAACGCATAACGCATAACTTATAACTCATTACTCATAACGAATAACGCATAACGCATAACGCATAACGGATAACGCATATCGCATAACGCATAACGCATAATGCATAACGCATAAAGCATAACGCATAACGCATAACGCATAACGCATAACCCCTAACGCATAACGCATAACGTATAACTCATAACGCATAACGCATAACGCATAACGCCTAACGCATAACGCATAACGCATAACCCCTAACGCATAACGCATAACGCATAACGCATAACGCATAACGCATAACGTGTAACTAATAACGCATAACGCATAAAGCATAACGCATAACGCATAACGCATATCGCATAACGCATAACGCATAACGTATAACGCATAACGCATAACGCATACCGTATAACGCATAACGCATAACGCAAACGTATAACGCACAACGCATAACGCATAACGAACAACGGATAACGCATAACGCATAACGCATAACGAATACCGCAAAACGTATATCGCCTAACACATAACGGATCACGCATAACGCATAACGCATAACGTATAACGCATAACGCATAACGCATAACACATAACCCATAGCGCATAATGCACAACGCATTACGAATACAGCAAAACGCATAACGCTTAACGCATAACGGATCACGCATAACGCATAACGCATAATGCATTACGCATAACGCATAACGCATAATGCATAACGCATAAAGCGTAACGCATAACGCATAACGCATAAAGCATAACACATAACGCATAACGCATAATGCACAACGCATAACGAATAAAGCAAAACGCATAACGCTTAACGCATAACGCATAACGCATAATGCATAACGCATAGCGCATAACGCATAACGCATAACGCACAACGCATAACGCATAACGCATAACGCATAACGCATAACGCATAACGTATAACGTATAACGCATACCGCATTACGCATAACTTATAACTCATAACTCATAACGAATAACGCATAACGCAAAATGCATAACGCATGTCGGATCACGCATAACGCATAACGCATAACGCATAACGCATAACGCATAACGCATAACGCATAACGGATCACGCATAACGCATAACGCATAACGCATAACGCATAACGCATCACGTATAACGCATAACGCATAAAGCATAACGCATAACGCATAACGCATTACGCATAACTTATAACTCATAACTCATAAGGAGTAACGCATAACGCATAAAGCATAACGCATAACGCATAACGCATAACGCATAACGCATAACGCATAACGCATAACGCATAACGCATAACGTTAACGCATAACCCATAACGCATAAGGCTTGATGCATGACGCATATCGCATATCGCATAAGGCTTGATATATGACGCATATCGCATATCGCATAAGGCTTGATGCATGACGCATATCGCATAACGCATAATGCATAACTCATAAGGCATAACAAATTACGCATAACTTATAACTCATAACTCATAACGAATAACGCATAACGCAAAATGAATAACGCATAAAGCGTAACGCATAACCCATAACCCATAACGCATAACGCATAACGCATAATGCACAACGCTTAACGAATACCGCAAATCGCATAACGCCTAACGCATAACGGATCACGCATGACGCATAAAGCATAACGCATAACGCATAACGCATAACGCATAACGCATATCGCATAACGCATAAATCATAACCCATAACGCACAACGCATAACGCATAATGCACAACGCATAACGAATACCGCAAAACGCATAACGCATAACGCATACCGCTTAACTCATAACGCATAACGCATAAAGCATTACGCATTACGCATAACTTATAACTCATAACTCATAAGGAGTAACGCATAACGCATAAAGCATAACGCATAACGCATAACGCATAACGCATAACGCATAACGCATAACGCATAACGCATAACGCATAACGCATAACGCATAACGCATAACGCATAACGCATAACGCATAACGGATCACGCATAACGCATAACGCATAACGCATAACGCATAACGCATAAAGCATAACGCATAACGCATAACGCATTACGCATAACGCATAACGCATAACGCATAACGCAAAATGCATAACGCATGTCGGATCACGCATAACGCATAACGCATAACGCATAACGCATAACGCATAACGCATAACGCATAACGCATAACGCATAACGCATAACGCATAACGCATAACGCATAAAGCATAACGCATAACGCATAACGCATAACGCATAACGCATAACGCATAACGCATAACGCATAATGCATAAAGCATAACGCATAACGCATAACTTATAACTCATTACTCATAACGAATAACGCATAACGCATATCGCATAACGCATAACGCATAACGCATAACGCATAACGCAAAATGCATAACGCATGTCGGATCACGCATAACGCATAACGCATAACGCATAACGCATAACGCATAACGCATAACGCATAACGCATAACGCATAACGCATAACGCATAACGCATAACGCATAACGCATAAAGCATAACGCATAACGCATAACTTATAACTCATTACTCATAACTTATAACTCATAACTCATAAGGAGTAACGCATAACGCATAAAGCATAACGCATAACGCATAACGCATAACGCATAACGCATAACGCATAACGCATAATGCATAAAGCATAACGCATAACGCATAACTTATAACGCATTACTCATAACGAATAACGCATAACGCATAACGCATATCGCATAACGCATAACACATAATGCATAACGCATAAAGCATAACGCGTAACGCATAACGCATAACGCATAACGCATAACGCATAACGCATAACGCATAACGCATAACGCATAACTCATAACGCATGACGCATAACGCATAACGCATAACGCAAAATGCATAACGCATGTCGGATCACGCATAACGCATAACGCATAACGCATAACGCATAACGCATAACGCATAACGCATAACGCATAACGCATAACGCATAACGCATAAAGCATAACGCATAACGCATAACTTATAACTCATTACTCATAACTTATAACTCATAACTCATAAGGAGTAACGCATAACGCATAAAGCATAACGCATAACGCATAACGCATAACGCATAACGCATAACGCATAACGCATAACGCATAACGCATAACGCATAACGCATAACGCATAACGCATAATGCATAAAGCATAACGCATAACGCATAACTTATAACGCATTACTCATAACGAATAACGCATAACGCATAACGCATATCGCATAACGCAGAACACATAATGCATAACGCATAAAGCATAACGCGTAACGCATAACGCATAACGCATAACGCATAACGCATAACGCATAACGCATAACGCATAACGCATAACGCATAACTCATAACGCATGACGCATAACGCATAACGCATAACGCATAAAGCATAACGCATAACGCATAACTTATAACTCATTACTCATAACGAATAACGCATAACGCATAACGCATAACGGATAACGCATATCGCATAACGCATAACGCATAATGCATAACGCATAAAGCATAACGCATAACGCATAACGCATAACGCATAACCCCTAACGCATAACGCATAACGTATAACTCATAACGCATAACGCATAACGCATAACGCCTAACGCATAACGCATAACGCATAACCCCTAACGCATAACGCATAACGCATAACGCATAACGCATAACGCATAACGTGTAACTAATAACGCATAACGCATAAAGCATAACGCATAACGCATAACGCATATCGCATAACGCATAACGCATAACGTATAACGCATAACGCATAACGCATACCGTATAACGCATAACGCATAACGCAAACGTATAACGCACAACGCATAACGCATAACGAACAACGGATAACGCATAACGCATAACGCATAACGAATACCGCAAACCGTATATCGCCTAACACATAACGGATCACGCATAACGCATAACGCATAACGTATAACGCATAACGCATAACGCATAACACATAACCCATAACGCATAATGCACAACGCATTACGAATACAGCAAAACGCATAACGCTTAACGCATAACGGATCACGCATAACGCATAACGCATAATGCATTACGCATAACGCATAACGCATAATGCATAACGCATAAAGCGTAACGCATAACGCATAACGCGTAAAGCATAACACATAACGCATAACGCATAATGCACAACGCATAACGAATAAAGCAAAACGCATAACGCTTAACGCATAACGCATAACGCATAACGCATAATGCATAACGCATAGCGCATAACGCATAACGCATAACGCACAACGCATAACGCATAACGCATAACGCATAACGCATAACGCATAACGTATAACGTATAACGCATACCGCATTACGCATAACTTATAACTCATAACTCATAACGAATAACGCATAACGCAAAATGCATAACGCATGTCGGATCACGCATAACGCATAACGCATAACGCATAACGCATAACGCATAACGCATAACGGATCACGCATAACGCATAACGCATAACGCATAACGCATAACGCATCACGCATAACGCATAACGCATAAAGCATAACGCATAACGCATAACGCATTACGCATAACTTATAACTCATAACTCATAAGGAGTAACGCATAACGCATAAAGCATAACGCATAACGCATAACGCATAACGCATAACGCATAACGCATAACGCATAACGCATAACGCATAACGTTAACGCATAACCCATAACGCATAAGGCTTGATGCATGACGCATATCGCATATCGCATAAGGCTTGATATATGACGCATATCGCATATCGCATAAGGCTTGATGCATGACGCATATCGCATAACGCATAATGCATAACTCATAAGGCATAACAAATTACGCATAACTTATAACTCATAACTCATAACGAATAACGCATAACGCAAAATGAATAACGCATAAAGCGTAACGCATAACCCATAACCCATAACGCATAACGCATAACGCATAATGCACAACGCTTAACGAATACCGCAAATCGCATAACGCCTAACGCATAACGGATCACGCATGACGCATAAAGCATAACGCATAACGCATAACGCATAACGCATAACGCATAACGCATAACGCATAATGCATAAAGCATAACGCATAATGCATAACTTATAACTCATTACTCATAACGAATAACGCATAACGCATATCGCATAACGCATAACGCATAATGCATAACGCATAAAGCATAACGCATAACGCATAACGCATAACGCATAACGCATAACGCATAACGCATAACGCATAACGCATAACGCATAACGCATAACGCATAACGCATGACGCATAACGCATAACGCATAACGCATAACGCATAACGCAAACGTATAACGCAGAACGCATAACGAATAACTCAAAACTCATAACGAATAACGCATAACGCAAAATGCATAACGCATGTCGGATCACGCATAACGCATAACGCATAACGCATAACGCATAACGCATAACGCATAACGGATCACGCATAACGCATAACGCATAACGCATAACGCATAACGCATAACGCATAACGCATAACGCATAACGCATAACGCATAAAGCATAACGCATGACGCATAACGCATAACACATAACGCATAACGCATAATGCACAACGCATTACGAATACAGCAAAACGCATAACGCTTAACGCATAACGGATCACGCATAACGCATAACGCATAATGCATAACGCATAACGCATAACGCATAACGCATAACGCATAACGCATAACGCATTACTCATAACGCATAACTTATAACTCATTACTCATAACGAATAACGCATAACGCATAACGCATAACGCATAACGCATAAAGCATAACGCATAACGCATAACGGATAAAGCATAATGTATAACGGATAACGCAGAACGCATTACGCATAACTTATAACTCATAACTCAAACGAATAACGCATAACGCAAAATGCATAACGCATAACGCATAACGCATAAAGCATAACGCATAACGCATAACGGATAAAGCATAATGCATAACGCATAACGCATAACGCATTACGCATAACTTATAACTCATAACTCATAACGAATAACGCATAACGCAAAATGCATAACGCATGTCGGATCACGCATAACGCATAACGCATAAAGCATAAATCATAACGCATAACGAATACCGCAAAACGTATATCGCCTAACGCATAACGCATAACGCATAACGCATAACGCATAACGCATAACGCATAACGCATAACGCATAACGCATAAAGCATAACGCATAACGCATAACGGATAAAGCATAACGCATAACGCATAACGCATAACGCATAAAGCATAACGCATTACGCATAACTTATAACTCATAACTCATAAGGAGTAACGCATAACGCATAACGCATAACACATAACGCATAACGCATAATGCACAACGCATTACGAATACAGCAAAACGCATAACGCTTAACGCATAACGGATCACGCATAACGCATAACGCATAATTCATAACGCATAACGCATAACGCATAATGCATAACGCATAAAGCGTAACGCATAACGCATAACGCATAAAGCATAACACATAACGCATAACGCATAATGCACAACGCATAACGAATAAAGCAAAACGCATAACGCTTAACGCATAACGCATAACGCATAACGCATAATGCATAACGCATAGCGCATAACGCATAACGCATAACGCATAACGCATAACGCATAAAGCATAACGCATAACGCATAACTTATAACTCATTACTCATAACGAATAACGCATAACGCATAACTTATAACTCATTACTCATAACGCATAACGCATAACGCATAAAGCATAACGCATAACGCATAACGGATAAAGAATAATGCATAACGCATAACGCATAACGCATTACGCATAACTTATAACTCATAACTCATAAGGAGTAACGCATAACGCATAAAGCATAACGCATAACGCATAACGCATAAAGAATAACGCATAACGCATAACGCATAACGCATAACGCATAACGCATAACGCATAACGCATAACGCATAACGCATACCGTATAACGCATAACGCATAACGCATAACGCATAACGCATAACGCATAACGCATAACGCATAACGCATAAAGCATAACGCATAACGCATAACTTATAACTCATTACTCATAACGAATAACGCATAACGCATAAGGCATAACGCATAACGCATAACGCATAACGCATAACGCATAACGCATAACGCATAAAGCATAACGCATAACGCATAACGCACAACGCATAACGCATAACGCATAACGCATAACGCATAACGCATAAAGCATAACGCATAACGCATAACGGATAAAGCATAATGCATAACGCATAACGCATAACGCATAACGCATAACGCATAACGTATATCGTATAACGCATACCGCATTACGCATAACTTATAACTCATAACTCATAAGGAGTAACGCATAACGCATAAAGCATAACGCATAACGCATAACGCATAAAGCATAACGCATAACGCATAACTTATAACTCATTACTCATAACGAATAACGCATAACGCATAACTTATAACTCATTACTCATAACGCATAACGCATAACGCATAAAGCATAACGCATAACGCATAACGGATAAAGAATAATGCATAACGCATAACGCATAACGCATTACGCATAACTTATAACTCATAACTCATAAGGAGTAACGCATAACGCATAAAGCATAACGCATAACGCATAAGGCATAAAGCATAACGCATAACGCATAACGCATAACGCATAACGCATAACGCATAACGCATAACGCATAACGCATAACGCATAACGCATAACGCATAACGCATAACGCATAACGCATAACGCATACCGTATAACGCATAACGCATAACGCATAACGCATAACGCATAACGCATAACGCATAACGCATAACGCATAACGCATAACGCATAACGCATAACGCATAACGCATAACGCATAAAGCATAACGCATAACGGATAAAGCATAATGCATAACGCATAACGCATAACGCATTATGCATAACTTATAACTCATTACTCATAACGAATAACGCATAACGCAAAATGCATAACGCATGTCGGATCACGCATAACGCATAACGCATAACGCATAACGCATAACGCATAACGCAAAATGCATAACGCATGTCGGATCACGCATAACGCATAACGCATAACGCATAACGCATAACGCATAACGCATAACGCATAACGCATAACGCATAACGCATAACGCATAACGCATAACGCATAAAGCATAACGCATAACGCATAACTTATAACTCATTACTCATAACTTATAACTCATAACTCATAAGGAGTAACGCATAACGCATAAAGCATAACGCATAACGCATAACGCATAACGCATAACGCATAACGCATAACGCATAACGCATAACGCATAACGCATAACGCATAACGCATAATGCATAAAGCATAACGCATAACGCATAACTTATAACGCATTACTCATAACGAATAACGCATAACGCATAACGCATATCGCATAACGCATAACACATAATGCATAACGCATAAAGCATAACGCGTAACGCATAACGCATAACGCATAAAGCATAACGCATAACGCATAACTTATAACTCATTACTCATAACGAATAACGCATAACGCATAACGCATAACGGATAACGCATATCGCATAACGCATAACGCATAATGCATAACGCATAAAGCATAACGCATAACGCATAACGCATAACGCATAACCCCTAACGCATAACGCATAACGTATAACTCATAACGCATAACGCATAACGCATAACGCCTAACGCATAACGCATAACGCATAACCCCTAACGCATAACGCATAACGCATAACGCATAACGCATAACGCATAACGTGTAACTAATAACGCATAACGCATAAAGCATAACGCATAACGCATAACGCATATCGCATAACGCATAACGCATAACGTATAACGCATAACGCATAACGCATACCGTATAACGCATAACGCATAACGCAAACGTATAACGCACAACGCATAACGCATAACGAACAACGGATAACGCATAACGCATAACGCATAACGAATACCGCAAAACGTATATCGCCTAACACATAACGGATCACGCATAACGCATAACGCATAACGTATAACGCATAACGCATAACGCATAACACATAACCCATAACGCATAATGCACAACGCATTACGAATACAGCAAAACGCATAACGCTTAACGCATAACGGATCACGCATAACGCATAACGCATAATGCATTACGCATAACGCATAACGCATAATGCATAACGCATAAAGCGTAACGCATAACGCATAACGCATAAAGCATAACACATAACGCATAACGCATAATGCACAACGCATAACGAATAAAGCAAAACGCATAACGCTTAACGCATAACGCATAACGCATAACGCATAATGCATAACGCATAGCGCATAACGCATAACGCATAACGCATAACGCATAACGCATAACGCATAACGCATAACGCATAACGCATAACGTATAACGTATAACGCATACCGCATTACGCATAACTTATAACTCATAACTCATAACGAATAACGCATAACGCAAAATGCATAACGCATGTCGGATCACGCATAACGCATAACGCATAACGCATAACACATAACGCATAACGCATAACGGATCACGCATAACGCATAACGCATAACGCATAACGCATAACGCATAACGCATCACGCATAACGCATAACGCATAAAGCATAACGCATAACGCATAACGCATTACGCATAACTTATAACTCATAACTCATAAGGAGTAACGCATAACGCATAAAGCATAACGCATAACGCATAACGCATAACGCATAACGCATAACGCATAACGCATAACGCATAACGTTAACGCATAACCCATAACGCATAAGGCTTGATGCATGACGCATATCGCATATCGCATAAGGCTTGATATATGACGCATATCGCATATCGCATAGGGCTTGATGCATGACGCATATCGCATAACGCATAATGCATAACTCATAAGGCATAACAATTTACGCATAACTTATAACTCATAACTCATAACGAATAACGCATAACGCAAAATGAATAACGCATAAAGCGTAACGCATAACCCATAACCCATAACGCATAACGCATAAAGCATAACGCATAACGCATAACGCATAACGCATAACGCATAACGCATAACGCATAACGCATAACGCATAACGCATAACGCATAACGCATAACGCATAACGCATAACGCATAACGCATAACGCATAACGGATCACGCATAACGCATAACGCATAACGCATAACGCATAACGCATAAAGCATAACGCATAACGCATAACGCATTACGCATAACTTATAACTCATAACTCGTAAGGAGTAACGCATAACGCATAAAGCATAACGCATAACGCATAACGCATAACGCATAACGCATAACGCATAACGCATAATGCATAAAGCATAACGCATAACGCATAACTTATAACTCATTACTCATAACGAATAACGCATAACGCATATCGCATAACGCATAACGCATAACGCATAACGCATAACGCAAAATGCATAACGCATGTCGGATCACGCATAACGCATGACGCATAACGCATAACGCATAACGCATAACGCAAAATGCATAACGCATGTCGGATCACGCATAACGCATAACGCATAACGCATAACGCATAACGCATAACGCATAACGCATAACGCATAACGCATAAAGCATAACGCATAACGCATAACTTATAACTCATTACTCATAACTTATAACTCATAACTCATAAGGAGTAACGCATAACGCATAAAGCATAACGCATAACGCATAACGCATAACGCATAACGCATAACGCATAACGCATAACGGATAAAGAATAATGCATAACGCATAACGCATAACGCATTACGCATAACTTATAACTCATAACTCATAAGGAGTAACGCATAACGCATAAAGCATAACGCATAACGCATAACGCATAAAGAATAACGCATAACGCATAACGCATAACGCATAACGCATAACGCATAACGCATAACGCATAACGCATAACGCATAACGCATAACGCATACCGTATAACGCATAACGCATAACGCATAACGCATAACGCATAACGCATAACGCATAACGCATAACGCATAAAGCATAACGCATAACGCATAACTTATAACTCATTACTCATAACGAATAACGCATAACGCATAAAGCATAACGCATAACGCATAACGGATAAAGAATAATGCATAACGCATAACGCATAACGCATTACGCATAACTTATAACTCATAACTCATAAGGAGTAACGCATAACGCATAAAGCATAACGCATAACGCATAAGGCATAAAGCATAACGCATAACGCATAACGCATTATGCATAACTTATAACTCATTACTCATAACGAATAACGCATAACGCAAAATGCATAACGCATGTCGGATCACGCATAACGCATAACGCATAACGCATAACGCATAACGCATAACGCAAAATGCATAACGCATGTCGGATCACGCATAACGCATAACGCATAACGCATAACGCATAACGCATAACGCATAACGCATAACGCATAACGCATAACGCATAACGCATAAAGCATAACGCATAACGCATAACTTATAACTCATTACTCATAACTTATAACTCATAACTCATAAGGAGTAACGCATAACGCATAAAGCATAACGCATAACGCATAACGCATAACGCATAACGCATAACGCATAACGCATAACGCATAACGCATAACGCATAACGCATAACGCATAACGCATAACGCATAATGCATAAAGCATAACGCATAACGCATAACTTATAACGCATTACTCATAACGAATAACGCATAACGCATAACGCATATCGCATAACGCATAACACATAATGCATAACGCATAAAGCATAACGCGTAACGCATAACGCATAACGCATAAAGCATAACGCATAACGCATAACTTATAACTCATTACTCATAACGAATAACGCATAACGCATAACGCATAACGGATAACGCATATCGCATAACGCATAACGCATAACGCATAACGCATAACGCATAACGCATAACGCATAACGCATAATGCATAAAGCATAACGCATAACGCATAACTTATAACTCATTACTCATAACGCATAACGCATAACGCATAAAGCATAACGCATAACGCATAACGGATAAAGAATAATGCATAACGCATAACGCATAACGCATTACGCATAACTTATAACTCATAACTCATAAGGAGTAACGCATAACGCATAAAGCATAACGCATAACGCATAAGGCATAAAGCATAACGCATAACGCATAACGCATAACGCATAACGCATAACGCATAACGCATAACGCATAACGCATAACGCATAACGCATAACGCATAACGCATAACGCATAACGCATAACGCATACCGTATAACGCATAACGCATAACGCATAACGCATAACGCATAACGCATAACGCATAACGCATAACGCATAACGCATAACGCATAACACATAACGCATAACGCATAACGCATAACGCATAACGCATAAAGCATAACGCATAACGGATAAAGCATAATGCATAACGCATAACGCATAACGCATTATGCATAACTTATAACTCATTACTCATAACGAATAACGCATAACGCAAAATGCATAACGCATGTCGGATCACGCATAACGCATAACGCATAACGCATAACGCATAACGCATAACGCATAACGCATAACGCAAAATGCATAACGCATGTCGGATCACGCATAACGCATAACGCATAACGCATAACGCATAACGCATAACGCATAACGCATAACGCATAACGCATAACGCATAACGCATAAAGCATAACGCATAACGCATAACTTATAACTCATTACTCATAACTTATAACTCATAACTCATAAGGAGTAACGCATAACGCATAAAGCATAACGCATAACGCATAACGCATAACGCATAACGCATAACGCATAACGCATAACGCATAACGCATAACGCATAACGCATAACGCATAACGCATAACGCATAACGCATAATGCATAAAGCATAACGCATAACGCATAACTTATAACGCATTACTCATAACGAATAACGCATAACGCATAACGCATATCGCATAACGCATAACACATAATGCATAACGCATAAAGCATAACGCGTAACGCATAACGCATAACGCATAAAGCATAACGCATAACGCATAACTTATAACTCATTACTCATAACCAATAACGCATAACGCATAACGCATAACGGATAACGCATATCGCATAACGCATAACGCATAATGCATAACGCATAAAGCATAACGCATAACGCATAACGCATAACGCATAACCCCTAACGCATAACGCATAACGTATAACTCATAACGCATAACGCATAACGCATAATGCATAACTCATAAGGCATAACAAATTACGCATAACTTATAACTCATAACTCATAACGAATAACGCATAACGCAAAATGAATAACGCATAAAGCGTAACGCATAACCCATAACCCATAACGCATAACGCATAACGCATAATGCACAACGCTTAACGAATACCGCAAATCGCATAACGCCTAACGCATAACGGATCACGCATGACGCATAAAGCATAACGCATAACGCATAACGCATAACGCATAACGCATATCGCATAACGCATAAATCATAACCCATAACGCACAACGCATAACGCATAATGCACAACGCATAACGAATACCGCAAAACGCATAACGCATAACGCATACCGCTTAACTCATAACGCATAACGCATAAAGCATTACGCATTACGCATAACTTATAACTCATAACTCATAAGGAGTAACGCATAACGCATAAAGCATAACGCATAACGCATAACGCATAACGCATAACGCATAACGCATAACGCATAACGCATAACGCATAATGCATAAAGCATAACGCATAACGCATAACTTATAACGCATTACTCATAACGAATAACGCATAACGCATAACGCATATCGCATAACGCATAACACATAATGCATAACGCATAAAGCATAACGCGTAACGCATAACGCATAACGCATAACGCATAACGCATAACGCATAACGCATAACGCATAACGCATAACTCATAACGCACAACCCATAACGCATAACGCATAACGCATAACGCAAAATGCATAACGCATGTCGGATCACGCATAACGCATAACGCATAACGCATAACGCATAACGCATAACGCATAACGCATAACGCATAACGCATAACGCATAACGCATAACGCATAAAGCATAACGCATAACGCATAACTTATAACTCATTACTCATAACTTATAACTCATAACTCATAAGGAGTAACGCATAACGCATAAAGCATAACGCATAACGCATAACGCATAACGCATAACGCATAACGCATAACGCATAACGCATAACGCATAACGCATAACGCATAACGCATAACGCATAAAGCATAACGCATAACGCATAACTTATAACGCATTACTCATAACGAATAACGCATAACGCATAACGCATATCGCATAACGCATAACACATAATGCATAACGCATAAAGCATAACGCATAACGCATAACGCATAACGCATAACGCATAACGCATAACGCATAACGCATAACGCATAACGCATAACTCATAACGCATTACGCATAACGCATAACGCATAACGCATAACGCAAAATGCATAACGCATGTCGGATCACGCATAACGCATAACGCATAACGCATAACGCATAACGCATAACGCATAACGCATAACGCATAACGCATAACGCATAACGCATAACGCATAACGCATAAAGCATAACGCATAACGCATAACTTATAACTCATTACTCATAACTTATAACTCATAACTCATAAGGAGTAACGCATAACGCATAAAGCATAACGCATAACGCATAACGCATAACGCATAACGCATAACGCATAACGCATAACGCATAACGCATAACGCATAACGCATAACGCATAATGCATAAAGCATAACGCATAACGCATAACTTATAACGCATTACTCATAACGAATAACGCATAACGCATAACGCATATCGCATAACGCATAACACATAATGCATAACGCATAAAGCATAACGCGTAACGCATAACGCATAACGCATAACGCATAACGCATAACGCATAACGCATAACGCGTAACGCATAACCCATAACGCATAAAGCATAACGCATAACGCATAACGCATAACGCATAACGCATAACGCATAACGCATAATGCATAAAGCATAACGCATAACGCATAACTTATAACGCATTACTCATAACGAATAACGCATAACGCATAACGCATATCGCATAACGCATAACACATAATGCATAACGCATAAAGCATAACGCATAACGCATAACGCATAACGCATAACGCATAACGCATAACGCATAACGCATAACGCATAACGCATAACTCATAACGCATGACGCATAACGCATAACGCATAACGCATAACGCAAAATGCATAACGCATGTCGGATCACGCATAACGCATAACGCATAACGCATAACGCATAACGCATAACGCATAACGCATAACGCATAACGCATAACGCATAACGCATAACGCATAAAGCATAACGCATAACGCATAACTTATAACTCATTACTCATAACTTATAACTCATAACTCATAAGGAGTAACGCATAACGCATAAAGCATAACGCATAACGCATAACGCATAACGCATAACGCATAACGCATAACGCATAACGCATAACGCATAACGCATAACGCATAACGCATAACGCATAATGCATAAAGCATAACGCATAACGCATAACTTATAACGCATTACTCATAACGAATAACGCATAACGCATAACGCATATCGCATAACGCATAACACATAATGCATAACGCATAAAGCATAACGCGTAACGCATAACGCATAACGCATAACGCATAACGCATAACGCATAACGCATAACGCATAACGCATAACTCATAACGCATGACGCATAACGCATAACGCATAACGCATAAAGCATAACGCATAACGCATAACTTATAACTCATTACTCATAACGAATAACGCATAACGCATAACGCATAACGGATAACGCATATCGCATAACGCATAACGCATAATGCATAACGCATAAAGCATAACGCATAACGCATAACGCATAACGCATAACCCCTAACGCATAACGCATAACGTATAACTCATAACGCATAACGCATAACGCATAACGCCTAACGCATAACGCATAACGCATAACCCCTAACGCATAACGCATAACGCATAACGCATAACGCATAACGCATAACGTGTAACTAATAACGCATAACGCATAAAGCATAACGCATAACGCATAACGCATATCGCATAACGCATAACGCATAACGTATAACGCATAACGCATAACGCATACCGTATAACGCATAACGCATAACGCAAACGTATAACGCACAACGCATAACGCATAACGAACAACGGATAACGCATAACGCATAACGCATAACGAATACCGCAAAACGTATATCGCCTAACACATAACGGATCACGCATAACGCATAACGCATAACGTATAACGCATAACGCATAACGCATAACACATAACCCATAACGCATAATGCACAACGCATTACGAATACAGCAAAACGCATAACGCTTAACGCATAACGGATCACGCATAACGCATAACGCATAATGCATTACGCATAACGCATAACGCATAATGCATAACGCATAAAGCGTAACGCATAACGCATAACGCATAAAGCATAACACATAACGCATAACGCATAATGCACAACGCATAACGAATAAAGCAAAACGCATAACGCTTAACGCATAACGCATAACGCATAACGCATAACGCATAACGCATAACGCATAACGCATAACGCATAACGCATAACGCATAACGCATAACGCATAACGCATAACGCATAACGCATAACGTATAACGTATAACGCATACCGCATTACGCATAACTTATAACTCATAACTCATAACGAATAACGCATAACGCAAAATGCATAACGCATGTCGGATCACGCATAACGCATAACGCATAACGCATAACGCATAACGCATAACGCATAACGGATCACGCATAACGCATAACGCATAACGCATAACGCATAACGCATCACGCATAACGCATAACGCATAAAGCATAACGCATAACGCATAACGCATTACGCATAACTTATAACTCATAACTCATAAGGAGTAACGCATAACGCATAAAGCATAACGCATAACGCATAACGCATAACGCATAACGCATAACGCATAACGTTAACGCATAACCCATAACGCATAAGGCTTGATGCATGACGCATATCGCATATCGCATAAGGCTTGATATATGACGCATATCGCATATCGCATAAGGCTTGATGCATGACGCATATCGCATAACGCATAATGCATAACTCATAAGGCATAACAAATTACGCATAACTTATAAGTCATAACTCATAACGAATAACGCATAACGCAAAATGAATAACGCATAAAGCGTAACGCATAACCCATAACCCATAACGCATAACGCATAACGCATAATGCACAACGCTTAACGAATACCGCAAATCGCATAACGCCTAACGCATAACGGATCACGCATAACGCATATCGCATAACGCATAAATCATAACCCATAACGCACAACGCATAACGCATAATGCACAACGCATAACGAATACCGCAAAACGCATAACGCATAACGCATACCGCTTAACTCATAACGCATAACGCATAAAGCATTACGCATTACGCATAACTTATAACTCATAACTCATAAGGAGTAACGCATAACGCATAAAGCATAACGCATAACGCATAACGCATAACGCATAACGCATAACGCATAACGCATAACGCATAACGCATAACGCATAACGCATAACGCATAACGCATAACGCATAACGCATAACGCATAACGCATAACGGATCACGCATAACGCATAACGCATAACGCATAACGCATAACGCATAAAGCATAACGCATAACGCATAACGCATTACGCATAACTTATAACTCATAACTCGTAAGGAGTAACGCATAACGCATAAAGCATAACGCATAACGCATAACGCATAACGCATAACGCATAACGCATAATGCATAAAGCATAACGCATAACGCATAACTTATAACTCATTACTCATAACGAATAACGCATAACGCATATCGCATAACGCATAACGCATAATGCATAACGCATAAAGCATAACGCATAACGCATAACGCATAACGCATAACGCATAACGCATAACGCATAACGCATAACGCATAACGCATAACGCATAACGCATAACGCATGACGCATAACGCATAACGCATAACGCATAACGCATAACGCAAACGTATAACGCACAACGCATAACGAATAACTCAAAACTCATAACGAATAACGCATAACGCAAAATGCATAACGCATGTCGGATCACGCATAACGCATAACGCATAACGCATAACGCATAACGCATAACGGATCACGTATAACGCATAACGCATAACGCATAACGCATAACGCATAACGCATCACGCATAACGCATAACGCATAAAGCATAACGCATAACGCATAACGCATTACGCATAACTTATAACTCATAACTCATAAGGAGTAACGCATAACGCATAAAGCATAACGCATAACGCATAACCCATAACGCATAACGCATAACGCATAACGCATAATGCACAACGCTTAACGAATACCGCAAATCGCATAACGCCTAACGCATAACGGATCACGCATGACGCATAAAGCATAACGCATAACGCATAACGCATAACGCATAACTCATATCGCATAACGCATAAATCATAACCCATAACGCACAACGCATAACGCATAATGCACAACGCATAACGAATACCGCAAAACGCATAACGCATAACGCATACCGCTTAACTCATAACGCATAACGCATAAAGCATAACGCATTACGCATAACTTATAACTCATAACTCATAAGGAGTAACGCATAACGCATAAAGCATAACGCATAACGCATAACGCATAACGCATAACGCATAACGCATAACGCATAACGCATAACGCATAACGCATAACGCATAACGCATAACGCATAACGCATAACGCATAACGCATAACGCATAACGGATCACGCATAACGCATAACGCATAACGCATAACGCATAACGCATAAAGCATAACGCATAACGCATAACGCATTACGCATAACTTATAACTCATAACTCGTAAGGAGTAACGCATAACGCATAAAGCATAACGCATAACGCATAACGCATAACGCATAACGCATAACGCATAACGCATAATGCATAAAGCATAACGCATAACGCATAACTTATAACTCATTACTCATAACGAATAACGCATAACGCATATCGCATAACGCATAACGCATAATGCATAACGCATAAAGCATAACGCATAACGCATAACGCATAACGCATAACGCATAACGCATAACGCATAACGCATAACGCATAACGCATAACGCATAACGCATAACGCATAACGCATAAAGCATAACGCATAACGCATAACGCATAACGCATAACGCAAACGTATAACGCACAACGCATAACGAATAACTCAAAACTCATAACGAATAACGCATAACGCAAAATGCATAACGCATGTCGGATCACGCATAACGCATAACGCATAACGCATAACGCATAACGCATAACGCATAACGGATCACGTATAACGCATAACGCATAACGCATAACGCATAACGCATAACGCATAACGCATAACGCATAACGCATAAAGCATAACGCATAACGCATAACGCATTACGCATAACTTATAACTCATAACTCATAAGGAGTAACGCATAACGCATAAAGCATAACGCATAACGCATAACGCATAACGCATAACGCATAACGCATAACGCATAACGCATAACGCATAACGCATAACGCATAAAGCATAACGCATTACGCATAACTTATAACTCATAACTCATAAGGAGTAACGCATAACGCATAAAGCATAACGCATAACGCATAACGCATTACGCATAACTTATAACTCATAACTCATAAGGAGTAACGCATAACGCACAAAGCATAACGCATAACGCATAACGAATACCGCAAAACGTATATCGCCTAGCACATAACGGATCACGCATAACGCATAACGCATAACGTATAACGCATAACGCATAACGCATAACACATAACGCATAACGCATAATGCACAACGCATTACGAATACAGCAAAACGCATAACGCTTAACGCATAACGGATCACGCATAACGCATAACGCATAATGCATAACGCATAACGCATAACGCATAACGCATAATGCATAACGCATAAAGCGTAACGCATAACGCATAACGCATAAAGCATAACACATAACGCATAACGCATAATGTACAACGCATAACGAATACAGCAAAACGCATAACGCTTAACGCATAACGTATAACGCATAACGCATAATGCATAACGCATAGCGCATAACGCATAACGCATAACGCATAACGCATAACGCATAACTCATAACTCATAAGGAGTAACGCATAACGCATAAAGCATAACGCATAACGCATAACGCATAAAGCATAATGCATAACGCATAACTTATAACTCATTACTCATAACGAATAACGCATAACGCATAACTTATAACTCATTACTCATAACGCATAACGCATAACGCATAAAGCATAACGCATAACGCATAACGCATAAAGCATAACGCATAACGCATAACTTATAACTCATTACTCATAACGAATAACGCATAACGCATAACGCATAACGGATAACGCATATCGCATAACGCATAACGCTTAATGCATAACGCATAAAGCATAACGCATAACGCATAACGCATAACCCCTAACGCATAACGCATAACGTATAACTCATAACGCATAACGCATAACGCATAACGCATAACGCCTAACGCATAACGCATAACGCATAACCCCTAACGCATAACGCATAACGCATAACGCATAACGCATAACGTGTAACTAATAACGCATAACGCATAAAGCATAACGCATAACGCATAACGCATAACGCATAACGCATAACGTATAACGTATAACGCATACCGCATTACGCATAACTTATAACTCATAACTCATAAGGAGTAACGCATAACGCATAAAGCATAACGCATAACGCATAACGCATAACGCATAACGCATAAAGCATAACGCATAACGCATAACTTATAACTCATTACTCATAACGAATAACGCATAACGCATAACTTATAACTCATTACTCATAACGCATAACGCATAACGCATAAAGCATAACGCATAACGCATAACGCATAACGCATAACGCATAAAGCATAACGCATAAAGCATAACGCATAACGCATAACGCATAACGCATTACGCATAACGCATAACTTATAACTCATTACTCATAACGAATAACGCATAACGCATAACGCATAACGCATAACGGATAAAGCATAATGCATAACGCATAACGCATAACGCATTACGCATAACTTATAACTCATAACTCAAACGAATAACGCATAACGCAAAATGCATAACGCATAACGCATAACGCATAAAGCATAACGCATAACGCATAACGGATAAAGCATAATGCATAACGCATAACGCATAACGCATTACGCATAACTTATAACTCATAACTCATAACGAATAACGCATAACGCAAAATGCATAACGCATGTCGGATCACGCATAACGCATAACGCATATAGCATAAATCATAACGCATAACGAATACCGCAAAACGTATATCGCCTAACGCATAACGCATAACGCATAACGCATAACGCATAACGCATAACGCATAACGCATAACGCATAAAGCATAACGCATAACGCATAACGGATAAAGCATAACGCATAACGCATAACGCATAACGCATAAAGCATAACGCATTACGCATAACTTATAACTCATAACTCATAAGGAGTAACGCATAACGCATAACGCATAACACATAACGCATAACGCATAATGCACAACGCATTACGAATACAGCAAAACGCATAACGCTTAACGCATAACGGATCACGCATAACGCATAACGCATAATGCATAACGCATAACGCATAACGCATAATGCATAACGCATAAAGCGTAACGCATAACGCATAACGCATAAAGCATAACACATAACGCATAACGCATAATGCACAACACATAACGAATAAAGCAAAACGCATAACGCTTAACGCATAACGCATAACGCATAACGCATAATGCATAACGCATAGCGCATAACGCATAACGCATAACGCACAACGCATAACGCATAACGCATAACGCATAACGCATAACGCATAACGTATAACGTATAACGCATACCGCATTACGCATAACTTATAACTCATAACTCATAAGGAGTAACGCATAACGCATAAAGCATAACGCATAACGCATAACGCATAAAGCATAACGCATAACGCATAACTTATAACTCATTACTCATAACGAATAACGCATAACGCATAACTTATAACTCATTACTCATAACGCATAACGCATAACGCATAAAGCATAACGCATAACGCATAACGGATAAAGAATAATGCATAACGCATAACGCATAACGCATTACGCATAACTTATAACTCATAACTCATAAGGAGTAACGCATAACGCATAAAGCATAACGCATAACGCATAACGCATAAAGAATAACGCATAACGCATAACGCATAACGCATAACGCATAACGCATAACGCATAACGCATAACGCATAACGCATACCGTATAACGCATAACGCATAACGCATAACTTATAACTCATTACTCATAACGAATAACGCATAACGCATAAGGCATAACGCATAACGCATAACGCATAACGCATAACGCATAACGCATAACGCATAACGCATAACGCATAACGCATAACGCATAACGCATAAAGCATAACGCATAACGCATAACGGATAAAGCATAATGCATAACGCATAACGCATAACGCATAACGCATAACGCATAACGTATATCGTATAACGCATACCGCATTACGCATAACTTATAACTCATAACTCATAAGGAGTAACGCATAACGCATAAAGCATAACGCATAACGCATAACGCATAAAGCATAACGCATAACGCATAACTTATAACTCATTACTCATAACGAATAACGCATAACGCATAACTTATAACTCATTACTCATAACGCATAACGCATAACGCATAAAGCATAACGCATAACGCATAACGGATAAAGAATAATGCATAACGCATAACGCATAACGCATTACGCATAACTTATAACTCATAACTCATAAGGAGTAACGCATAACGCATAAAGCATAACGCATAACGCATAAGGCATAAAGCATAACGCATAACGCATAACGCATAACGCATAACGCATAACGCATAACGCATAACGCATAACGCATAACGCATAACGCAGAACGCATAACGCATAACGCATAACGCATACCGTATAACGCATAACGCATAACGCATAACGCATAACGCATAACGCATAACGCATAACGCATAACGCATAACGCATAACGCATAACGCATAACGCATAACGCATAAAGCATAACGCATAACGGATAAAGCATAATGCATAACGCATAACGCATTATGCATAACTTATAACTCATTACTCATAACGAATAACGCATAACGCAAAATGCATAACGCATGTCGGATCACGCATAACGCATAACGCATAACGCATAACGCATAACGCATAACGCATAACGCATAACGCATAACGCAAAATGCATAACGCATGTCGGATCACGCATAACGCATAACGCATAACGCATAACGCATAACGCATAACGCATAACGCATAACGCATAACGCATAACGCATAACGCATAACGCATAACGCATAACGCATAAAGCATAACGCATAACGCATAACTTATAACTCATTACTCATAACGAATAACGCATAACGCATAAGGCATAACGCATAACGCATAACGCATAACGCATAACGCATAACGCATAAAGCATAACGCATAACGAATAACGCATAACGCATAACGCATAACGCATAACGCATAACGCATAACGCATAACGCATAAAGCATAACGCATTACGCATAACTTATAACTCATAACTCATAAGGAGTAACGCATAACGCATAACGCATAACACATAACGCATAACGCATAATGCACAACGCATTACGAATACAGCAAAACGCATAACGCTTAACGCATAACGGATCACGCATAACGCATAACGCATAATGCATAACGCATAACGCATAACGCATAATGTATAACGCATAAAGCGTAACGCATAACGCATAACGCATAAAGCATAACACATAACGCATAACGCATAATGCACAACGTATAACGAATAAAGCAAAACGCATAACGCTTAACGCATAACGCATAACGCATAACGCATAACGCATAACGCACAACGCATATCGCATAACGCATAACGCATAACGCGTAACGCATGGCGCATAACTCAAAATGCAAAACGCATAACGCATAACGCATAACGCAAACGTATAACGCACAACGCATAACGAATACAGCAAAACGCATAATGCTTAACGCATAACGGATCACGCATAACGCATAACGCACAACGCATATCGCATAACGCATAACGCATAACGCACAACGCATATCGCATAACGCATATCGCATAACGCATAACGCATAACGCATAACGCATGGCGCATAACTCAAAATGCATAACGCATAACGCATAATGCATAACGCATAACGCATAACGCATAATGTATAACGCATAAAGCGTAACGCATAACGCATAACGCATAAAGCATAACACATAACGCATAACGCATAACGCATAACGCACAACGCATATCGCATAACGCATAACGCATAACGCGTAACGCATGGCGCATAACTCAAAATGCAAAACGCATAACGCAAACGTATAACGCACAACGCATAACGAATACAGCAAAACGCATAATGCTTAACGCATAACGGATCACGCATAACGCATAACGCATAACGCATAACGCATAACGCATATCGCATAACGCATAACGCATAACGCATAACGCATGGCGCATAACTCAAAATGCATAACGCATAACGCATAACGCATAACGCATAACGCATAACGCATAACGCATAACGCATAACGCATAATGCATAACGCATAACGCATAACGCACAACGCATATCGCATAACGCATAACGCACAACGCATATCGCATAACGCATAATGCATAACGCATGGCGCATAACTCAAAATGCATAACGCATAACGCATAACGCATAACGCATAACGCATAACGCATAACGCATAACGCATAACGCATAACGCATAACGCATAACGCATAACGCATAACGCATAACGTATAACGCATAACGCATAACGTATAAAGCATAACGCATAACGCATAACTTATAACTCATTACTCATAACGAATAACGCATAACGCATAACGCATAACGGATAACGCATATCGCATAACGCATAACGCTTAATGCATAACGCATAAAGCATAACGCATAACGCATAACGCATAACCCCTAACGCATAACGCATAACGTATAACTCATAACGCATAACGCATAACGCATAACGCATAACGCCTAACGCATAACGCATAACGCATAACCCCTAACGCATAACGCATAACGCATAACGCATAACGCATAACGTGTAACTAATAACGCATAACGCATAAAGCATAACGCATAACGCATAACGCATAACGCATAACGCATAACGTATAACGTATAACGCATACCGCATTACGCATAACTTATAACTCATAACTCATAAGGAGTAACGCATAACGCATAAAGCATAACGCATAACGCATAACGCATAACGCATAACGCATAAAGCATAACGCATAACGCATAACTTATAACTCATTACTCATAACGAATAACGCATAACGCATAACTTATAACTCATTACTCATAACGCATAACGCATAACGCATAAAGCATAACGCATAACGCATAACGCGTAACGCATAACGCATAAAGCATAACGCATAAAGCATAACGCATAACGCATAACGCATAACGCATTACGCATAACGCATAACTTATAACTCATTACTCATAACGAATAACGCATAACGCATAACGCATAACGCATAACGGATAAAGCATAATGCATAACGGATAACGCATAACGCATTACGCATAACTTATAACTCATAACTCAAACGAATAACGCATAACGCAAAATGCATAACGCATAACGCATAACGCATAAAGCATAACGCATAACGCATAACGGATAAAGCATAATGCATAACGCATAACGCATAACGCATTACGCATAACTTATAACTCATAACTCATAACGAATAACGCATAACGCAAAATGCATAACGCATGTCGGATCACGCATAACGCATAACGCATATAGCATAAATCATAACGCATAACGAATACCGCAAAACGTATATCGCCTAACGCATAACGCATAACGCATAACGCATAACGCATAACGCATAACGCATTACGCATAACGCATAAAGCATAACGCATAACGCATAACGGATAAAGCATAACGCATAACGCATAACGCATAACGCATAAAGCATAACGCATTACGCATAACTTATAACTCATAACTCATAAGGAGTAACGCATAACGCATAACGCATAACACATAACGCATAACGCATAATGCACAACGCATTACGAATACAGCAAAACGCATAACGCTTAACGCATAACGGATCACGCATAACGCATAACGCATAATGCATAACGCATAACGCATAACGCATAATGCATAACGCATAAAGCGTAACGCATAACGCATAACGCATAAAGCATAACACATAACGCATAACGCATAATGCACAACACATAACGAATAAAGCAAAACGCATAACGCTTAACGCATAACGCATAACGCATAACGCATAATGCATAACGCATAGCGCATAACGCATAACGCATAACGCACAACGCATAACGCATAACGCATAACGCATAACGCATAACGCATAACGCATAACGTATAACGTATAACGCATACCGCATTACGCATAACTTATAACTCATAACTCATAAGGAGTAACGCATAACGCATAAAGCATAACGCATAACGCATAACGCATAAAGCATAACGCATAACGCATAACTTATAACTCATTACTCATAACGAATAACGCATAACGCATAACTTATAACTCATTACTCATAACGCATAACGCATAACGCATAAAGCATAACGCATAACGCATAACGGATAAAGAATAATGCATAACGCATAACGCATAACGCATTACGCATAACTTATAACTCATAACTCATAAGGAGTAACGCATAACGCATAAAGCATAACGCATAACGCATAACGCATAAAGAATAACGCATAACGCATAACGCATAACGCATAACGCATAACGCATAACGCATAACGCATAACGCATACCGTATAACGCATAACGCATAACGCATAACTTATAACTCATTACTCATAACGAATAACGCATAACGCATAAGGCATAACGCATAACGCATAACGCATAACGCATAACGCATAACGCATAAAGCATAACGCATAACGCATAACGCATAACGCATAACGCATAACGCATAACGCATAAAGCATAACGCATAACGCATAACGGATAAAGCATAATGCATAACGCATAACGCATAACGCATAACGCATAACGCATAACGTATATCGTATAACGCATACCGCATTACGCATAACTTATAACTCATAACTCATAAGGAGTAACGCATAACGCATAAAGCATAACGCATAACGCATAACTTATAACTCATTACTCATAACGAATAACGCATAACGCATAACTTATAACTCATTACTCATAACGCATAACGCATAACGCATAAAGCATAACGCATAACGCATAACGGATAAAGAATAATGCATAACGCATAACGCATAACGCATTACGCATAACTTATAACTCATAACTCATAAGGAGTAACGCATAACGCATAAAGCATAACGCATAACGCATAAGGCATAAAGCATAACGCATAACGCATAACGCATAACGCATAACGCATAACGCATAACGCATAACGCATAACGCATAACGCATAACGCAGAACGCATAACGCATAACGCATAACGCATACCGTATAACGCATAACGCATAACGCATAACGCATAACGCATAACGCATAACGCATAACGCATAACGCATAACGCATAACGCATAACGCATAAAGCATAACGCATAACGGATAAAGCATAATGCATAACGCATAACGCATTATGCATAACTTATAACTCATTACTCATAACGAATAACGCATAACGCAAAATGCATAACGCATGTCGGATCACGCATAACGCATAACGCATAACGCATAACGCATAACGCATAACGCATAACGCAAAATGCATAACGCATGTCGGATCACGCATAACGCATAACGCATAACGCATAACGCATAACGCATAACGCATAACGCATAACGCATAACGCATAACGCATAACGCATAACGCATAACGCATAACGCATAAAGCATAACGCATAACGCATAACTTATAACTCATTACTCATAACGAATAACGCATAACGCATAAGGCATAACGCATAACGCATAACGCATAACGCATAACGCATAACGCATAAAGCATAACGCATAACGAATAACGCATAACGCATAACGCATAACGCATAACGCATAACGCATAACGCATAACGCATAAAGCATAACGCATTACGCATAACTTATAACTCATAACTCATAAGGAGTAACGCATAACGCATAACGCATAACACATAACGCATAACGCATAATGCACAACGCATTACGAATACAGCAAAACGCATAACGCTTAACGCATAACGGATCACGCATAACGCATAACGCATAATGCATAACGCATAACGCATAACGCATAATGTATAACGCATAAAGCGTAACGCATAACGCATAACGCATAAAGCATAACACATAACGCATAACGCATAATGCACAACGTATAACGAATAAAGCAAAACGCATAACGCTTAACGCATAACGCATAACGCATAAAGCATAACACATAACGCATAACGCATAACGCATAACGCACAACGCATATCGCATAACGCATAACGCATAACGCGTAACGCATGGCGCATAACTCAAAATGCAAAACGCATAACGCAAACGTATAACGCACAACGCATAACGAATACAGCAAAACGCATAATGCTTAACGCATAACGGATCACGCATAACGCATAACGCATAACGCATAACGCATAACGCATATCGCATAACGCATAACGCATAACGCATAACGCATGGCGCATAACTCAAAATGCATAACGCATAACGCATAACGCATAACGCATAACGCATAACGCATAACGCATAACGCATAACGCATAATGCATAACGCATAACGCATAACGCATAACGCATATCGCATAACGCATAACGCACAACGCATATCGCATAACGCATAATGCATAACGCATGGCGCATAACTCAAAATGCATAACGCATAACGCATAACGCATAACGCATAACGCATAACGCATAACGCATAACGCATAACGCATAACGCATAACGCATAACGCATAACGCATAACGCATAACGCATAACGTATAACGCATAACGCATAACGTATAACGCATAACGCATAACGCACAACGCATATCGCATAACGCATAACGCATAATGCATAACGCATGGCGCATAACTCAATATGCATAACGCATAACGCATAACGCATAACGCAAACGTATAACGCACAACGCATAACGAATACAGCAAAACGCATAATGCTTAACGCATAACGGATCACGCATAACGCATAAGGCATAACGCATAACGCATAACGCATATCGAATAACGCATAACGTGTAACTCATAACGCATAACGCATAAAGCATAATGCTTAACGCATAACGCATAACGCTTATCGCATAACGCATAACGCATAACGTATAACGCATAACGCATTCCGTATAACGCATAACGCATAATGCATAACGCAAACGTATAACGCACAACGCATAACGCATAACGCATAACGCATAACGCATAACGCATAACGCATAACGCATGACGCATAACGCATAACGCATATCGCATAACACATAACGCATAACCCATAACGCATAACGCATAACGCATAACGCATAACGCATAACGCATAACGCATAACGCATAACGCATAACGCATAACGCACAACGCATATCGCATAACGCATAACGCATAACGCATAACGCATGGCGCATAACTCAAAATGCATAACGCATAACGCATAACGCATAACGCATAACGCATAACGCATAACGCATAACGCATAACGCATAACGCATAACGCATAACGCATAACGCATAACGCATAACGCATAACGCATAACGCATAACGCATAACGCATAACGCATAACGCATAACGCACAGCGCATATCGCATAACGCATAACGCATAACGCACAACGCATATCGCATAACGCATAACGCATAACGCATAACGCATGGCGCATAACTCAAAATGCATAACGCATAACGCATAACGCATAACGCATAACGCATAACGCATAACGCATAACGCATAACGCATAACGCACAACGCATAACGCATAACGCATAACGCATAACGCATAACGTATAACGCATAACGCACAACGCATAACGCATAACGCATAACGCATAACGCATAACGCATAACGTATAACGCATAACGCATAACGCACGACGCATATCGCATAACGCATAACGCATAATGCATAACGCATGGCGCATAACTCAAAATGCATAACGCATAACGCATAACGCAAACGTATAACGCACAACGCATAACGAATACAGCAAAACGCATAATGCTTAACGCATAACGCATAACGCATAACGCATAACGCAAAACGCATAACGCATAACGTATAACGCATAACGCACAACGCATATCGCATAACGCATAACGCATAACGCATAACGCATAACGCATAACGCATAACGTATAACGCATAACGCATAACGCACAACGCATATCGCATAACGCATAACGCATAATGCATAACGCATGGCGCATAACTCAAAATGCATAACGCATAACGCATAACGCATAACGCATAACGCATATCGAATAACGCATAACGTGTAACTCATAACGCATAACGCATAAAGCATAATGCTTAACGCATAACGCATAACGCTTATCGCATAACGCATAACGCATAACGTATAACGCATAACGCATACCGTATAACGCATAACGCATAATGCATAACGCAAACGTATAACGCACAACGCATAACGCATAACGCATAACGCATAACGCATAACGCATAATGCATAACGCATAACGCATGACGCATAACGCATAACGCATATCGCATAACACATAACGCATAACCCATAACGCATAACGCATAACGCGTAACGCATAACGCATAACGCATAACGCATAACGCATAACGCATAACGCATAACGCATAACGCATAACGCATAACGCATAACGCACAACGCATATCGCATAACGCATAACGCATAACGCATAACGCATAACGCATAACGCATAACGCACAACGCATATCGCATAACGCATAACGCATAACGCATAACGCGTAACGCATAACCTATAACGCACAACGCATATCGCATAACGCATAACGCATAACGCATAACGCATAACGCATAACGCATAACGCATATCGAATAACGCATAACGTGTGACTCATAACGCATAACGCATAAAGCATAATGCATAACGCATAACGCATAACGCATAACGCATAACGCATAACGCATAACGCATAACGCACAACGCATATCGCATAACGCATAACGCATAACGCATAACGCATAACGCATAACGCATAACGCATAACGCATAACGCATAACGCACAACGCATATCGCATAACGCATAACGCATAACGCATAACGCATAACGCATAACGCATAACGCACAACGCATATCGCATAACGCATAACGCATAACGCATAACGCATAACGCATAACGCATAACGCACAACGCATATCGCATAACGCATAACGCATAACGCATAACGCATAACGCATAACGCATAATGCATAACGCATATCGAATAACGCATAACGTGTGACTCATAACGCATAACGCATAAAGCATAATGCATAACGCATAACGCATAACGCATAACGCATAACGCATAACGCATAACGCACAACGCATATCGCATAACGCATAACGCATAACGCATAACGCATGGCGCATAACTCAAAATGCATAACGCATAACGCATAACGCATAACGCATAACGCATAACGCATAACGCATAACGCATAACGCATAACGCATAACGCATAACGCATAACGCATAACGCATAACGCATAACGCATAACGCACAACGCATATCGCATAACGCATAACGCATAACGCACAACGCATATCGCATAACGCATAACGCATAACGCATAACGCATGGCGCATAACTCAAAATGCATAACGCATAACGCATAACGCATAACGCATAACGCATAACGCATAACGCATAACGCATAACGCATAACGCACAACGCAAATCGCATAACGCATAACGCATAACGCATAACGAATGGCGCATAACTGAAAATGCATAACGCATAACGCATAACGCATAACGCAAACGTATAACGCACAACGCATAACGAATACAGCAAAACGCATAATGCTTAACGCATAACGGATCACGCATAACGCATAACGCACAACGCATATCGCATAACGCATAACGCATAACGCATAACGCATGGCGCATAACTCAAAATGCATAACGCATATCGCATAACGCATAACGCATGACGCATAACGCATAACGCATATCGCATAACACATAACGCATAACCCATAACGCATAACGCATAACGCATAACGCATAACGCATAACGCATAACGCATAACGCATAACGCATAACGCATAACGCATAACGCATAACGCATAACGCATAACGCATATCGCATAATGCATAACGCATAACGCATAACGCATAACGCATGACGCATGACGCATAACGCATAACGCATATCGCATAACACATAACGCATAACCCATAACGCATAACGCATAACGCATAACGCATAACGCATAACGCATAACGCATAACGCATAACGCATAAGGCATAACGCGTAACGCATAACGCATATCGAATAACGCATAACGTGTAACTCATAACGCATAACGCATAAAGCATAATGCTTAACGCATAACGCATAACGCTTATCGCATAACGCATAACGCATAACGTATAACGCATAACGCATACCGTATAACGCATAACGCATAATGCATAACGCAAACGTATAACGCACAACGCATAACGCATAACGCATAACGCATAACGCATAACGCATAACGCATGACGCATAACGCATAACGCATATCGCATAACACATAACGCATAACCCATAACGCATAACGCATAACGCATAACGCATAACGCATAACGCATAACGCATAACGCATAACGCATAACGCATAACGCATAACGCATAACGCATAACGCACAACGCATATCGCATAACGCATAACGCATAACGCATAACGCATAACGCATAACGCATAACGCACAACGCATATCGCATAACGCATAACGCATAACGCATAACGCATAACGCATAACGCATAACGCATAACGCATATCGCATAACGCATAACGCATAACGCATAACGCATAACGCATAATGCATAACGCATATCGAATAACGCATAACGTGTGACTCATAACGCATAACGCATAAAGCATAATGCATAACGCATAACGCATAACGCATAACGCATAACGCATAACGCATAACGCACAACGCATATCGCATAACGCATAACGCATAACGCATAACGCATGGCGCATAACTCAAAATGCATAACGCATAACGCATAACGCATAACGCATAACGCATAACGCATAACGCATAACGCATAACGCATAACGCATAACGCATAACGCATAACGCATAACGCATAACGCATAACGCATAACGCATAACGCATATCGCATAACGCATAACGCATAACGCACAACGCATATCGCATAACGCATAACGCATAACGCATAACGCATGGCGCATAACTCAAAATGCATAACGCATAACGCATAACGCATAACGCATAACGCATAACGCATAACGCATAACGCATAACGCATAACGCACAACGCAAATCGCATAACGCATAACGCATAACGCATAACGAATGGCGCATAACTGAAAATGCATAACGCATAACGCATAACGCATAACGCAAACGTATAACGCACAACGCATAACGAATACAGCAAAACGCATAATGCTTAACGCATAACGGATCACGCATAACGCATAACGCACAACGCATATCGCATAACGCATAACGCATAACGCATAACGCATGGCGCATAACTCAAAATGCATAACGCATATCGCATAACTTACAACGTATAACGCATAACGCATAACGCATAACGCATAACATAACGCATAACGCATAACGCATAACGCATAACGCATAACGCATAACGCATAACGCATAACGCATAACGCATAACGCATAACGCATAATGCATAACGCATAACGCATAACGCATAACGTATAACGCAAAACGCATAACGCATAACGTTACCGCATAAGGCTTTATGCATGATGCATATCGCATAACGCATAACGCATAACGCATAACTCATAACGTATAACGCATAACGCATAATGCATAACGCATAACGCATAACGCATAACGCACAACGCAAAAGTATAACGCACAACGCATAATGCATAACGCATAACGCATAACGCATAACGCATAACGCATGGCGCATAACGCAAAATGCATAACGCATAACGCATAACGCATAACGCATACGGCATAACGCATAACGCATAACGCATAACGCACAACGCATATCGCATAACGCATAACGCATAACGCATAACGCATGGCGCATAACTCAAAATGCATAACGCATAACGCATAACGCATAACGCATAACGCATAACGCATAACGCATAACGCATAACGCATAACGCATAACGCATAACGCATAACGCATAACGCATAACGCATAACGCATAACGCATAACGCCTTACGGATCAGGCATAACGCATAACGCATAATGCATAACACATAACGCATAACGCATAACGCATAACGCACAACGCATATCGCATAACGCATAACGCATAACGCATAACGCATGGCGCATACCTCAAAATGCATAACGCATAACGCATAACGCATAACGCATAACACATAACGCATAACGCATAACGCATAACGCACAACGCATATCGCATAACGCATAACGCATAACGCGTAACGCATGGCGCATAACTCAAAATGCAAAACGCATAACGCATAACGCATAACGCAAACGTATAACGCATAACGAATACAGCAAAACGCATAATGCTTAACGCATAACGGTTCACGCATAACGCATAACGCACAACGCATATCGCATAACGCATAACCCATAACGCATAACGCATGTCGGATCACTCATAACGCATAACGCATAACGCATAAAGCATAAAGCATAACGTATAACGCATAACGCATAACGCACAACGCATATCGCATAACGCATAACGCATAACGCATAACGCATGGCGCATACCTCAAAATGCATAACGCATAACGCATAACGCATAACGCATAACACATAACGCATAACGCATAACGCATAACGCACAACGCATATCGCATAACGCATAACGCATAACGCGTAACGCATGGCGCATAACTCAAAATGCAAAACGCATAACGCATAACGCATAACGCAAACGTATAACGCATAACGAATACAGCAAAACGCATAATGCTTAACGCATAACGGATCACGCATAACGCATAACGCATAACGCATAACGCATAACGCATAACGCATAACGCATAACGCATAACGCACAACGCATAACGCACAACGCATATCGCATAACGCATAACGCATAACGCAAAACGCATGGCACATAACTCAAAATGCATAACGCATAACGCATAACGCATAACGCATAACGCATAACGCATAACGCATAACGCATAACGGATAACGCATAACGCATAACGCATAATGCACAACGCATATCGCATAACGCATAACGCACAACGCATATCGCATAACGCATAACGCTTAACGCATAACGCATGGCGCATACCTCAAAATGCATAACGCATAACGCACAACGCATAACACATAACGCATAACGCATAACGCATAACGCACAACGCATATCGCATAACGCATAACGCATAACGCATAACGCATAACGCATAACGCATAACTCATAACGTATAACGCATAACGCATAATGCATAACGCATAACGCATAACGCATAACGCACAACGCAAACGTATAACGCACAACGCATAATGCATAACGCATAACGCATAACGCATAACGCATAACGCATGGCGCATAACGCAAAATGCATAACGCATAACGCATAACGCATAACGCATACGGCATAACGCATAACGCATAACGCATAACGCACAACGCATATCGCATAACGCATAACGCATAACGCATAACGCATGGCGCATAACTCAAAATGCATAACGCATAACGCATAACGCATAACGCATAACGCATAACGCATAACGCATAACGCATAACGCATAACGCATAACGCATAACGCATAACGCATAACGCATAACGCATAACGCATAACGCATAACGCATAACGCACAACGCATATCGCATAACGTATAACGCAAAACGCATAACGCATAACGCATAACCCATAACGCATAACGCATGTCGGATCACTCATAACGCATAACGCATAACGCATAAAGCATAAAGCATAACGTATAACGCATAACGCATATCGCATAACGCATAACGCATAACCCATAACGCATAACGCATAACGCATAACGCATAACGCATAACGCATAACGCATAACGCAAACGTATAACGCATAACGAATACAGCAAAACGCATAATGCTTAACGCATAACGGTTCACGCATAACGCATAACGCACAACGCATATCGCATAACGCATAACCCATAACGCATAACGCATGTCGGATCACTCATAACGCATAACGCATAACGCATAAAGCATAAAGCATAACGTATAACGCATAACGCATATCGCATAACGCATAACGCATAACCCATAACGCATAACGCATAACGCATAACGCATAACGCATAACGCATAACGCATAACGCATAACGCATAACGCATAACGCATAACGCATAACGCATAACGCATAACGCATAACGCATAACGCATAACGCATAACGCATAACGCATAACGCATAACGCATAACGCATAACGCATAACGCATAACGCATAACGCATAACGCATAACGCATAACGCATAACGCATAACGCATAACGCATAACGCAAACGTATAACGCACAACGCATAACGAATACAGCAAAACGCATAATGCTTAACGCATAACGGATCACGCATAACGCATAACGCACAACGCATATCGCATAACGCATAACGCATAACGCATAACGCATGGCGCATAACTCAAAATGCATAACGCATATCGCATAACTTACAACGTATAACGCATAACGCATAACGCATAACGCATAACATAACGCATAACGCATAACGCATAACGCATAACGCATAACGCATAACGCATAATGCATAACGCATAACGCATAACGCATAACGCATGACGCATAACGCATAACGCATATCGCATAACACATAACGCATAACGCATAACGCATAACGCATAACGCATAACGCATAACGCATAACGCATAACGCATAAGGCATAACGCATAACGCATAACGCATATCGAATAACGCATAACGTGTAACTCATAACGCATAACGCATAAAGCATAATGCTTAACGCATAACGCATAACGCTTATCGCATAACGCATAACGCATAACGTATAACGCATAACGCATACCGTATAACGCATAACGCATAATGCATAACGCAAACGTATAACGCACAACGCATAACGCATAACGCATAACGCATAACGCATAACGCATAACGCATAACGCATGACGCATAACGCATAACGCATATCGCATAACACATAACGCATAACCCATAACGCATAACGCATAACGCATAACGCATAACGCATAACGCATAACGCATAACGCATAACGCATAACGCATAACGCATAACGCATAACGCATAACGCACAACGCATATCGCATAACGCATAACGCATAACGCATAACGCATAACGCATAATGCATAACGCATATCGAATAACGCATAACGTGTGACTCATAACGCATAACGCATAAAGCATAATGCATAACGCATAACGCATAACGCATAACGCATAACGCATAACGCATAACGCACAACGCATATCGCATAACGCATAACGCATAACGCATAACGCATGGCGCATAACTCAAAATGCATAACGCATAACGCATAACGCATAACGCATAACGCATAACGCATAACGCATAACGCATAACGCATAACGCATAACGCATAACGCATAACGCATAACGCATAACGCACAACGCATATCGCATAACGCATAACGCATAACGCACAACGCATATCGCATAACGCATAACGCATAACGCATAACGCATGGCGCATAACTCAAAATGCATAACGCATAACGCATAACGCATAACGCATAACGCATAACGCATAACGCATAACGCATAACGCATAACGCACAACGCATAACGCATACCGTATAACGCATAACGCATAATGCATAACGCAAACGTATAACGCACAACGCATAACGCATAACGCATAACGCATAACGCATAACGCATAACGCATGACGCATAACGCATAACGCATATCGCATAACACATAACGCATAACCCATAACGCATAACGCATAACGCATAACGCATAACGCATAACGCATAACGCATAACGCATAACGCATAACGCATAACGCATAACGCATAACGCATAACGCACAACGCATATCGCATAACGCATAACGCATAACGCATAACGCATAACGCATAACGCATAACGCACAACGCATATCGCATAACGCATAACGCATAACGCATAACGCATAACGCATAACGCATAACGCATAACGCATATCGCATAACGCATAACGCATAACGCATAACGCATAACGCATAATGCATAACGCATATCGAATAACGCATAACGTGTGACTCATAACGCATAACGCATAAAGCATAATGCATAACGCATAACGCATAACGCATAACGCATAACGCATAACGCATAACGCACAACGCATATCGCATAACGCATAACGCATAACGCATAACGCATGGCGCATAACTCAAAATGCATAACGCATAACGCATAACGCATAACGCATAACGCATAACGCATAACGCATAACGCATAACGCATAACGCATAACGCATAACGCATAACGCATAACGCATAACGCATAACGCATAACGCACAACGCATATCGCATAACGCATAACGCATAACGCACAACGCATATCGCATAACGCATAACGCATAACGCATAACGCATGGCGCATAACTCAAAATGCATAACGCATAACGCATAACGCATAACGCATAACGCATAACGCATAACGCATAACGCATAACGCATAACGCACAACGCAAATCGCATAACGCATAACGCATAACGCATAACGAATGGCGCATAACTGAAAATGCATAACGCATAACGCATAACGCATAACGCAAACGTATAACGCACAACGCATAACGAATACAGCAAAACGCATAATGCTTAACGCATAACGGATCACGCATAACGCATAACGCACAACGCATATCGCATAACGCATAACGCATAACGCATAACGCATGGCGCATAACTCAAAATGCATAACGCATATCGCATAACTTACAACGTATAACGCATAACGCATAACGCATAACGCATAACATAACGCATAACGCATAACGCATAACGCATAACGCATAACGCATAACGCATAACGCATAACGCATAACGCATAACGCATATCGCATAATGCATAACGCATAACGCATAACGCATAACGTATAACGCAAAACGCATAACGCATAACGTTACCGCATAAGGCTTTATGCATGATGCATATCGCATAACGCATAACGCATAACGCATAACTCATAACGTATAACGCATAACGCATAATGCATAACGCATAACGCATAACGCATAACGCACAACGCAAACGTATAACGCACAACGCATAATGCATAACGCATAACGCATAACGCATAACGCATAACGCATGGCGCATAACGCAAAATGCATAACGCATAACGCATAACGCATAACGCATACCGCATAACGCATAACGCATAACGCATAACGCACAACGCATATCGCATAACGCATAACGCATAACGCATAACGCATGGCGCATAACTCAAAATGCATAACGCATAACGCATAACGCATAACGCATAACGCATAACGCATAACGCATAACGCATAACGCATAACGCATAACGCATAACGCATAACGCATAACGCATAACGCATAACGCATAACGCATAACGCCTTACGGATCAGGCATAACGCATAACGCATAATGCATAACACATAACGCATAACGCATAACGCATAACGCACAACGCATATCGCATAACGCATAACGCATAACGCATAACGCATGGCGCATACCTCAAAATGCATAACGCATAACGCATAACGCATAACGCATAACACATAACGCATAACGCATAACGCATAACGCACAACGCATATCGCATAACGCATAACGCATAACGCGTAACGCATGGCGCATAACTCAAAATGCAAAACGCATAACGCATAACGCATAACGCAAACGTATAACGCATAACGAATACAGCAAAACGCATAATGCTTAACGCATAACGGTTCACGCATAACGCATAACGCACAACGCATATCGCATAACGCATAACCCATAACGCATAACGCATGTCGGATCACTCATAACGCATAACGCATAACGCATAAAGCATAAAGCATAACGTATAACGCATAACGCATAACGCACAACGCATATCGCATAACGCATAACGCATAACGCATAACGCATGGCGCATAACTCAAAATGCATAACGCATAACGCATAACGCATAACGCATAACACATAACGCATAACGCATAACGCATAACGCACAACGCATATCGCATAACGCATAACGCATAACGCGTAACGCATGGCGCATAACTCAAAATGCAAAACGCATAACGCATAACGCATAACGCAAACGTATAACGCATAACGAATACAGCAAAACGCATAATGCTTAACGCATAACGGTTCACGCATAACGCATAACGCATAACGCATAACGCATAACGCATAACGCATAACGCATAACGCATAACGCATAACGCATAACGCACAACGCATATCGCATAACGCATAACGCATAACGCAAAACGCATGGCACATAACTCAAAATGCATAACGCATAACGCATAACGCATAACGCATAACGCATAACGCATAACGCATAACGCATAACGGATAACGCATAACGCATAACGCATAATGCACAACGCATATCGCATAACGCATAACGCACAACGCATATCGCATAACGCATAACGCTTAACGCATAACGCATGGCGCATACCTCAAAATGCATAACGCATAACGCACAACGCATAACACATAACGCATAACGCATAACGCATAACGCATAACGCATATCGCATAACGCATAACGCATAACGCATAACGCATAACGCATAACGCATAACTCATAACGTATAACGCATAACGCATAATGCATAACGCATAACGCATAACGCATAACGCACAACGCAAACGTATAACGCACAACGCATAATGCATAACGCATAACGCATAACGCATAACGCATAACGCATGGCGCATAACGCAAAATGCATAACGCATAACGCATAACGCATAACGCATACGGCATAACGCATAACGCATAACGCATAACGCACAACGCATATCGCATAACGCATAACGCATAACGCATAACGCATGGCGCATAACTCAAAATGCATAACGCATAACGCATAACGCATAACGCATAACGCATAACGCATAACGCATAACGCATAACGCATAACGCATAACGCATAACGCATAACGCATAACGCATAACGCATAACGCATAACGCATAACGCATAACGCACAACGCATATCGCATAACGTATAACGCAAAACGCATAACGCATAACGCATAACCCATAACGCATAACGCATGTCGGATCACTCATAACGCATAACGCATAACGCATAAAGCATAAAGCATAACGTATAACGCATAACGCATATCGCATAACGCATAACGCATAACTCATAACGCATAACGCATAACGCATAACGCATAACGCATAACGCATAACGCATAACGCAAACGTATAACGCATAACGAATACAGCAAAACGCATAATGCTTAACGCATAACGGTTCACGCATAACGCATAACGCACAACGCATATCGCATAACGCATAACCCATAACGCATAACGCATGTCGGATCACTCATAACGCATAACGCATAACGCATAAAGCATAAAGCATAACGTATAACGCATAACGCATATCGCATAACGCATAACGCATAACCCATAACGCATAACGCATAACGCATAACGCATAACGCATAACGCATAACGCATAACGCATAACGCATAACGCATAACGCATAACGCATAACGCATAACGCATAACGCATAACGCATAACGCATAACGCATAACGCATAACGCATAACGCATAACGCATAACGCATAACGCATAACGCATAACGCATAACGCATAACGCATAACGCATAACGCATAACGCATAACGCATAACGCATAACGCAAACGTATAACGCACAACGCATAACGAATACAGCAAAACGCATAATGCTTAACGCATAACGGATCACGCATAACGCATAACGCACAACGCATATCGCATAACGCATAACGCATAACGCATAACGCATGGCGCATAACTCAAAATGCATAACGCATATCGCATAACTTACAACGTATAACGCATAACGCATAACGCATAACGCATAACATAACGCATAACGCATAACGCATAACGCATAACGCATAACGCATAACGCATAATGCATAACGCATAACGCATAACGCATAACGCATGACGCATAACGCATAACGCATATCGCATAACACATAACGCATAACGCATAACGCATAACGCATAACGCATAACGCATAACGCATAACGCATAACGCATAAGGCATAACGCATAACGCATAACGCATATCGAATAACGCATAACGTGTAACTCATAACGCATAACGCATAAAGCATAATGCTTAACGCATAACGCATAACGCTTATCGCATAACGCATAACGCATAACGTATAACGCATAACGCATACCGTATAACGCATAACGCATAATGCATAACGCAAACGTATAACGCACAACGCATAACGCATAACGCATAACGCATAACGCATAACGCATAACGCATAACGCATGACGCATAACGCATAACGCATATCGCATAACACATAACGCATAACCCATAACGCATAACGCATAACGCATAACGCATAACGCATAACGCATAACGCATAACGCATAACGCATAACGCATAACGCATAACGCATAACGCATAACGCACAACGCATATCGCATAACGCATAACGCATAACGCATAACGCATAACGCATAATGCATAACGCATATCGAATAACGCATAACGTGTGACTCATAACGCATAACGCATAAAGCATAATGCATAACGCATAACGCATAACGCATAACGCATAACGCATAACGCATAACGCACAACGCATATCGCATAACGCATAACGCATAACGCATAACGCATGGCGCATAACTCAAAATGCATAACGCATAACGCATAACGCATAACTCATAACGCATAACGCATAACGCATAACGCATAACGCATAACGCATAACGCATAACGCATAACGCATAACGCATAACGCACAACGCATATCGCATAACGCATAACGCATAACGCACAACGCATATCGCATAACGCATAACGCATAACGCATAACGCATGGCGCATAACTCAAAATGCATAACGCATAACGCATAACGCATAACGCATAACGCATAACGCATAACGCATAACGCATAACGCATAACGCACAACGCAAATCGCATAACGCATAACGCATAACGCATAACGAATGGCGCATAACTGAAAATGCATAACGCATAACGCATAACGCATAACGCAAACGTATAACGCACAACGCATAACGAATACAGCAAAACGCATAATGCTTAACGCATAACGGATCACGCATAACGCATAACGCACAACGCATATCGCATAACGCATAACGCATAACGCATAACGCATGGCGCATAACTCAAAATGCATAACGCATATCGCATAACTTACAACGTATAACGCATAACGCATAACGCATAACGCATAACGCATAACATAACGCATAACGCATAACGCATAACGCATAACGCATAACGCATAACGCATAACGCATAACGCATAACGCATAACGCATATCGCATAATGCATAACGCATAACGCATAACGCATAACGTATAACGCAAAACGCATAACGCATAACGTTACCGCATAAGGCTTTATGCATGATGCATATCGCATAACGCATAACGCATAACGCATAACTCATAACGTATAACGCATAACGCATAATGCATAACGCATAACGCATAACGCATAACGCACAACGCAAACGTATAACGCACAACGCATAATGCATAACGCATAACGCATAACGCATAACGCATAACGCATGGCGCATAACGCAAAATGCATAACGCATAACGCATAACGCATAACGCATACGGCATAACGCATAACGCATAACGCATAACGCACAACGCATATCGCATAACGCATAACGCATAACGCATAACGCATATCGCATAATGCATAACGCATAACGCATAACGCATAACGCATAACGCATAACGCATAACGCATAACGCATAACGCATAACGCATAACGCCTTACGGATCAGGCATAACGCATAACGCATAATGCATAACACATAACGCATAACGCATAACGCATAACGCACAACGCATATCGCATAACGCATAACGCATAACGCATAACGCATGGCGCATACCTCAAAATGCATAACGCATAACGCATAACGCATAACGCATAACGCATAACGCATAACGCATAACGCATAACGCACAACGCATATCGCATAACGCATAACGCATAACGCATAACGCATGGCGCATAACTCAAAATGCAAAACGCATAACGCATAACGCATAACGCAAACGTATAACGCATAACGAATACAGCAAAACGCATAATGCTTAACGCATAACGGTTCACGCATAACGCATAACGCACAACGCATATCGCATAACGCATAACCCATAACGCATAACGCATGTCGGATCACTCATAACGCATAACGCATAACGCATAAAGCATAAAGCATAACGTATAACGCATAACGCATAACGCACAACGCATATCGCATAACGCATAACGCATAACGCATAACGCATGGCGCATACCTCAAAATGCATAACGCATAACGCATAACGCATAACGCATAACACATAACGAATAACGCATAACGCATAACGCACAACGCATATCGCATAACGCATAACGCATAACGCGTAACGCATGGCGCATAACTCAAAATGCAAAACGCATAACGCATAACGCATAACGCAAACGTATAACGCATAACGAATACAGCAAAACGCATAATGCTTAACGCATAACGGTTCACGCATAACGCATAACGCATAACGCATAACGCATAACGCATAACGCATAACGCACAACGCATAACGCACAACGCATATCGCATAACGCATAACGCATAACGCAAAACGCATGGCACATAACTCAAAATGCATAACGCATAACGCATAACGCATAACGCATAACGCATAACGCATAACGCATAACGCATAACGCATAACGCATAACGGATAACGCATAACGCATAACGCATAATGCACAACGCATATCGCATAACGCATAACGCACAACGCATATCGCATAACGCATAACGCTTAACGCATAACGCATGGCGCATACCTCAAAATGCATAACGCATAACGCACAACGCATAACACATAACGCATAACGCATAACGCATAACGCACAACGCATATCGCATAACGCATAACGCATAACGCATAACGCATAACGCATAACGCATAACTCATAACGTATAACGCATAACGCATAATGCATAACGCATAACGCATAACGCATAACGCACAACGCAAACGTATAACGCACAACGCATAATGCATAACGCATAACGCATAACGCATAACGCATAACGCATGGCGCATAACGCAAAATGCATAACGCATAACGCATAACGCATAACGCATACGGCATAACGCATAACGCATAACGCATAACGCACAACGCATATCGCATAACGCATAACGCATAACGCATAACGCATGGCGCATAACTCAAAATGCATAACGCATAACGCATAACGCATAACGCATAACGCATAACGCATAACGCATAACGCATAACGCATAACGCATAACGCATAACGCATAACGCATAACGCATAACGCATAACGCATAACGCACAACGCATATCGCATAACGTATAACGCAAAACGCATAACGCATAACGCATAACCCATAACGCATAACGCATGTCGGATCACTCATAACGCATAACGCATAACGCATAAAGCATAACGCATAACGTATAACGCATAACGCATAACGCATAACGCATAACGCATAACGCATAACGCATAACGCATAACGCATAACGCATAACGCATAACGCATAACGCATAACGCAAACGTATAACGCATAACGAATACAGCAAAACGCATAATGCTTAACGCATAACGGTTCACGCATAACGCATAACGCACAACGCATATCGCATAACGCATAACCCATAACGCATAACGCATGTCGGATCACTCATAACGCATAACGCATAACGCATAAAGCATAAAGCATAACGTATAACGCATAACGCATAACGCATAACGCATAACGCATAACCCATAACGCATAACGCATAACGCATAACGCATAACGCATAACGCATAACGCATAACGCATAACGCATAACGCATAACGCATAACGCATAACGCATAACGCATAACGCATAACGCATAACGCATAACGCATAACGCATAACGCATAACGCATAACGCATAACGCATAACGCATAACGCATAACGCATAACGCATAACGCATAACGCATAACGCATAACGCATAACGCATAACGCATCACGCATAACGCACAACGCATAACGCATAACGACTTACGGATCAGGCATAACGCATAACGCATAATGCATAACACATAACGCATAACGCATAACGCATAACGCATAACGCATAACGCATAACGCATAACGCATAACGCATAACGCATAACGCATAACACATAACGCATAACGCATAACGCATAACGCATAACGCATAACGCATAACGCATAACGCATAACGCATGTCGGATCACTCATAGCGCATAACGCATAACGCATAAAGCATAAAGCATAACGTATAACGCATAACGCATAACGCATAACGCATAACGCATAACGCCTAACGGATCAGGCATAACGCATAACGCACAACGCATATCGCATAACGCATAACGCATAACGCAAAACGCATGGCACATAACTCAAAATGCATAACGCATAACGCATAACGCATAACGCATAACGCATAACGCATATCGCATAACGGATAACGCATAACGCATAACGCATAATGCACAACGCATAACGCATAACGCATAACGCATAACGCACAACGCAAATCGCATAACGCATAACGCATAACGCATAACGAATGGCGCATAACTGAAAATGCATAACGCATAACGCATAACGCATAACGCAAACGTATAACGCATAACGCATAACGCACAACGCATATCGCATAACGCATAACGCATAACGCATAACGCATAACGCATAACGCATAACTCATAACGTATAACGCATAACGCATAATGCATAACGCATAACGCATAACGCATAACGCACAACGCAAACGTATAACGCACAACGCATAATGCATAACGCATAACGCATAACGCATAACGCATAACGCATGGCGCATAACGCAAAATGCATAACGCATAACGCATAACGCATAACGCATAACGCATACGGCATAACGCATAACGCATAACGCATAACGCACAACGCATATCGCATAACGCATAACGCATAACGCATAACGCTTGGCGCATAACTCAAAATGCATAACGCATAACGCATAACGCATAACGCATAACGCATAACGCATAACGCATAACGCAAAACGCATGGCGCATAACTCAAAATGCATAACGCATAACGCATAACGCATATCGCATAACGCATAACGCATAACGCATAACGCATAACGCATAACGCATAACGCATAACGCATAACGCATGTCGGATCACTCATAACGCATAACGCATAACGCATAAAGCATAAAGCATAACGTATAACGCATAACGCATATCGCATAACGCATAACGCATAACCCATAACGCATAACGCATAACGCATAACGCATAACGCATAACGCATAACGCATAACGCATAACGCATAACGCATAACGCATAACGCAAACGTATAACGCATAACGCATAACGCATGTCGGATCACTCATAACGCATAACGCATAACGCATAAAGCATAAAGCAAAACGCATAATGCTTAACGCATAACGGATCACGCATAACGCATAACGCACAACGCATATCGCATAACGCATAACGCATAACGCATAACGCATGGCGCATAACTCAAAATGCATAACGCATAACGCATAACGCATAACGCATAACGCATAACGCATAACGCATAACGCATAACGCATAACGCATAACGCACAACGCACATCGCATAACGCATAACGCATAACGCATCACGCATAACGCACAACGCATATCGGATAACGTATAACGCAAAACGCATAACGCATAACGCATAACCCATAACGCATAACGCATGTCGGATCACTCATAACGCATAACGCATAACGCATAAAGCATAAAGCATAACGTATAACGCATAACGCATATCGCATAACGCATAACGCATAACCCATAACGCATAACGCATAACGCATAACGCATAACGCATAACGCATAACGCATAACGCATAACGCATAACGCATAACGCATAACGCATAACGCATAACGCATAACGCATAACGCATAACGCATAACGCATAACGCATAACGTATAACGCATAACGCATAACGCATAACGCATAACGCATAACGCATAACGCATAACGCATAACGCATAACGCATAACGCATAACGCATCACGCATAACGCACAACGCATAACGCATAACGCCTTACGGATCAGGCATAACGCATAACGCATAATGCATAACACATAACGCATAACGCATAACGCATAACGCATAACGCATAACGCATAACGCATAACGCATAACGCATAACACATAACGCATAACGCATAACGCATAACGCATAACGCATAACGCATAACGCATGTCGGATCACTCATAGCGCATAACGCATAACGCATAAAGCATAAAGCATAACGTATAACGCATAACGCATAACGCATAACGCATAACGCATAACGCATAACGCACAACGCATATCGCATAACGCATAACGCATAACGCAAAACGCATGGCGCATAACTCAAAATGCATAACGCATAACGCATAACGCATAACGCATAACGCATAACGCATAACGCATAACGCATAACGGATAACGCATAACGCATAACGCATAATGCACAACGCATATCGCATAACGCATAACGCACAACGCATATCGCATAACGCATAACGCATAACGCATAACGCATGGCGCATACCTCAAAATGCATAACGCATAACGCATAACGCATAACATATAACACATAACGCATAACGCATAACGCATAACGCATAACGCACAACGCATATCGCATAACGCATAACGCATAACGCATGGCGCATAACTCAAAATGCAAAACGCATAAAGCATAACGCATAACGCAAACGTATAACGCACAACGCATAACGAATACAGCAAAACGCATAATGCTTAACGCATAACGGTTCACGCATAACGCATAACGCATAACGCATAACGCATAACGCATATCGCATAACGCATAACGCATAACGCATAACGCATGGCGCGTAACTCAAAATGCATAACGCATAACGCATAACGCATAACGCATAACGCATAACGCATAACGCATAACGCATAACGCATAACGCATAACGCATAACGCATAACGCATAACGCACAACGCATATCGCATAACGCATAACGCACAACGCATATCGCATAACGCATAACGCATGGCGCATAACTCAAAATGCATAACGCATAACGCATAACGCATAACGCATAACGCATAACGCATAACGCAAACGTATAACGCACAACGCATAACGAATACAGCAAAACGCATAATGCTTAACGCATAACGGATCACGCATAACGCATAACGCACAACGCATATCGCATAACGCATAACGCATAACGCATAACGCATGGCGCATAACTCAAAATGCATAACGCATAACGCATAACGCATATCGCATAACGCATAACGCATAACGCATAACGCATAACGCACAACGCACATCGCATAACGCACAACGCATAACGCATAACGCCTTACGGATCAGGCATAACGCATAACGCATAATGCATAACACATAACGCATAACGCATAACGCATAACGCATAACGCATAACGCATAACGCATAACGCATAACGCATAACGCATAACACATAACGCATAACGCATAACGCATAACGCATAACGCATAACGCATGTCGGATCACTCATAGCGCATAACGCATAACGCATAAAGCATAAAGCATAACGTATAACGCATAACGCATAACGCATAACGCATAACGCATAACGCATAACGCACAACGCATATCGCATAACGCATAACGCATAACGCAAAACGCATGGCGCATAACTCAAAATGCAAAACGCATAACGCATAACGCATAACGCATAACGCATAACGCATAACGCATAACGCATAACGCATAACGCATAACGCATAACGCATAATGCACAACGCATATCGCATAACGCATAACGCACAACGCATATCGCATAACGCATAACGCATAACGCATAACGCATGGCGCATACCTCAAAACGCATAACGCATAACGCATAACGCATAACGCATAACACATAACGCATAACGCATAACGCATAACGCACAACGCATATCGCATAACGCATAACGCATAACGCATAACGCATGGCGCATAACTCAAAATGCAAAACGCATAACGCATAACGCATAACGCAAACGTATAACGCACAACGCATAACGAATACAGCAAAACGCATAATGCTTAACGCATAACGGATCACGCATAACGCATAACGCATAACGCATAACGCATAACACATATCGCATAACGCATAACGCATAACGCATAACGCATGGCGCATAACTCAAAATGCATAACGCATAACGCATAACGCATAACGCATAACGCATAACGCATGACGCATAACGCATAACGCATAACGCATAACGCATAACGCATAACGCATAACGCATAACGCACAACGCATATCGCATAACGCCTAACGCACAACGCATATCGCATAACGCATAACGCATAACGCATAACGCATAACGCATGGCGCATAACTCAAAATGCATAACGCATAACGCATAACGCATAAAGCATAACGCATAACGCATAACGCATAACGCATAACGCATAACGCATAACGCATAACGCATAACGCATAACGCACAACGCATATCGCATAACGCATAACGCATAATGCATAACGCATGGCGCATAACTCAAAATGCATAACGCATAACGCATAACGCATAACGCAAACGTATAACGCACAACGCATAACGAATACAGCAAAACGCATAATGCTTAACGCATAACGCATCACGCATAACGCATAACGCACAACGCATATCGCATAACGCATAACGCATAACGCATAACGCATGGCGCATAACTCAAAATTCATAACGCATAACGCATAACGCATAACGCATAACGCATAACGCATAACGCATAACGCATAACGCATAACGCATAACGCACAACGCACATCGCATAACGCATAACGCATGGCGCATAACTCAAAATGCATAACGCATAACGCATAACGCATAACGCATAACGCAAACGTATAACGCACAACGCATAACGAATACAGCAAAACGCATAATGCCTAACGCATAACGGATCACGCATAACGCATAAGGCATAACGCATAACGCATAACGCATATCGAATAACGCATAACGTGTAACTCATAACGCATAACGCATAAAGCATAATGCTTAACGCATAACGCATAACGCTTATCGTATAACGCATAAGGCATAACGCATAACGCATAACGCATATCGAATAACGCATAACGTGTAACTCATAACGCATAACGCATAAAGCATAATGCTTAACGCATAACGCATAACGCTTATCGCATAACGCATAACTCAAAATGCATAACGCATAACGCATAACGCATAACGCATAACGCAAACGTATAACGCACAACGCATAACGAATACAGCAAAACGCATAATGCTTAACGCATAACGGATCACGCATAACGCATAAGGCATAACGCATAACGCATATCGCATAACGCATAACGCATAACGCATAACGCATGGGCGCATAACTCAAAATGCATAACGCATAACGCATAACGCATAACGCATAACGCATAACGCATAACGCACAACGCATATCGGATAACGTATAACGCAAAACGCATAACGCATAACGCATAACCCATAACGCATAACGCATGTCGGATCACTCATAACGCATAACGCATAACGCATAAAGCATAAAGCATAACGTATAACGCATAACGCATATCGCATAACGCATAACGCATAACCCATAACGCATAACGCATAACGCATAACGCATAACGCATAACGCATAACGCATAACGCATAACGCATAACGCATAACGCATAACGCATAACGCATAACGCATAACGCATAACGCATAACGCATAACGCATAACGCATAACGGATAACGCATAACGCATAACGCATAACGCATAACGCCTTACGGATCAGGCATAACGCATAACGCATAATGCATAACACATAACGCATAACGCATAACGCATAACGCATAACGCACAACGCATATCGCATAACGCATAACGCATAACGCATAACGGATAACGCATAACGCATAACGCATAACGCATAACGCCTTACGGATCAGGCATAACGCATAACGCATAATGCATAACACATAACGCATAACGCATAACGCATAACGCATAACGCACAACGCATATCGCATAACGCATAACGCATAACGCATAACGCATGGCGCATACCTCAAAATGCATAACGCATAACGCATAACGCATAACGCATAACACATAACGCATAACGCATAACGCATAACGCACAACGCATATCGCATAACGCATAACGCATAACGCGTAACGCATGGCGCATAACTCAAAATGCAAAACGCATAACGCATAACGCAAACGTATAACGCATAACGAATACAGCAAAACGCATAATGCTTAACGCATAACGGATCACGCATAACGCATATCGCACAACGCATATCGCATAACGCATAACGCACAACGCATATCGCATAACGCATAACGCATAACGCATAACGCATGGCGCATAACTCAAAATGCATAACGCATAACGCATAACGCATAACGCATAACGCATAACGCATAACGCAAACGTATAACGCACAACGCATAACGAATACAGCAAAACGCATAATGCTTAACGCATAACGGATCACGCATAACGCATAACGCACAACGCATATCGCATAACGCATAACGCATAACGCATAACGCATGGCGCATAACTCAAAATGCATAACGCATAACGCATAACGCATAACGCATAACGCATAACGCATAACGCATAACGCATAACGCATAACGCATAACGCACAACGCACATCGCATAACGCACAACGCATAACGCATAACGCCTTACGGATCAGGCATAACGCATAACGCATAATGCATAACACATAACGCATAACGCATAACGCATAACGCATAACGCATAACGCATAACGCATAACGCATAACGCATAACGCATAACACATAACGCATAACGCATAACGCATAACGCATAACGCATAACGCATGTCGGATCACTCATAGCGCATAACGCATAACGCATAAAGCATAAAGCATAACGTATAACGCATAACGCATAACGCATAACGCATAACGCATAACGCATAACGCACAACGCATATCGCATAACGCATAACGCATAACGCAAAACGCATGGCGCATAACTCAAAATGCAAAACGCATAACGCATAACGCATAACGCATAACGCATAACGCATAACGCATAACGCATAACGCATAACGCATAACGCATAACGCATAATGCACAACGCATATCGCATAACGCATAACGCACAACGCATATCGCATAACGCATAACGCATAACGCATAACGCATGGCGCATACCTCAAAATGCATAACGCATAACGCATAACGCATAACGCATAACACATAACGCATAACGCATAACGCATAACGCACAACGCATATCGCATAACGCATAACGCATAACGCATAACGCATGGCGCATAACTCAAAATGCAAAACGCATAACGCATAACGCATAACGCAAACGTATAACGCACAACGCATAACGAATACAGCAAAACGCATAATGCTTAACGCATAACGGATCACGCATAACGCATAACGCATAACGCATAACGCATAACGCATATCGCATAACGCATAACGCATAACGCATAACGCATGGCGCATAACTCAAAATGCATAACGCATAACGCATAACGCATAACGCATAACGCATAACGCATGACGCATAACGCATAACGCATAACGCATAACGCATAACGCATAACGCATAACGCATAACGCACAACGCATATCGCATAACGCCTAACGCACAACGCATATCGCATAACGCATAACGCATAACGCATAACGCATGGCGCATAACTCAAAATGCATAACGCATAACGCATAACGCATAAAGCATAACGCATAACGCATAACGCATAACGCATAACGCATAACGCATAACGCATAACGCATAACGCATAACGCATAACGCACAACGCATATCGCATAACGCATAACGCATAATGCATAACGCATGGCGCATAACTCAAAATGCATAACGCATAACGCATAACGCATAACGCAAACGTATAACGCACAACGCATAACGAATACAGCAAAACGCATAATGCTTAACGCATAACGCATCACGCATAACGCATAACGCACAACGCATATCGCATAACGCATAACGCATAACGCATAACGCATGGCGCATAACTCAAAATTCATAACGCATAACGCATAACGCATAACGCATAACGCATAACGCATAACGCATAACGCATAACGCATAACGCATAACGCATAACGCATAACGCATAACGCATAACGCATGGCGCATAACTCAAAATGCATAACGCATAACGCATAACGCATAACGCATAACGCAAACGTATAACGCACAACGCATAACGAATACAGCAAAACGCATAATGCCTAACGCATAACGGATCACGCATAACGCATAAGGCATAACGCATAACGCATAACGCATATCGAATAACGCATAACGTGTAACTCATAACGCATAACGCATAAAGCATAATGCTTAACGCATAACGCATAACGCTTATCGTATAACGCATAAGGCATAACGCATAACGCATAACGCATATCGAATAACGCATAACGTGTAACTCATAACGCATAACGCATAAAGCATAATGCTTAACGCATAACGCATAACGCTTATCGCATAACGCATAACTCAAAATGCATAACGCATAACGCATAACGCATAACGCATAACGCAAACGTATAACGCACAACGCATAACGAATACAGCAAAACGCATAATGCTTAACGCATAACGGATCACGCATAACGCATAAGGCATAACGCATAACGCATATCGCATAACGCATAACGCATAACGCATAACGCATGGGCGCATAACTCAAAATGCATAACGCATAACGCATAACGCATAACGCATAACGCATAACGCACAACGCATATCGGATAACGTATAACGCAAAACGCATAACGCATAACGCATAACCCATAACGCATAACGCATGTCGGATCACTCATAACGCATAACGCATAACGCATAAAGCATAAAGCATAACGTATAACGCATAACGCATATCGCATAACGCATAACGCATAACCCATAACGCATAACGCATAACGCATAACGCATAACGCATAACGCATAACGCATAACGCATAACGCATAACGCATAACGCATAACGCATAACGCATAACGCATAACGCATAACGCATAACGCATAACGCATAACGCATAACGCATAACGCATAACGCATAACGCATAACGCATAACGCATAACGCATAACGCATAACGCATAACGCCTAACGGATCACGCATAACGCATAACGCATAATGCATAACACATAACCGATAACGCATAACGCATAGCGCATAACGCATAACGCATAACGCATAACGAATAACGCATAACGCATAACGCATAACGCCTAACGGATCAGGCATAACGCATAACGCATAATGCATAACACATAACGCATAACGCATAACGCATAACGCATAACGGATAACGCATAACGCATAACGCATAACGCATAACGCCTTACGGATCAGGCATAACGCATAACGCATAATGCATAACACATAACGCATAACGCATAACGCATAACGCATAACGCACAACGCATATCGCATAACGCATAACGCATAACGCATGGCGCATACCTCAAAATGCATAACGCATAACGCATAACGCATAACGCATAACACATAACGCATAACGCATAACGCATAACGCACAACGCATATCGCATAACGCATAACGCATAACGCGTAACGCATGGCGCATAACTCAAAATGCAAAACGCATAACGCATAACGCAAACGTATAACGCATAACGAATACAGCAAAACGCATAATGCTTAACGCATAACGGATCACGCATAACGCATATCGCACAACGCATATCGCATAACGCATAGCGCATAACGCACAACGCATAACGCATAACGCATAACGCATAACGCATAACGCATAACGCATAACGCATAACGCATAACGCATAACGCATAACGCCTAACGGATCAGGCATAACGCATAACGCATAATGCATAACACATAACGCATAACGCATAACGCATAGCGCATAACGCATAACGCATAACGCATAACGCATAACGAATAACGCATAACGCATAACGCATAACGCCTAACGGATCAGGCATAACGCATAACGCATAATGCATAACACATAACGCATAACGCATAACGCATAACGCATAACGCATAACGGATAACGCATAACGCATAACGCATAACGCATAACGCCTTACGGATCAGGCATAACGCATAACGCATAATGCATAACACATAACGCATAACGCATAACGCATAACGCATAACGCACAACGCATATCGCATAACGCATAACGCATAACGCATAACGCATGGCGCATACCTCAAAATGCATAACGCATAACGCATAACGCATAACGCATAACACATAACGCATAACGCATAACGCATAACGCACAACGCATATCGCATAACGCATAACGCATAACGCGTAACGCATGGCGCATAACTCAAAATGCAAAACGCATAACGCATAACGCAAACGTATAACGCATAACGAATACAGCAAAACGCATAATGCTTAACGCATAACGGATCACGCATAACGCATATCGCACAACGCATATCGCATAACGCATAACGCATAACGCACAACGCATAACGCATAACGCACAACGCATATCGCATAACGCATAACGCATAACGCATAACGCATGGCGCATACCTCAAAATGCATAACGCATAACGCATAACGCATAACGCATAACACATAACGCATAACGCATAACGCATAACGCACAACGCATATCGCATAACGCATAACGCATAACGCGTAACGCATGGCGCATAACTCAAAATGCAAAACGCATAACGCATAACGCAAACGTATAACGCATAACGAATACAGCAAAACGCATAATGCTTAACGCATAACGGATCACGCATAACGCATATCGCACAACGCATATCGCATAACGCATAACGCATAACGCACAACGCATATCGCATAACGCATAACGCATGGCGCATAACTCAAAATGCATAACGCATAACGCATAACGCATAACGCATAACGCAAACGTATAACGCACAACGCATAACGAATACAGCAAAACGCATAATGCTTAACGCATAACGGATCACGCATAACGCATAACGCATAACGCATAACGCATAACGCATATCGCATAACGCATAACGCATAACGCATAACGCATGGCGCATAACTCAAAATGCATAACGCATAACGCATAACGCATAACGCATAACGCATAACGCATAACGCATAACGCATAACGCATAACGCATAAAGCATAACGCATAACGCATAACGCATAACGCATGGCGCATAACTCAAAATGCATAACGCATAACGCATAACGCATAACGCATAACGCATAACGCATAACGCATAACGCATAACGCATAACGCATAACGCATAACGCATAACGCATAACGCACAACGCATATCGCATAACGCATAACGCACAACGCATATCGCATAACGCATAACGCATAACGCATGGCGCATAACTCAAAATGCATAACACATAACGCATAACGCATAACGCATAACGCATAACGCATAACGCATAACGCATAACGCATAACGCATAACGCATAACGCATAACGCATAACGCATAACGCATAACGCATAACGCATAACGCATAACGCATAACGCATAACGCATAACGCATAACGCATAACGCATAACGCATAACGCATAACGCATAACGCATAACGCATAACGTATAACGCATAACGCACAACGCATATCGCATAACGCATAACGCATAACGCATAACGCATAACGCATAACGCATAACGCATAACGCATAACGCACAACGCATATCGCATAACGCATAACGCATAATGCATAACGCATGGCGCATAACTCAAAATGCATAACGCATAACGCATAACGCATAACGCAAACGTATAACGCACAACGCATAACGAATACAGCAAAACGCATAATGCTTAACGCATAACGGATCACGCATAACGCATAACGCACAACGCATATCGCATAACGCATAACGCATAACGCACAACGCATATCGCATAACGCATAACGCATGGCGCATAACTCAAAATGCATAACGCATAACGCATAACGCATAACGCAAACGTATAACGCACAACGCATAACGAATACAGCAAAACGCATAATGCTTAACGCATAACGGATCACGCATAACGCATAACGCATAACGCATAACGCATAACGCATATCGCATAACGCATAACGCATAACGCATAACGCATGGCGCATAACTCAAAATGCATAACGCATAACGCATAACGCATAACGCATAACGCATAACGCATAACGCTTAACGCATAACGCATAACGCACAACGCATATCGCATAACGCATAACGCATAACGCATAACGCATAACGCACAACGCATATCGCATAACGCATAACGCATAATGCATAACGCATGGCGCATAACTCAAAATGCATAACGCATAACGCATAACGCAAACGTATAACGCACAACGCATAACGAATACAGCAAAACGCATAATGCTTAACGCATAACGGATCACGCATAACGCATAACGCACAACGCATATCGCATAACGCATAACGCATAACGCACAACGCATATCGCATAACGCATAACGCATGGCGCATAACTCAAAATGCATAACGCATAACGCATAACGCATAACGCAAACGTATAACGCACAACGCATAACGAATACAGCAAAACGCATAATGCTTAACGCATAACGCATGGCGCAATACTCAAAATGCATAACGCATAACGCATAACGCATAACGCATAACGCATAACGCATAACGCATAACGCATAACGCATAACGCATAACGCACAACGCATATCGCATAACGCATAACGCACAACGCATATCGCATAACGCATAACGCATAACGCATGGCGCATAACTCAAAATGCATAACACATAACGCATAACGCATAACGCATAACGCATAACGCATAACGCATAACGCATAACGCATAACGCATAACGCATAACGCATAACGCATAACGCATAACGCATAACGCATAACGCATAACGCATAACGCATAACGCATAACGCATAACGCATAACGTATAACGCATAACGCATAACGCACAACGCATATCGCATAACGCATAACGCATAATGCATAACGCATGGCGCATAACTCAAAATGCATAACGCATAACGCATAACGCATAACGCAAACGTATAACGCACAACGCATAACGAATACAGCAAAACGCATAATGCTTAACGCATAACGGATCACGCATAACGCATAACGCACAACGCATATCGCATAACGCATAACGCATAACGCACAACGCATATCGCATAACGCATAACGCATGGCGCATAACTCAAAATGCATAACGCATAACGCATAACGCATAACGCATAACGCAAACGTATAACGCACAACGCATAACGAATACAGCAAAACGCATAATGCTTAACGCATAACGGATCACGCATAACGCATAACGCATAACGCATAACGCATAACGCATAACGCATATCGCATAACGCATAACGCATAACGCATAACGCATGGCGCATAACTAAAAATGCATAACGCATAACGCATAACGCATAACGCATAACGCATAACGCATAACGCATAACGCATAACGCACAACGCATATCGCATAACGCATAACGCATAACGCATAACGCATAACGCATAACGCATATCGCATAACGCATAACGCATAATGCATAACGCATGGCGCATAACTCAAAATGCATAACGCATAACGCATAACGCATAACGCAAACGTATAACGCACAACGCATAACGAATACAGCAAAACGCATAATGCTTAACGCATAACGGATCACGCATAACGCATAACGCACAACGCATATCGCATAACGCATAACGCATAACGCATAACGCATGGCGCATAACTCAAAATGCATAACGCATAACGCATAACGCATAACGCATAACGCATAACGCATAACGCATAACGCATAACGCATAACGCATAACGCACAACGCACATCGCATAACGCATAACGCATGGCGCATAACTCAAAATGCATAACGCATAAAGCATAACGCTTAACGCATAACGCAAACGTATAACGCACAACGCATAACGAATACAGCAAAACGCATAATGCCTAACGCATAACGGATCACGCATAACGCATAAGGCATAACGCATAACGCATAACGCATATCGAATAACGCATAACGTGTAACTCATAACGCATAACGCATAAAGCATAATGCTTAACGCATAACGCATAACGCTTATCGCATAACGCATAAGGCATAACGCATAACGCATAACGCATATCGAATAACGCATAACGTGTAACTCATAACGCATAACGCATAAAGCATAATGCTTAACGCATAACGCATAACGCTTATCGCATAACGCATAACTCAAAATGCATAACGCATAACGCATAACGCATAACGCAAACGTATAACGCACAACGCATAACGAATACAGCAAAACGCATAATGCTTAACGCATAACGGATCACGCATAACGCATAAGGCATAACGCATAACGCATATCGCATAACGCATAACGCATAACGCATAACGCATGGCGCATAACTCAAAATGCATAACGCATAACGCATAACGCATAACGCATAACGCACAACGCATATCGGATAACGTATAACGCAAAACGCATAACGCATAACGCATAACCCATAACGCATAACGCATGTCGGATCACTCATAACGCATAACGCATAACGCATAAAGCATAAAGCATAACGTATAACGCATAACGCATATCGCATAACGCATAACGCATAACCCATAACGCATAACGCATAACGCATAACGCATAACGCATAACGCATAACGCATAACGCATAACGCATAACGCATAACGCATAACGCATAACGCATAACGCATAACGCATAACGCATAACGCATAACGCATAACGCATAACGCATAACGCATAACGCACAACGCATATCGCATAACGCATAACGCACAACGCATATCGCATAACGCATAACGCATAACGCATAACGCATGGCGCATAACTCAAAATGCATAACGCATAACGCATAACGCATAACGCATAACGCATAACGCATAACGCATAACGCATAACGCATAACGCATAACGCATAACGCATAACGCGTAACGCATAACGCATAACGCATAACACATAACGCATAACGCATAATGCATAACGCTTAAAGCATAACGCATAACGCATAACGCATAACGCATAACGCATAACGCATAACGCACAACGCATATCGCATAACGCATAACGCATAATGCATAACGCATGGCGCATAACTCAAAATGCATAACGCATAACGCATAACGCATAACGCAAACGTATAACGCACAACGCATAACGAATACAGCAAAACGCATAATGCTTAACGCATAACGGATAACGCATAACGCATAACGCATAACGCATATCGCATAACGCATAACGCATAACGCATAACGCATGGCGCATAACTCAAAATGCATAACGCATAACGCATAACGCATAACGCATAACGCATAACTTATAAAGCATAACGCATAACGCATAACGCAAAACGCATAAACCCTAACGCAATAACGCATAACGCATAACGCATAACTTGTAACTCATAACGCATAACGCATAAAGCATAACGCATAAGGCATAACGCATAACGCATATCGCATAACGCATAACGCATAACGTATAACGCATAACGCATACCGTATATAACGCATAACGCATAACGCAAACGTATAACGCACAACGCATAACGCATAACGCATAACATATAACGCATAACGCATAACGCATAACGCATAACGCATAACGCATAACGCATAAAGCATAACGCATAACGCATAACGCATAACACATAACGCATAACGCATAATGCATAACGCTTAAAGCATAACGCATAACGCATAACGCATAACCCCTAACGCAATAACGCAAAACGCATAACGCATAACGCATAACGCATAACGTGTAACTCATAACGCATAACGCATAAAGCGTAACGCATAACGCATAACGCATAACGCATAACGCATAACGCATAAAGCATAACGCATAACGCATACCGTATAACGCATAACGCATGCCGCATAACGCAAACGTATAACGCACAACGCATAACGCATAATGAACAACGGATAACGCATAACGCATAACGCATAACTAATACCGCAAAACGTATATCGCCTAACACATAACGGATCACGCATAACGCATAACGCATAACGCATAACGCATATCGCATAACGCATAACGCATGGCGCATAACTCAAAATGCATAACGCATAACGCATAACGCATAACGCAAACGTATAACGCACAACGCATAACGAATACAGCAAAACGCATAATGCTTAACGCATAACGGATCACGCATAACGCATAACGCATAACGCATAACGCATAACGCATAACGCATATCGCATAACGCATAACGCATAACGCATAACGCATGGCGCATAACTCAAAATGCATAACGCATAACGCATAACGCATAACGCATAACGCATAACGCATAACGCATAACGCATAACGCATATCGCATAACGCATAACGCACAACGCATATCGCATAACGCATAACGCATAACGCATGGCGCATAACTCAAAATGCATAACACATAACGCATAACGCATAACGCATAACGCATAACGCATAACGCATAACGCATAACGCATAACGCATAACGCATAACGCATAACGCATAACGCATAACGCATAACGCATAACGCATAACGCATAACGCATAACGCATAACGCATAACGCATAACGCATAACGCATAACGCATAACGCATAACGTATAACGCATAACGCACAACGCATATCGCATAACGCATAACGCATAACGCATAACGCATAACGCATAACGCATAACGCATAACGCATAACGCATAACGCATAACGTATAACGCATAACGCATAACGCACAACGCATATCGCATAACGCATAACGCATAACGCATAACGCATAACGCATAACGCATAACGCATAACGCATAACGCATAACGCATAACGCATAACGCATAACGCATAACGCATAACGCATAACACATAACGCATAACGCATAATGCATAACGCATAAAGCATAACGCATAACGCATAACGCATAAGGCATAACGCATAACGCATAACGCACAACGCATATCGCATAACGCATAACGCATAAAGCATAACGCATGGCGCATAACTCAAAATGCATAACGCATAACGCATAACGCATAACGCAAACGTATAACGCACAACGCATAACGAATACAGCAAAACGCATAATGCTTAACGCATAACGGATCACGCATAACGCATAACGCATAACGCAAATCGCATAACGCATAACGCATAACGCATAACGCATGGCGCATAACTCAAAATGCATAACGCATAACGCATAACGCATAACGCATAACGCATAACGCATAACGCATAACTTATAAAGCATAACGCATAACGCATAACGCAAAACGCATAAACCCTAACGCAATAACGCATAACGCATAACGCATAACTTGTAACTCATAACGCATAACGCATAAAGCATAACGCATAAGGCATAACGCATAACGCATATCGCATAACGCATAACGCATAACGTATAACGCATAACGCATACCGTATAACGCATAACGCATAACGCATAACGCAAACGTATAACGCACAACGCATAACGCATAACGCATAACATATAACGCATAACGCATAACGCATAACGCATAACGCATAACGCATAACGCATAAAGCATAACGCATAACGCATAACACATAACGCATAACGCATAATGCATAACGCTTAAAGCATAACGCATAACGCATAACGCATAACCCCTAACGCAATAACGCAAAACGCATAACGCATAACGCATAACGCATAACGTGTAACTCATAACGCATAACGCATAAAGCGTAACGCATAACGCATAACGCATAACGCATAGCGCATAACGCATAAAGAATGACGCATAACGCATACCGTATAACGCATAACGCATGCCGCATAACGCAAACGTATAACGCACAACGCATAACGCATAATGAACAACGGATAACGCATAACGCATAACGCATAACGCATAACGCATAACGCACAACGCATATCGCATAACGCATAACGCATAATGCATAACGCATGGCGCATAACTCAAAATGCATAACGCATAACGCATAACGCATAACGCAAACGTATAACGCACAACGCATAACGAATACAGCAAAACGCATAATGCTTAACGCATAACGGATCACGCATAACGCATAACGCACAACGCATATCGCATAACGCATAACGCATAACGCATAACGCATGGCGCATAACTCAAAATGCATAACGCATAACGCATAACGCATAACGCATAACGCATAACGCATAACGCATAACGCATAACGCATAACGCACAACGCACATCGCATAACGCATAACGCATGGCGCATAACTCAAAATGCATAACGCATAACGCATAACGCATAACGCATAACGCAAACGTATAACGCACAACGCATAACGAATACAGCAAAACGCATAATGCCTAACGCATAACGGATCACGCATAACGCATAAGGCATAACGCATAACGCATAACGCATATCGAATAACGCATAACGTGTAACTCATAACGCATAACGCATAAAGCATAATGCTTAACGCATAACGCATAACGCTTATCGCATAACGCATAAGGCATAACGCATAACGCATAACGCATATCGAATAACGCATAACGTGTAACTCATAACGCATAACGCATAAAGCATAATGCTTAACGCATAACGCATAACGCTTATCGCATAACGCATAACTCAAAATGCATAACGCATAACGCATAACGCATAACGCATAACGCAAACGTATAACGCACAACGCATAACGAATACAGCAAAACGCATAATGCTTAACGCATAACGGATCACGCATAACGCATAAGGCATAACGCATAACGCATATCGCATAACGCATAACGCATAACGCATAACGCATGTGCGCATAACTCAAAATGCATAACGCATAACGCATAACGCATAACGCATAACGCATAACGCCTAACGGATCAGGCATAACGCATAACGCATAATGCATAACACATAACGCATAACGCATAACGCATAGCGCATAACGCATAACGCATAACGCATAACGAATAACGCATAACGCATAACGCATAACGCCTAACGGATCAGGCATAACGCATAACGCATAATGCATAACACATAACGCATAACGCATAACGCATAACGCATAACGCATAACGGATAACGCATAACGCATAACGCATAACGCATAACGCCTTACGGATCAGGCATAACGCATAACGCATAATGCATAACACATAACGCATAACGCATAACGCATAACGCATAACGCATAACGCACAACGCATAACGCATAACGCATAACGCATAACGCATAACGCATGGCGCATACCTCAAAATGCATAACGCATAACGCATAACGCATAACGCATAACACATAACGCATAACGCATAACGCATAACGCACAACGCATATCGCATAACGCATAACGCATAACGCGTAACGCATGGCGCATAACTCAAAATGCAAAACGCATAACGCATAACGCATAACGCAAACGTATAACGCATAACGAATACAGCAAAACGCATAATGCTTAACGCATAACGGATCACGCATAACGCATATCGCACAACGCATATCGCATAACGCATAACGCATAACGCATAACGCATATCGCATAACGCATAACGCATGGCGCATAACTCAAAATGCATAACGCATAACGCATAACGCATAACGCATAACGCAAACGTATAACGCACAACGCATAACGAATACAGCAAAACGCATAATGCTTAACGCATAACGGATCACGCATAACGCATAACGCATAACGCATAACGCATAACGCATATCGCATAACGCATAACGCATAACGCATAACGCATGGCGCATAACTCAAAATGCATAACGCATAACGCATAACGCATAACGCATAACGCATAACGCATAACGCATAACGCATAACGCATAAAGCATAACGCATAACGCATAACGCATAACGCATGGCGCATAACTCAAAATGCATAACGCATAACGCATAACGCATAACGCATAACGCATAACGCATAACGCATAACGCATAACGCATAACGCATAACGCATAACGCATAACGCATAACGCATAACGCATAACGCACAACGCATATCGCATAACGCATAACGCACAACGCATATCGCATAACGCACAACGCATAACGCATGGCGCATAACTCAAAATGCATAACACATAACGCATAACGCATAACGCATAACGCATAACGCATAACGCATAACGCATAACGCATAACGCATAACGCATAACGCATAACGCATAACGCATAACGCATAACGCATAACGCATAACGCATAACGCATAACGCATAACGCATAACGCATAACGCATAACGCATAACGCATAACGCATAACGCATAACGCATAACGCATAACGCATAACGCACAACGCATATCGCATAACGCATAACGCACAACGCATATCGCATAACGCATAACGCATAACGCATAACGCATGGCGCATAACTCAAAATGCATAACGCATAACGCATAACGCATAACGCATAACGCATAACGCATAACGCATAACGCATAACGCATAACGCATAACGCATAACGCATAACGCGTAACGCATAACGCATAACGCATAACACATAACGCATAACGCATAATGCATAACGCTTAAAGCATAACGCATAACGCATAACGCATAACGCATAACGCATAACGCATAACGCACAACGCATATCGCATAACGCATAACGCATAATGCATAACGCATGGCGCATAACTCAAAATGCATAACGCATAACGCATAACGCATAACGCAAACGTATAACGCACAACGCATAACGAATACAGCAAAACGCATAATGCTTAACGCATAACGGATCACGCATAACGCATAACGCATAACGCATATCGCATAACGCATAACGCATAACGCATAACGCATGGCGCATAACTCAAAATGCATAACGCATAACGCATAACGCATAACGCATAACGCATAACTTATAAAGCATAACGCATAACGCATAACGCAAAACGCATAAACCCTAACGCAATAACGCATAACGCATAACGCATAACTTGTAACTCATAACGCATAACGCATAAAGCATAACGCATAAGGCATAACGCATAACGCATATCGCATAACGCATAACGCATAACGTATAACGCATAACGCATACCGTATATAACGCATAACGCATAACGCAAACGTATAACGCACAACGCATAACGCATAACGCATAACATATAACGCATAACGCATAACGCATAACGCATAACGCATAACGCATAACGCATAAAGCATAACGCATAACGCATAACGCATAACACATAACGCATAACGCATAATGCATAACGCTTAAAGCATAACGCATAACGCATAACGCATAACCCCTAACGCAATAACGCAAAACGCATAACGCATAACGCATAACGCATAACGTGTAACTCATAACGCATAACGCATAAAGCGTAACGCATAACGCATAACGCATAACGCATAACGCATAACGCATAACGCATAACGCATAACGCATACCGTATAACGCATAACGCATGCCGCATAACGCAAACGTATAACGCACAACGCATAACGCATAATGAACAACGGATAACGCATAACGCATAACGCATAACTAATACCGCAAAACGTATATCGCCTAACACATAACGGATCACGCATAACGCATAACGCATAACGCAAAACGCATATCGCATAACGCATAACGCATGGCGCATAACTCAAAATGCATAACGCATAACGCATAACGCATAACGCAAACGTATAACGCACAACGCATAACGAATACAGCAAAACGCATAATGCTTAACGCATAACGGATCACGCATAACGCATAACGCATAACGCATAACGCATAACGCATAACGCATATCGCATAACGCATAACGCATAACGCATAACGCATGGCGCATAACTCAAAATGCATAACGCATAACGCATAACGCATAACGCATAACGCATAACGCATAACGCATAACGCACAACGCATATCGCATAACGCATAACGCACAACGCATATCGCATAACGCATAACGCATAACGCATGGCGCATAACTCAAAATGCATAACACATAACGCATAACGCATAACGCATAACGCATAACGCATAACGCATAACGCATAACGCATAACGCATAACGCATAACGCATAACGCATAACGCATAACGCATAACGCATAACGCATAACGCATAACGCATAACGCATAACGCATAACGCATAACGCATAACGCATAACGCATAACGCATAACGTATAACGCATAACGCACAACGCATATCGCATAACGCATAACGCATAACGCATAACGCATAACGCATAACGCATAACGCATAACGCATAACGCATAACGCATAACGTATAACGCATAACGCATAACGCACAACGCATATCGCATAACGCATAACGCATAACGCATAACGCATAACGCATAACGCATAACGCATAACGCATAACGCATAACGCATAACGCATAACGCATAACGCATAACGCATAACGCATAACACATAACGCATAACGCATAATGCATAACGCTTAAAGCATAACGCATAACGCATAACGCATAAGGCATAACGCATAACGCATAACGCACAACGCATATCGCATAACGCATAACGCATAATGCATAACGCATGGCGCATAACTCAAAATGCATAACGCATAACGCATAACGCATAACGCAAACGTATAACGCACAACGCATAACGAATACAGCAAAACGCATAATGCTTAACGCATAACGGATCACGCATAACGCATAACGCATAACGCAAATCGCATAACGCATAACGCATAACGCATAACGCATGGCGCATAACTCAAAATGCATAACGCATAACGCATAACGCATAACGCATAACGCATAACGCATAACGCATAACTTATAAAGCATAACGCATAACGCATAACGCAAAACGCATAAACCCTAACGCAATAACGCATAACGCATAACGCATAACTTGTAACTCATAACGCATAACGCATAAAGCATAACGCATAACGCATAACGCATAACGCATATCGCATAACGCATAACGCATAACGTATAACGCATAACGCATACCGTATAACGCATAACGCATAACGCATAACGCAAACGTATAACGCACAACGCATAACGCATAACGCATAACATATAACGCATAACGCATAACGCATAACGCATAACGCATAACGCATAACGCATAAAGCATAACGCATAACGCATAACACATAACGCATAACGCATAATGCATAACGCTTAAAGCATAACGCATAACGCATAACGCATAACCCCTAACGCAATAACGCAAAACGCATAACGCATAACGCATAACGCATAACGTGTAACTCATAACGCATAACGCATAAAGCGTAACGCATAACGCATAACGCATAACGCATAGCGCATAACGCATAAAGAATGACGCATAACGCATACCGTATAACGCATAACGCATGCCGCATAACGCAAACGTATAACGCACAACGCATAACGCATAATGAACAACGGATAACGCATAACGCATAACGCATAACGCATAACGCATAACGCACAACGCATATCGCATAACGCATAACGCATAATGCATAACGCATGGCGCATAACTCAAAATGCATAACGCATAACGCATAACGCATAACGCAAACGTATAACGCACAACGCATAACGAATACAGCAAAACGCATAATGCTTAACGCATAACGGATCACGCATAACGCATAACGCACAACGCATATCGCATAACGCATAACGCATAACGCATAACGCATGGCGCATAACTCAAAATGCATAACGCATAACGCATAACGCATAACGCATAACGCATAACGCATAACGCATAACGCATAACGCATAACGCACAACGCACATCGCATAACGCATAACGCATGGCGCATAACTCAAAATGCATAACGCATAACGCATAACGCATAACGCATAACGCAAACGTATAACGCACAACGCATAACGAATACAGCAAAACGCATAATGCCTAACGCATAACGGATCACGCATAACGCATAAGGCATAACGCATAACGCATAACGCATATCGAATAACGCATAACGTGTAACTCATAACGCATAACGCATAAAGCATAATGCTTAACGCATAACGCATAACGCTTATCGCATAACGCATAAGGCATAACGCATAACGCATAACGCATATCGAATAACGCATAACGTGTAACTCATAACGCATAACGCATAAAGCATAATGCTTAACGCATAACGCATAACGCTTATCGCATAACGCATAACTCAAAATGCATAACGCATAACGCATAACGCATAACGCATAACGCAAACGTATAACGCACAACGCATAACGAATACAGCAAAACGCATAATGCTTAACGCATAACGGATCACGCATAACGCATAAGGCATAACGCATAACGCATATCGCATAACGCATAACGCATAACGCATAACGCATGTGCGCATAACTCAAAATGCATAACGCATAACGCATAACGCATAACGCATAACGCATAACGCCTAACGGATCAGGCATAACGCATAACGCATAATGCATAACACATAACGCATAACGCATAACGCATAGCGCATAACGCATAACGCATAACGCATAACGAATAACGCATAACGCATAACGCATAACGCCTAACGGATCAGGCATAACGCATAACGCATAATGCATAACACATAACGCATAACGCATAACGCATAACGCATAACGCATAACGGATAACGCATAACGCATAACGCATAACGCATAACGCCTTACGGATCAGGCATAACGCATAACGCATAATGCATAACACATAACGCATAACGCATAACGCATAACGCATAACGCATAACGCACAACGCATATCGCATAACGCATAACGCATAACGCATAACGCATGGCGCATACCTCAAAATGCATAACGCATAACGCATAACGCATAACGCATAACACATAACGCATAACGCATAACGCATAACGCACAACGCATATCGCATAACGCATAACGCATAACGCGTAACGCATGGCGCATAACTCAAAATGCAAAACGCATAACGCATAACGCATAACGCAAACGTATAACGCATAACGAATACAGCAAAACGCATAATGCTTAACGCATAACGGATCACGCATAACGCATATCGCACAACGCATATCGCATAACGCATAACGCATAACGCACAACGCATAACGCATAACGCATAACGCATGGCGCATAACTCAAAATGCATAACGCATAACGCATAACGCATAACGCATAACGCAAACGTATAACGCACAACGCATAACGAATACAGCAAAACGCATAATGCTTAACGCATAACGGATCACGCATAACGCATAACGCATAACGCATAACGCATAACGCATATCGCATAACGCATAACGCATAACGCATAACGCATGGCGCATAACTCAAAATGCATAACGCATAACGCATAACGCATAACGCATAACGCATAACGCATAACGCATAACGCATAACGCATAAAGCATAACGCATAACGCATAACGCATAACGCATGGCGCATAACTCAAAATGCATAACGCATAACGCATAACGCATAACGCATAACGCATAACGCATAACGCATAACGCATAACGCATAACGCATAACGCATAACGCATAACGCATAACGCATAACGCATAACGCACAACGCATATCGCATAACGCATAACGCACAACGCATATCGCATAACGCACAACGCATAACGCATGGCGCATAACTCAAAATGCATAACGCATAACGCATAACGCATAACGCATAACGCATAACGCATAACGCATAACGCATAACGCATAACGCATAACGCATAACGCATAACGCATAACGCATAACGCATAACGCATAACGCATAACGCATAACGCATAACGCATAACGCATAACGCATAACGCATAACGCATAACGCATAACTCATAACGCATAACGCATAACGCATAACGCATAACGTATAACGCATAACGCACAACGCATATCGCATAACGCATAACGCATAACGCATAACGCATAACGCATAACGCATAACGCATAACGCATAACGCACAACGCATATCGCATAACGCATAACGCATAATGCATAACGCATGGCGCATAACTCAAAATGCATAACGCATAACGCATAACGCATAACGCAAACGTATAACGCACAACGCATAACGAATACAGCAAAACGCATAATGCTTAACGCATAACGGATCACGCATAACGCATAACGCACAACGCATATCGCATAACGCATAACGCATAACGCACAACGCATATCGCATAACGCATTACGCATGGCGCATAACTCAAAATGCATAACGCATAACGCATAACGCATAACGCAAACGTATAACGCACAACGCATAACGAATACAGCAAAACGCATAATGCTTAACGCATAACGGATCACGCATAACGCATAACGCATAACGCATAACGCATAACGCATAACGCATATCGCATAACGCATAACGCATAACGCATAACGCATGGCGCATAACTCAAAATGCATAACGCATAACGCATAACTCAAACGCATAACGCATAATGCATAACGCATAACGCATAACGCATAACGCATAACGCACAACGCATATCGCATAACGCATAACGCATAACGCATAACGCATAACGCACAACGCATATCGCATAACGCATAACGCATAATGCATAACGCATGGCGCATAACTCAAAATGCATAACGCATAACGCATAACGCATAACGCAAACGTATAACGCACAACGCATAACGAATACAGCAAAACGCATAATGCTTAACGCATAACGGATCACGCATAACGCATAACGCACAACGCATATCGCATAACGCATAACGCATAACGCACAACGCATATCGCATAACGCATAACGCATGGCGCATAACTCAAAATGCATAACGCATAACGCATAACGCATAACGCATAACGCAAACGTATAACGCACAACGCATAACGAATACAGCAAAACGCATAATGCTTAACGCATAACGCATGGCGCAATACTCAAAATGCATAACGCATAACGCATAACGCATAACGCATAACGCATAACGCATAACGCATAACGCATAACGCATAACGCATAACGCACAACGCATATCGCATAACGCATAACGCACAACGCATATCGCATAACGCATAACGCATAACGCATGGCGCATAACTCAAAATGCATAACACATAACGCATAACGCATAACGCATAACGCATAACGCATAACGCATAACGCATAACGCATAACGCATAACGCATAACGCATAACGTATAACGCATAACGCACAACGCATATCGCATAACGCATAACGCATAACGCATAACGCATAACGCATAACGCATAACGCATAACGCATAACGCATAACGTATAACGCATAACGCATAACGCATAACGCACAACGCATATCGCATAACGCATAACGCATAATGCATAACGCATGGCGCATAACTCAAAATGCATAACGCATAACGCATAACGCATAACGCAAACGTATAACGCACAACGCATAACGAATACAGCAAAACGCATAATGCTTAACGCATAACGGATCACGCATAACGCATAACGCACAACGCATATCGCATAACGCATAACGCATAACGCATAACGCATAACGCATAACGCACAACGCATATCGCATAACGCATAACGCATAATGCATAACGCATGGCGCATAACTCAAAATGCATAACGCATAACGCATAACGCATAACGCAAACGTATAACGCACAACGCATAACGAATACAGCAAAACGCATAATGCTTAACGCATAACGGATCACGCATAACGCATAACGCACAACGCATATCGCATAACGCATAACGCATAACGCATAACGCATGGCGCATAACTCAAAATGCATAACGCATAACGCATAACGCATAACGCATAACGCATAACGCATAACGCATAACGCATAACGCATAACGCATAACGCACAACGCACATCGCATAACGCATAACGCATGGCGCATAACTCAAAATGCATAACGCATAACGCATAACGCATAACGCATAACGCAAACGTATAACGCACAACGCATAACGAATACAGCAAAACGCATAATGCCTAACGCATAACGGATCACGCATAACGCATAAGGCATAACGCATAACGCATAACGCATATCGAATAACGCATAACGTGTAACTCATAACGCATAACGCATAAAGCATAATGCTTAACGCATAACGCATAACGCTTATCGCATAACGCATAAGGCATAACGCATAACGCATAACGCATATCGAATAACGCATAACGTGTAACTCATAACGCATAACGCATAAAGCATAATGCTTAACGCATAACGCATAACGCTTATCGCATAACGCATAACTCAAAATGCATAACGCATAACGCATAACGCATAACGCAAACGTATAACGCACAACGCATAACGAATACAGCAAAACGCATAATGCTTAACGCATAACGGATCACGCATAACGCATAAGGCATAACGCATAACGCATATCGCATAACGCATAACGCATAACGCATAACGTATGGCGCATAACTCAAAATGCATAACGCATAACGCATAACGCATAACGCATAACGCACAACGCATATCGGATAACGTATAACGCAAAACGCATAACGCATAACGCATAACCCATAACGCATAACGCATGTCGGATCACTCATAACGCATAACGCATAACGCATAAAGCATAAAGCATAACGTATAACGAATAACGCATATCGCATAACGCATAACGCATAACCCATAACGCATAACGCATAACGCATAACGCATAACGCATAACGCATAACGCACAACGCATATCGCATAACGCATAACGCACAACGCATATCGCATAACGCATAACGCATAACGCATGGCGCATAACTCAAAATGCATAACACATAACGCATAACGCATAACGCATAACGCATAACGCATAACGCATAACGCATAACGCATAACGCATAACGCATAACGCATAACGCATAACGCATAACGCATAACGCATAACGCATAACGCATAACGCATAACGCATAACGCATAACGCATAACGCATAACGCATAACGCATAACGCATAACGCATAACGCATAACGTATAACGCATAACGCACAACGCATATCGCATAACGCATAACGCATAACGCATAACGCATAACGCATAACGCATAACGCATAACGCATAACGCATAACGTATAACGCATAACGCATAACGCACAACGCATATCGCATAACGCATAACGCATAATGCATAACGCATGGCGCATAACTCAAAATGCATAACGCATAACGCATAACGCATAACGCAAACGTATAACGCACAACGCATAACGAATACAGCAAAACGCATAATGCTTAACGCATAACGGATCACGCATAACGCATAACGCACAACGCATATCGCATAACGCATAACGCATAACGCATAACGCATAACGCACAACGCATATCGCATAACGCATAACGCATAATGCATAACGCATGGCGCATAACTCAAAATGCATAACGCATAACGCATAACGCATAACGCAAACGTATAACGCACAACGCATAACGAATACAGCAAAACGCATAATGCTTAACGCATAACGGATCACGCATAACGCATAACGCACAACGCATATCGCATAACGCATAACGCATAACGCATAACGCATAACGCATGGCGCATAACTCAAAATGCATAACGCATAACGCATAACGCATAACGCATAACGCATAACGCATAACGCATAACGCATAACGCATAACGCATAACGCATAATGCACAACGCACATCGCATAACGCATAACGCATGGCGCATAACTCAAAATGCATAACGCATAACGCATAACGCATAACGCATAACGCAAACGTATAACGCACAACGCATAACGAATACAGCAAAACGCATAATGCCTAACGCATAACGGATCACGCATAACGCATAAGGCATAACGCATAACGCATAACGCATATCGAATAACGCATAACGTGTAACTCATAACGCATAACGCATAAAGCATAATGCTTAACGCATAACGCATAACGCTTATCGCATAACGCATAAGGCATAACGCATAACGCATAACGCATATCGAATAACGCATAACGTGTAACTCATAACGCATAACGCATAAAGCATAATGCTTAACGCATAACGCATAACGCTTATCGCATAACGCATAACTCAAAATGCATAACGCATAACGCATAACGCATAACGCAAACGTATAACGCACAACGCATAACGAATACAGCAAAACGCATAATGCTTAACGCATAACGGATCACGCATAACGCATACGGCATAACGCATAACGCATATCGCATAACGCATAACGCATAACGCATAACGCATGGCGCATAACTCAAAATGCATAACGCATAACGCATAACGCATAACGCATAACGCACAACGCATATCGGATAACGTATAACGCAAAACGCATAACGCATAACGCATAACCCATAACGCATAACGCATGTCGGATCACTCATAACGCATAACGCATAACGCATAAAGCATAAAGCATAACGTATAACGAATAACGCATATCGCATAACGCATAACGCATAACCCATAACGCATAACGCATAACGCATAACGCATAACGCATAACGCATAACGCATAACGCATAACGCATAACGTGTAACTCATAACGCATAACGCATAAAGCATAATGCTTAACGCATAACGCATAACGCTTATCGCATAACGCATAAGGCATAACGCATAACGCATAACGCATAACGCATAACGCATAACGCATAACGCATAACGCATAACGCATAACGCATAACGCATAACGCATAACGCATAACACATAACGCATAACGCATAATGCATAACGCTTAAAGCATAACGCATAACGCATAACGCATAACGCATAACGCATAACGCATAACGCACAACGCATATCGCATAACGCATAACGCATAATGCATAACGCATGGCGCATAACTCAAAATGCATAACGCATAACGCATAACGCATAACGCAAACGTATAACGCACAACGCATAACGAATACAGCAAAACGCATAATGCTTAACGCATAACGGATCACGCATAACGCATAACGCATAACGCATATCGCATAACGCATAACGCATAACGCATAACGCATGGCGCATAACTCAAAATGCATAACGCATAACGCATAACGCATAACGCATAACGCATAACGCATAACGCATAACGCATAACTTATAAAGCATAACGCATAACGCATAACGCAAAACGCATAAACCCTAACGCAATAACGCATAACGCATAACGCATAACTTGTAACTCATAACGCATAACGCATAAAGCATAACGCATAAGGCATAACGCATAACGCATATCGCATAACGCATAACGCATAACGTATAACGCATAACGCATACCGTATAACGCATAACGCATAACGCATAACGCAAACGTATAACGCACAACGCATAACGCATAACGCATAACATATAACGCATAACGCATAACGCATAACGCATAACGCATAACGCATAACGCATAAAGCATAACGCATAACGCATAACGCATAACTCATAACGCATAACGCATAATGCATAACGCTTAAAGCATAACGCATAACGCATAACGCATAACCCCTAACGCAATAACGCAAAACGCATAACGCATAACGCATAACGCATAACGTGTAACTCATAACGCATAACGCATAAAGCGTAACGCATAACGCATAACGCATAACGCATAACGCATAACGCATAAAGCATAACGCATAACGCATACCGAATAACGCATAACGCATGCCGCATAACGCAAACGTATAACGCACAACGCATAACGCATAATGAACAACGGATAACGCATAACGCATAACGCATAACTAATACCGCAAAACGTATATCGCCTAACACATAACGGATCACGCATAACGCATAACGCATAACGCAAAACGCATATCGCATAACGCATAACGCATGGCGCATAACTCAAAATGCATAACGCATAACGCATAACGCATAACGCAAACGTATAACGCACAACGCATAACGAATACAGCAAAACGCATAATGCTTAACGCATAACGGATCACGCATAACGCATAACGCATAACGCATAACGCATAACGCATATCGCATAACGCATAACGCATAACGCATAACGCATGGCGCATAACTCAAAATGCATAACGCATAACGCATAACGCATAACGCATAACGCATAACGCATAACGCATAACGCATAACGCATAACGCATAACGCATAACGCATAACGCATAACGCATAACGCATAACGTATAACGCATAACGCACAACGCATATCGCATAACGCATAACGCATAACGCATAACGCATAACGCATAACGCATAACGTATAACGCATAACGCATAACGCACAACGCATATCGCATAACGCATAACGCATAACGCATAACGCATAACGCATAACGCATAACGCATAACGCATAACGCATAACGCATAACGCATAACGCATAACGCATAACGCATAACACATAACGCATAACGCATAATGCATAACGCTTAAAGCATAACGCATAACGCATAACGCATAAGGCATAACGCATAACGCATAACGCACAACGCATATCGCATAACGCATAACACATAATGCATAACGCATGGCGCATAACTCAAAATGCATAACGCATAACGCATAACGCATAACGCAAACGTATAACGCACAACGCATAACGAATACAGCAAAACGCATAATGCTTAACGCATAACGGATCACGCATAACGCATAACGCATAACGCATATCGCATAACGCATAACGCATAACGCATAACGCATGGCGCATAACTCAAAATGCATAACGCATAACGCATAACGCATAACGCATAACGCATAACGCATAACGCATAACTTATAAAGCATAACGCATAACGCATAACGCAAAACGCATAAACCCTAACGCAATAACGCATAACGCATAACGCATAACTTGTAACTCATAACGCATAACGCATAAAGCATAACGCATAAGGCATAACGCATAACGCATATCGCATAACGCATAACGCATAACGTATAACGCATAACGCATACCGTATAACGCATAACGCATAACGCATAACGCAAACGTATAACGCACAACGCATAACGCATAACGCATAACATATAACGCATAACGCATAACGCATAACGCATAACGCATAACGCATAACGCATAACGCATAACGCATAACGCATAACGCATAACACATAACGCATAACGCATAATGCATAACGCTTAAAGCATAACGCATAACGCATAACGCATAACCCCTAACGCAATAACGCAAAACGCATAACGCATAACGCATAACGCATAACGTGTAACTCATAACGCATAACGCATAAAGCGTAACGCATAACGCATAACGCATAACGCATAACGCATAACGCATAAAGCATAACGCATAACGCATACCGTATAACGCATAACGCATGCCGCATAACGCAAACGTATAACGCACAACGCATAACGCATAATGAACAACGGATAACGCATAACGCATAACGCATAACTAATACCGCAAAACGTATATCGCCTAACACATAACGGATCACGCATAACGCATAACGCATAACGCATAACGCATATCGCATAACGCATAACGCATGGCGCATAACTCAAAATGCATAACGCATAACGCATAACGCATAACGCAAACGTATAACGCACAACGCATAACGAATACAGCAAAACGCATAATGCTTAACGCATAACGGATCACGCATAACGCATAACGCATAACGCATAACGCATAACGCATATCGCATAACGCATAACGCATAACGCATAACGCATGGCGCATAACTCAAAATGCATAACGCATAACGCATAACGCATAACGCATAACGCATAACGCATAACGCATAACGCATAACGCATAACGCATAACGCATAACGCACAACGCAGATCGCATAACGCATAACGCACAACGCATATCGCATAACGCATAACGCATAACGCATGGCGCATAACTCAAAATGCATAACACATAACGCATAACGCATAACGCATAACGCATAACGCATAACGCATAACGCATAACGCATAACGCATAACGCATAACGCATAACGCATAACGCATAACGCATAACGCATAACGCATAACGCATAACGCATAACGCATAACGCATAACGCAAAACGCATAACGCATAACGTATAACGCATAACGCATAACGCACAACGCATATCGCATAACGCATAACGCATAATGCATAACGCATGGCGCATAACTCAAAATGCATAACGCATAACGCATAACGCATAACGCAAACGTATAACGCACAACGCATAACGAATACAGCAAATCGCATAATGCTTAACGCATAACGGATCACGCATAACGCATAACGCATAACGCATAACGCATAACGCATATCGAATAACGCATAACGTGTAACTCATAACGCATAACGCATAAAGCATAATGCTTAACGCGTAACGCATAACGCTTATCGCATAACGCATAACGCATAACGTATAACGCATAACGCATACCGTATAACGCATAACGCATAATGCATAACGCAAACGTATAACGCACAACGCATAACGCATAACGCATAACGCATAACGCATAACGCATAACGCATAACGCATAACGCATAACGCATAACGCATAACGCATAACGCATAACGCATAACGCATAACGCATGACGCATAACGCATAACGCATATCGCATAACACATAACGCATAACGCATAACGCATAACGCATAACGCATAACGCACAACGCATATCGCATAACGTATAACGCAAAACGCATAACGCATAACGCATAACCCATAACGCATAACGCATGTCGGATCACTCATAACGCATAACGCATAACGCATAAAGCATAAAGCATAAAGCATAACGTATAACGCATAACGCATATCGCATAACGCATAACGCATAACCCATAACGCATAACGCATAACGCATAACGCATAACGCATAACGCATAACGCATAACGCATAACGCATGACGCATAACGCATAACGCATAACGCATAACGCATAACGCATAACGCATAACGCATAACGCAGAACGCATAACGCATAACGCACAACGCATATCGCATAACGCATAACGCATAACGCAAAACGCATGGCGCATAACTCAAAATGCATAACGCATAACGCATAACGCATAACGCATAACGCATAACGCATAACGCATAACGCATAACGCATAACGCATAATGCACAACGCATATCGCATAACGCATAACGCACAACGCATATCGCATGACGCATAACGCATAACGCATAACGCATGGCGCATACCTCAAAATGCATAACGCATAACGCATAACGCATAACATATAACACATAACGCATAACGCATAACGCATAACGCACAACGCATATCGCATAACGCATAACGCATAACGCATAACGCATGGCGCATAACTCAAAATGCAAAACGCATAACGCATAACGCATAACGCAAACGTATAACGCACAACGCATAACGAATACAGCAAAACGCATAATGCTTAACGCATAACGGATCACGCATAACGCATAACGCATAACGCATAACGCATAACGCATAACGCATATCGCATAACGCATAACGCATAACGCATAACGCATGGCGCATAACTCAAAATGCATAACGCATAACGCATAACGCATAACGCATAACGCATAACGCATAACGCATAACGCATAACGCATAACGCATAACGCATAACGCACAACGCATATCGCATAACGCATAACGCATAATGCATAACGCATGGCGCATAACTCAAAATGCATAACGCATAACGCATAACGCATAACGCAAACGTATAACGCACAACGCATAACGAATACTGCAAAACGCATAATGCTTAACGCATAACGGATCACGCATAACGCATAACGCATAACGCATAACGCATATCGCATAACGCATAACGCATAACGCATAACGCATGGCGCATAACTCAAAATGCATAACGCATAACGCATAACGCATAACGCATAACGCATAACGCATAACTTATAAAGCATAACGCATAACGCATAACGCAAAACGCATAAACCCTAACGCAATAACGCATAACGCATAACGCATAACTTGTAACTCATAACGCATAACGCATAAAGCATAACGCATAAGGCATAACGCATAACGCATATCGCATAACGCATAACGCATAACGTATAACGCATAACGCATACCGTATAACGCATAACGCATAACGCATAACGCAAACGTATAACGCACAACGCATAACGCATAACATATAACGCATAACGCATAACGCATAACGCATAACGCATAAAGCATAACGCATAACGCATAACGCATAACACATAACGCATAACGCATAACGCATAACGCAAACGTATAACGCACAACGCATAACGCATAACGCATAACATATAACGCATAACGCATAACGCATAACGCATAACGCATAACGCATAACGCATAAAGCATAACGCATAACGCATAACGCATAACACATAACGCATAACGCATAATGCATAACGCTTAAAGCATAACGCATAACGCATAACGCATAACCCCTAACGCAATAACGCAAAACGCATAACGCATAACGCATAACGCATAACGTGTAACTCATAACGCATAACGCATAAAGCGTAACGCATAACGCATAACGCATAACGCATAACGCATAACGCATAAAGCATAACGCATAACGCATACCGTATAACGCATAACGCATGCCGCATAACGCAAACGTATAACGCACAACGCATAACGCATAATGAACAACGGATAACGCATAACGCATAACGCATAACTAATACCGCAAAACGTATATCGCCTAACACATAACGGATCACGCATAACGCATAACGCATAACGCAAAACGCATATCGCATAACGCATAACACATGGCGCATAACTCAAAATGCATAACGCATAACGCATAACGCATAACGCAAACGTATAACGCACAACGCATAACGAATACAGCAAAACGCATAATGCTTAACGCATAACGGATCACGCATAACGCATAACGCATAACGCATAACGCATAACGCATATCGCATAACGCATAACGCATAACGCATAACGCATGGCGCATAACTCAAAATGCATAACGCATAACGCATAACGCATAACGCATAACGCATAACGCATAACGCATAACGCATAACGCATAACGCATAACGCATAACGCATATCGCATAACGCATAACGCACAACGCATATCGCATAACGCATAACGCATAACGCATGGCGCATAACTCAAAATGCATAACACATAACGCATAACGCATAACGCATAACGCATAACGCATAACGCATAACGCATAACGCATAACGCATAACGCATAACGCATAACGCATAACGCATAACGCATAACGCATAACGCATAACGCATAACGCATAACGCATAACGCATAACGCATAACGCAAAACGCATAACGCATAACGTATAACGCATAACGCATAACGCACAACGCATATCGCATAACGCATAACGCATAATGCATAACGCATGGCGCATAACTCAAAATGCATAACGCATAACGCATAACGCATAACGCAAACGTATAACGCACAACGCATAACGAATACAGCAAAACGCATAATGCTTAACGCATAACGGATCACGCATAACGCATAACGCATAACGCATAACGCATAACGCATATCGAATAACGCATAACGTGTAACTCATAACGCATAACGCATAAAGCATAATGCTTAACGCATAACGCATAACGCTTATCGCATAACGCATAACGCATAACGTATAACGCATAACGCATACCGTATAACGCATAACGCATAATGCATAACGCAAACGTATAACGCACAACGCATAACGCATAACGCATAACGCATAACGCATAACGCATAACGCATAACGCATAACGCATAACGCATAACGCATAACGCATAACGCATAACGCATGACGCATAACGCATAACGCATATCGCATAACACATAACGCATAACGCATAACGCATAACGCATAACGCATAACGCATAACGCACAACGCATATCGCATAACGTATAACGCAAAACGCATAACGCATAACGCATAACCCATAACGCATAACGCATGTCGGATCACTCATAACGCATAACGCATAACGCATAAAGCATAAAGCATAACGTATAACGCATAACGCATATCGCATAACGCATAACGCATAACCCATAACGCATAACGCATAACGCATAACGCATAACGCATAACGCATAACGCATAACGCATAACGCATAACGCATAACGCATAACGCATAACGCATAACGCATAACGCATAACGCATAACGCATAACGCATAACGCAGAACGCATAACGCATAACGCACAACGCATATCGCATAACGCATAACGCATAACGCAAAACGCATGGCGCATAACTCAAAATGCATAACGCATAACGCATAACGCATAACGCATAACGCATAACGCATAACGCATAACGCATAACGCATAATGCACAACGCATATCGCATAACGCATAACGCACAACGCATATCGCATGACGCATAACGCATAACGCATAACGCATGGCGCATACCTCAAAATGCATAACGCATAACGCATAACTCAAAATGCATAACGCATAACGCATAACGCATAACGCATAACGCATAACGCATAACGCATAACGCATAACGCATAACGCATAACGCATAACGCATAACGCATAACGCACAACGCATATCGCATAACGCATAACGCACAACGCATATCGCATAACGCATAACGCATAACGCATAATGCATAACGCAAACGTATAACGCACAACGCATAACGCATAACGCATAACGCATAACGCATAACGCATAACGCATAACGCATAACGCATAACGCATAACGCATAACGCATAACGCATAACGCATAACGCATAACGCATAACGCATAACGCACAACGCATATCGCATAACGCATAACGCACAACGCATATCGCATAACGCATAACGCATAACGCATAACGCATAATGCATAACGCTTAAAGCATAACGCATAACGCATAACGCATAACGCATAACGCACAACGCATATCGCATAACGCATAACGCATAACGCATAACGCATGGCGCATAACTCAAAATGCATAACGCATAACGCATAACGCATAACGCAAACGTATAACGCACAACGCATAACGAATACTGCAAAACGCATAATGCTTAACGCATAACGGATCACGCATAACGCATAACGCATAACGCATATCGCATAACGCATAACGCATAACGCATAACGCATGGCGCATAACTCAAAATGCATAACGCATAACGCATAACGCATAACGCATAACGCATAACGCATAACGCATAACTTATAAAGCATAACGCATAACGCATAACGCAAAACGCATAAACCCTAACGCAATAACGCATAACGCATAACGCATAACTTGTAACTCATAACGCATAACGCATAAAGCATAACGCATAAGGCATAACGCATAACGCATATCGCATAACGCATAACGCATAACGTATAACGCATAACGCATACCGTATAACGCATAACGCATAACGCATAACGCAAACGTATAACGCACAACGCATAACGCATAACGCATAACATATAACGCATAACGCATAACGCATAACGCATAACGCATAAAGCATAACGCATAACGCATAACGCATAACACATAACGCATAACGCATAATGCATAACGCTTAAAGCATAACGCATAACGCATAACGCATAACCCCTAACGCAATAACGCAAAACGCATAACGCATAACGCATAACGCATAACGTGTAACTCATAACGCATAACGCATAAAGCGTAACGCATAACGCATAACGCATAACGCATAACGCATAACGCATAAAGCATAACGCATAACGCATACCGTATAACGCATAACGCATGCCGCATAACGCAAACGTATAACGCACAACGCATAACGCATAATGAACAACGGATAACGCATAACGCATAACGCATAACTAATACCGCAAAACGTATATCGCCTAACACATAACGGATCACGCATAACGCATCACGCATAACGCAAAACGCATAACGTTAACGCATAACCCATAACGCATAAGGCTTGATGCATGACGAATATCGCGTATCACATAACGCATAAGGCTTGATGCATGACGCATATCGCATAACGCATAACGCATAACGCATAACCATAACGCATAACGCATAACCCATAACGCATAACGCATAACGCATAACGTATAACGCATAACGCATACCGTATAACGCATAACGCATAACGCATAACGCATAACGCATACCGTATAACGCATAACGCATAACGCATAACGCATAACGCATAACGCATAACGCATAACGCATAACGCATAAAGCATAACGCATAACGCATAACGCATGAAGCATAACCCATAACGCATAACGCATAACGCATAACGTATAACGCATAACGCATACCGTATAACGCAAACGTATAGCGCACAACGCATAATGCATAAACCATAACCCATACTTCATAACGCATAACGCATAATGCACAACGCATATCGAACACCGGAAAACCCATAACGCCTAACGCATAACGGATCACGCATAACGCATAATGCATAACGCATAAAGTATAACGCATAACGCATAACCCCTAACGCAATAACGCATAACGCATAACGCATAACGCATAACGTGTAACTCATAACGCATAACGCATAAAGCATAACGCATAACGCATAACGCATAACGCATAACGCATATCGCATAACGCATAACGCATAACGCATAACGTATAACGCATAACGCATACCGTATAACGCATAACGCATAACGCATAACGTATAACCCCTAACGCAATAACGCATAACGCATAACGCATAACGCATGAAGCATAACCCATAACGCATAACGCCTAACTCATAACGTATAACGCATAACGCATAACGCATATCGCATAACGCATAACGCATAACGTATAACGCATAACGCATACCGTATAACGCATAACGCATAACGCAAACTTATAACGCACAACGCATAACGCATAACGCATAACGCATAACGCATAACATATAACGCATAACGCATACCGCATAACGCATAACTTGTAACTCATAACGCATAACGCATAAAGCATAACGCATAAGGCATAACGCATAACGCATATCGCATAACGCATAACGCATAACGTATAACGCATAACGCATACCGTATAACGCATAACGCAGAACGTATAACGCAAACGTATAACGCACAACACATAACGCATAACGCATAACATATAACGCATAACGCATAACGCATAACGCATAACGCATAACGCATAACGCATAACGCATAACGCATAACGCATAACGCATAACGCATAACACATAACGCATAACGCATAATGCATAACGCTTAAAGCATAACGCATAACGCATAACGCATAACCCCTAACGCAATAACGCAAAACGCATAACGCATAACGCATAACGCATAACGTGTAACTCATAACGCATAACGCATAAAGCGTAACGCATAACGCATAACGCATAACGCATAACGCATATCGCATAACGCATAACGCATAACGTATAACGCATAACGCATACCGTATAACGCATAACGCATAACGCATAACGCAAACGTATAACGCACAACGCATAACGCATAACGCATAACGCATAACGCATAACATATAACGCATAACGCATAACGCATAACGCATAACGCATAACGCATAACGCATAACGCATAACGCACAACGCATAACGCATAACGTATAAAGCATAACGCATAACGCATAACGCATAACGCATAACGCATAACGCATAACGCATAACGCATAACCCCTAACGCAATAACGCATAACGCATAACGCATAACGCATAACGCATAACGCATTACGCACAACGCATAACGCATAACGCATAACGCATAACGCACAACGCATAATTAATAACGCATAACGCATAACGCATAACGCATGGCGCATAACGCAAAATGCATAACGCATAACGCATAACGCATAACGCATAACGCACAACGCATATCGCATAACGCATAACGCATAACGCATAACGCATGGCGCATAACTCAAAATGCATAACACATAACGCATAACGCATAACGCTTAAAGTATAACACATAACGCATAACGCATAAAGTATAACACATAACGTATAACGCACAACGCATAATGCATAACGCATAACGCATAACGCATAACGCATGGCGCATAACGCATGGCGCATAACGCAAAATGCATAACGCATAACGCATAACGCATAACGCATAACGCACAACGCATATCGCATAACGCATAACGCATAACGCATAACGCATGGCGCATAACTCAAAATGCATAACGCATAACGCATAACGCATAACGCATAACGCATACGTCATAACGCACAACGCATATCGCATAACGTATAAGGCATAACGCATAATACATAACGTATAACGCATTATGCATAACGCATAACGCATAATGCATAACGCATAACGCAAACCCATAAGGCATAAGGCATAACGCATAACGCATAACGCATAACGCATGTCGGATCACTCATAACGCATAACGCATAACGCATAAAGCATAAAGCATAACGTATAACGCATAACGCATATCGCATAACGCATAACGCATAACCCATAAAGCATAACGCATAACGCATAACGTATAACGCATAACGCATAACGCATAACGCATAACGCATAACGCATAACGCATAACGCATAACGCATAACGCATAACGCATAACGCATAACGCATAACGCATAACGCATAGCGCATAACGCATAACGCATAACGCATAACGCATAACGCATAACGCATAACGCATAACGCATAACGCATAACGCCTAACGGATCAGGCATAACGCATAACGCATAATGCATAACACATAACGCATAACGCATTACGCACAACGCATAACGCATAACGCATATCGCATAACGCATAACGCATAATGCATAACGCATAAAGCATAATGCATAACGCGTAACGCATGTCGGATCACGCAGAACGCATAACGCATAACGCACAACGCATATCGCATAACGTATAAGACATAACGCATAATACATAACGTATAACGCATTATGCATAACGCATAACGCATAATGCATAACGCATAACGCAAACCCATAAGGCATAAGGCATAACGCATAACGCATAACGCATAACGCATGTCGGATCACTCATAACGCATAACGCATAACGCATAAAGCATAAAGCATAACGTATAACGCATAACGCATATCGCATAACGCATAACGCATAACCCATAACGCATAACGCATAACGCATAACGCATAACGCATAACGCATAACGCATAACGCATAACGCATAACGCATAACGCATAACGCATAGCGCATAACGCATAACGCATAACGCATAACGCATAACGCATAACGCATAACGCATAACGCATAACGCATAACGCCTAACGGATCAGGCATAACGCATAACGCATAATGCATAACACATAACGCATAACGCATTACGCATAACGCATAACGCATAACGCATAACGCATAACGCATAATGCATAACGCATAAAGCATAATGCATAATGCCTAACGCAAACCCATAAGGCATAAGGCATAACGCATAACGCATAACGCGTAACGCATGTCGGATCACGCAGAACGCATAACGCATAACGCATAACGCATAACGCATAACGCATATCGCATAACGCATAACGCATAACCCATAACGCATAACGCATAACGCATAACGCATAACGCATAACGCATAACGCATAACGCACAACGCATAACGCATAATGCATAACGCATAAAGCATAATGCATAATGCCTAACGCAAACCCATAAGGCATAAGGCATAACGCATAACGCATAACGCGTAACGCATGTCGGATCACGCAGAACGCATAACGCATAACGCATAACGCATAACGCATATCGCATAACACATAACGCATAACCCATAACGCATAACGCATAACGCATAACGCATAACGCATAACGCATAACGCATAACGCATAACGCATAACGCATAACGCATAACGCATAACGCAAACTTATAACGCACAACGCATAACGCATAACGCATAACGCATAACGCATAACATATAACGCATAACGCATACCGCATAACGCATAACTTGTAACTCATAACGCATAACGCATAAAGCATAACGCATAAGGCATAACGCATAACGCATAACGTATAACGCATAACGCATAACGCATAACGCATAACGCATAACGCATAGCGCATAACGCATAACGCATAACGCATAACGCATAACGCATAACTTGTAACTCATAACGCATAACGCATAAAGCATAACGCATAAGGCATAACGCATAACGCATAACGTATAACGCAGAACGCATAACGCATAACGCACAACGCATATCGCATAACGTATAAGACATAACGCATAATACATAACGTATAACGCATTATGCATAACGCATAACGCATAATGCATAACGCATAACGCAAACCCATAAGGCATAAGGCATAACGCATAACGCATAACGCATAACGCATGTCGGATCACTCATAACGCATAACGCATAACGCATAAAGCATAAAGCATAACGTATAACGCATAACGCATATCGCATAACGCATAACGCATAACCCATAACGCATAACGCATAACGCATAACGCATAACGCATAACGCATAACGCATAACGCATAACGCATAACGCATAACGCATAACGCATAGCGCATAACGCATAACGCATAACGCATAACGCATAACGCATAACGCATAACGCATAACGCATAACGCATAACGCCTAACGGATCAGGCATAACGCATAACGCATAATGCATAACACATAACGCATAACGCATTACGCACAACGCATAACGCATAACGCATAACGCATAACGCATAATGCATAACGCATAAAGCATAATGCATAATGCCTAACGCAAACCCATAAGGCATAAGGCATAACGCATAACGCATAACGCGTAACGCATGTCGGATCACGCAGAACGCATAACGCATAACGCATAACGCATAACGCATAACGCATATCGCATAACGCATAACGCATAACCCATAACGCATAACGCATAACGCATAACGCATAACGCATAACGCATAACGCATAACGCACAACGCATAACGCATAATGCATAACGCATAAAGCATAATGCATAATGCCTAACGCAAACCCATAAGGCATAAGGCATAACGCATAACGCATAACGCGTAACGCATGTCGGATCACGCAGAACGCATAACGCATAACGCATAACGCATAACGCATATCGCATAACACATAACGCATAACCCATAACGCATAACGCATAACGCATAACGCATAACGCATAACGCATAACGCATAACGCATAACGCATAACGCATAACGCATAACGCATAACGCAAACTTATAACGCACAACGCATAACGCATAACGCATAACGCATAACGCATAACATATAACGCATAACGCATACCGCATAACGCATAACTTGTAACTCATAACGCATAACGCATAAAGCATAACGCATAAGGCATAACGCATAACGCATAACGTATAACGCATAACGCATACCGTATAACGCATAACGCATATCGCATAACGCATAACGCATAACGTATAACGCATAACGCATACCGTATAACGCATAACGCATAACGCATAACGCAAACGTATAACGCACAACGCATAACGCATAACGCATAACGCATAACGCATAACATATAACGCATAACGCATAACGCATAACGCATAACGCATAACGCATAACGCATAACGCATAACGCATAACGCACAACGCATAACGCATAACGTATAAAGCATAACGCATAACGCATAACGCATAACGCATAACGCATAACGCATAACGCATAACGCATAACCCCTAACGCAATAACGCATAACGCATAACGCATAACGCATAACGCATTACGCACAACGCATAACGCATAACGCATAACGCATAACGCACAACGCATAATTAATAACGCATAACGCATAACGCATAACGCATGGCGCATAACGCAAAATGCATAACGCATAACGCATAACGCATAACGCATAACGCACAACGCATATCGCATAACGCATAACGCATAACGCATAACGCATGGCGCATAACTCAAAATGCATAACACATAACGCATAACGCATAACGCTTAAAGTATAACACATAACGCATAACGCATAAAGTATAACACATAACGTATAACGCACAACGCATAATGCATAACGCATAACGCATAACGCATAACGCATGGCGCATAACGCAAAATGCATAACGCATAACGCATAACGCATAACGCATAACGCACAACGCATATCGCATAACGCATAACGCATAACGCATAACGCATGGCGCATAACTCAAAATGCATAACGCATAACGCATAACGCATAACGCATAACGCATACGTCATAACGCACAACGCATATCGCATAACGTATAAGGCATAACGCATAATACATAACGTATAACGCATTATGCATAACGCATAACGCATAATGCATAACGCATAACGCAAACCCATAAGGCATAAGGCATAACGCATAACGCATAACGCATAACGCATGTCGGATCACTCATAACGCATAACGCATAACGCATAAAGCATAAAGCATAACGAATAACGCATAACGCATATCGCATAACGCATAACGCATAACCCATAAAGCATAACGCATAACGCATAACGTATAACGCATAACGCATAACGCATAACGCATAACGCATAACGCATAACGCATAACGCATAACGCATAACGCATAACGCATAACGCATAACGCATAACGCATAACGCATAACGCATAGCGCATAACGCATAACGCATAACGCATAACGCATAACGCATAACGCATAACGCCTAACGGATCAGGCATAACGCATAACGCATAATGCATAACACATAACGCATAACGCATTACGCACAACGCATAACGCATAACGCATATCGCATAACGCATAACGCATAATGCATAACGCATAAAGCATAATGCATAATGCCTAACGCAAACCCATAAGGCATAAGGCATAACGCATAACGCATAACGCGTAACGCATGTCGAATCACGCAGAACGCATAACGCATAGCGCATAACGCATAACGCATAACGCATAACGCATAACGCATAACGCATAACGCATAACGCATAACGCATAACGCATAACGCATAACGCATAACGCATAACGCATAATGCATAATGCCTAACGCAAACCCATAAGGCATAAGGCATAACGCATAACGCATAACGCGTAACGCATGTCGGATCACGCAGAACGCATAACGCATAACGCATAACGCACAACGCATATCGCATAACGTGTAAGACATAACGCATAATACATAACGTATAACGCATTATGCATAACGCATAACGCATAATGCATAACGCATAACGCAAACCCATAAGGCATAAGGCATAACGCATAACGCATAACGCATAACGCATGTCGGATCACTCATAACGCATAACGCATAACGCATAAAGCATAAAGCATAACGTATAACGCATAACGCATATCGCATAACGCATAACGCATAACCCATAACGCATAACGCATAACGCATAACGCATAACGCATAACGCATAACGCATAACGCATAACGCATAACGCATAACGCATAACGCATAACGCATAACGCATAACGCATAGCGCATAACGCATAACGCATAACGCATAACGCATAACGCATAACGCATAACGCATAACGCATAACGCCTAACGGATCAGGCATAACGCATAACGCATAATGCATAACACATAACGCATAACGCATTACGCACAACGCATAACGCATAACGCATAACGCATAACGCATAATGCATAACGCATAAAGCATAATGCATAATGCATAATGCCTAACGCAAACCCATAAGGCATAAGGCATAACGCATAACGCATAACGCGTAACGCATGTCGGATCACGCAGAACGCATAACGCATAACGCATAACGCATAACGCATAACGCATATCGCATAACGCATAACGCATAACCCATAACGCATAACGCATAACGCATAACGCATAACGCATAACGCATAACGCACAACGCATAACGCATAATGCATAACGCATAAAGCATAATGCATAATGCCTAACGCAAACCCATAAGGCATAAGGCATAACGCATAACGCATAACGCGTAACGCATGTCGGATCACGCAGAACGCATAACGCATAACGCATAACGCATAACGCATATCGCATAACACATAACGCATAACCCATAACGCATAACGCATAACGCATAACGCATAACGCATAACGCATAACGCATAACGCATAACGCATAACGCATAACGCATTACGCATAACGCATAAAGTATAACACATAACGCATAACGCATAACGTTACCGCATAAGGCTTGATGCATGACGCATATCGCATAACGCATAACGCATAACTCATAACGTATAACGCATAACGCATAACGCATAACGCATAACGCATAACGCATAACGCATAACGCATAACGCATAACCCATAACGCATAACGCATAACGCATAACGCATAACGCATAACGCATAAAGCATAACGCATAACGCATAACGCATAAAGCATAACGCATACCGCATAACGCATAACGCATAACGCATAACGCAAACTTATAACGCACAACGCATAACGCATAACGCATAACGCATAACGCATAATGCACAACGCATAACGAATACAGCAAAACGCATAACGCTTAACGCTTAACGCATAACGGATCACGCATAACGCATAATGCACAACGCATAACGAATACCGCAAAACGCATAACGCCTAACGCATAACGGATCACACATAACGCTTAACGCATAACGTATAACTCATAATGCACAACGCATATCGCATAACGTATAACGCAAAACGCATAACGCATAACGTTACCGCATAAGGCTTGATGCATGACGCATATCGCATAACGCATAACGCATAACTCATAACGTATAACGTATAACGCATAATGCATAACGCATAACGCATAACGCATAACGCACAACGCATAATGCATAACGCATAACGAATACAGCAAAACGCATAATGCTTAACGCATAACGGATCACGCATAACGCATAACGCATAACGCATAACGCATATCGAATAACGCATAACGTGTAACTCATAACGCATAACGCATAAAGCATAATGCATAACGCATAACGAACAACGGATAACGAATAACGCATAACGCATAACGCATAACGCATAACGCATAACGCATAACGCATAACGCATAACGCATAACGCATAACGCATAAAGTATAACACATAACGCATAACGCATAAAGTATAACACATAACGCATAACGCATTACGCATAACGCATCACGCATAACGGATAACGCATAACGCATAACGCATATCGCATAAAACATAACGCATAAAGCATAACGTACAACGTATAACGCATAACGCATAACGCATAACGCATAACGCATAACGTATATCGCATAACACATAACGCATAACCCATAACGCATAACGCATAAGGCATAACGCATAACGTTAACGCATAACGTATAACGCCTAACGCATAACGGATCACGCATAACGCATAAAGCATAACGCATAAAGCATAACGCATAACGCATAACGCATAACGCATAAAGCATAACGCATAACGCAAAACGCATAACGCATATCGCATAACGCATAACGCATAACGCATAACGCATAACTTATAACTCATAACTCATAACGAATATCGCATAACGCATAACGCATAACGCATAACGCATAACGCATAACGCATAACGCATAACGCATAACGCATAACGCATAACGCATAACGCATAACGCATAACGCATTACGCATAACGCATAAAGTATAACACATAACGCATAACGCATTACGCCTAACGCATAACGGATCACGCATAACGCATAAAGCATAACGCATAAAGCATAACGCATAACGCATAACGCATAACGCATAAAGCATAACGCATAACGCAAAACGCATAACGCATTACGCATAACGCATGACGCATAACGGATAACGCATAACGCATAAAGCATATCGCATAAAACATAACGCATAAAGCATAACGTACAACGCATAACGCATAACTCATAACGTATAACGTATAACGTATAACGCATAATGCATAACGCATAACGCATAACGCATAACGCACAACGCATAATGCATAACGCATAACGCATAACGCATAACGCATGGCGCAAACGCAAAATGCATAACGCATAACGCATAACGCATAACGCATAACGCATAACGCATAACGCATAACGCATAACGCACAACGCATATCGCATAACGCATAACGCATAACGCATAACGCATGGCGCATAACTCAAAATGCATAACACATAACGCATAACGCATAACGCTTAAAGTATAACACATAACGCATAACGCATAAAGTATAACACATAACGTATAACGCACAACGCATAATGCATAACGCATACCGCATAACGCATAACGCATGGCGCATAACGCAAAATGCATAACGCATAACGCATAACGCATAACGCATAACGCACAACGCATATCGCATAACGCATAACGCATAACGCATAACGCATGGCGCATAACTCAAAATGCATAACGCATAACGCATAACGCATAACGTATAACGCATAACGCATACCGTATAACGCATAACGCATAACGCAAACTTATAACGCACAACGCATAACGCATAACGCATAACGCATAACGCATAACATATAACGCATAACGCATACCGCATAACGCATAACTTGTAACTCATAACGCATAACGCATAAAGCATAACGCATAAGGCATAACGCATAACGCATATCGCATAACGCATAACGCATAACGTATAACGCATAACGCATACCGTATAACGCATAACGCAGAACGTATAACGCAAACGTATAACGCACAACACATAACGCATAACGCATAACATATAACGCATAACGCATAACGCATAACGCATAACGCATAACGCATAACGCATAACGCATAACGCATAAAGCATAACGCATAACGCATAACACATAACGCATAACGCATAATGCATAACGCTTAAAGCATAACGCATAACGCATAACGCATAACCCCTAACGCAATAACGCAAAACGCATAACGCATAACGCATAACGCATAACGTGTAACTCATAACGCATAACGCATAAAGCGTAACGCATAACGCATAACGCATAACGCATAACGCATATCGCATAACGCATAACGCATAACGTATAACGCATAACGCATACCGTATAACGCATAACGCATAACGCATAACGCAAACGTATAACGCACAACGCATAACGCATAACGCATAACGCATAACGCATAACATATAACGCATAACGCATAACGCATAACGCATAACGCATAACGCATAACGCATAACGCACAACGCATAACGCATAACGTATAAAGCATAACGCATAACGCATAACGCATAACGCATAACGCATAACGCATAACGCATAACGCATAACCCCTAACGCAATAACGCATAACGCATAACGCATAACGCATAACGCATTACGCACAACGCATAACGCATAACGCATAACGCATAACGCACAACGCATAATTAATAACGCATAACGCATAACGCATAACGCATGGCGCATAACGCAAAATGCATAACGCATAACGCATAACGCATAACGCATAACGCACAACGCATATCGCATAACGCATAACGCATAACGCATAACGCATGGCGCATAACTCAAAATGCATAACACATAACGCATAACGCATAACGCTTAAAGTATAACACATAACGCATAACGCATAAAGTATAACACATAACGTATAACGCACAACGCATAATGCATAACGCATAACGCATAACGCATAACGCATGGCGCATAACGCATGGCGCATAACGCAAAATGCATAACGCATAACGCATAACGCATAACGCATAACGCATAACGCATAACGCATAACGCATAACGCATAACGCATAACGCATGGCGCATAACTCAAAATGCATAACGCATAACGCATAACGCATAACGCATAACGCATACGTCATAACGCACAACGCATATCGCATAACGTATAAGGCATAACGCATAATACATAACGTATAACGCATTATGCATAACGCATAACGCATAATGCATAACGCATAACGCAAACCCATAAGGCATAAGGCATAACGCATAACGCATAACGCATAACGCATGTCGGATCACTCATAACGCATAACGCATAACGCATAAAGCATAAAGCATAACGTATAACGCATAACGCATATCGCATAACGCATAACGCATAACCCATAAAGCATAACGCATAACGCATAACGTATAACGCATAACGCATAACGCATAACGCATAACGCATAACGCATAACGCATAACGCATAACGCATAACGCATAACGCATAACGCATAACGCATAACGCATAGCGCATAACGCATAACGCATAACGCATAACGCATAACGCATAACGCATAACGCATAACGCATAACGCATAACGCATAACGCCTAACGGATCAGGCATAACGCATAACGCATAATGCATAACACATAACGCATAACGCAATACGCACAACGCATAACGCATAACGCATATCGCATAACGCATAACGCATAATGCATAACGCATAAAGCATAATGCATAATGCCTAACGCAAACCCATAAGGCATAAGGCATAACGCATAACGCATAACGCGTAACGCATGTCGAATCACGCAGAACGCATAACGCATAGCGCATAACGCATAACGCATAACGCATAACGCATAACGCATAACGCATAACGCATAACGCATAACGCATAACGCATAACGCATAACGCATAACGCATAACGCATAACGCATAACGCATAATGCATAATGCCTAACGCAAACCCATAAGGCATAAGGCATAACGCATAACGCATAACGCGTAACGCATGTCGGATCACGCAGAACGCATAACGCATAACGCACAACGCATATCGCATAACGTATAAGACATAACGCATAATACATAACGTATAACGCATTATGCATAACGCATAACGCATAATGCATAACGCATAACGCAAACCCATAAGGCATAAGGCATAACGCATAACGCATAACGCATAACGCATGTCGGATCACTCATAACGCATAACGCATAACGCATAAAGCATAAAGCATAACGTATAACGCATAACGCATATCGCATAACGCATAACGCATAACCCATAACGCATAACGCATAACGCATAACGCATAACGCATAACGCATAACGCATAACGCATAACGCATAACGCATAACGCATAACGCATAGCGCATAACGCATAACGCATAACGCATAACGCATAACGCATAACGCATAACGCATAACGCCTAACGGATCAGGCATAACGCATAACGCATAATGCATAACACATAACGCATAACGCATTACGCACAACGCATAACGCATAACGCATAACGCATAACGCATAATGCATAACGCATAAAGCATAATGCATAATGCCTAACGCAAACCCATAAGGCATAAGGCATAACGCATAACGCATAACGCGTAACGCATGTCGGATCACGCAGAACGCATAACGCATAACGCATAACGCATAACGCATAACGCATAACGCATAACGCATAACGCATAACGCATAACGCATAACGCATAACGCATAACGCATAACGCATAACGCAAACTTATAACGCACAACGCATAACGCATAACGCATAACGCATAACGCATAACGCATAACATATAACGCATAACGCATACCGCATAACGCATAACTTGTAACTCATAACGCATAACGCATAAAGCATAACGCATAAGGCATAACGCATAACGCATATCGCATAACGCATAACGCATAACGTATAACGCATAACGCATACCGTATAACGCATAACGCAGAACGTATAACGCAAACGTATAACGCACAACACATAACGCATAACGCATAACATATAACGCATAACGCATAACGCATAACGCATAACGCATAACGCATAACGCATAACGCATAAAGCATAACGCATAACGCATAACACATAACGCATAACGCATAATGCATAACGCTTAAAGCATAACGCATAACGCATAACGCATAACCCCTAACGCAATAACGCAAAACGCATAACGCATAACGCATAACGCATAACGTGTAACTCATAACGCATAACGCATAAAGCGTAATGCATAACGCATAACGCATAACGCATAACGCATATCGCATAACGCATAACGCATAACGTATAACGCATAACGCATACCGTATAACGCATAACGCATAACGCATAACGCAAACGTATAACGCACAACGCATAACGCATAACGCATAACGCATAACGCATAACATATAACGCATAACGCATAACGCATAACGCATAACGCATAACGCATAACGCATAACGCATAACGCATAACGCACAACGCATAACGCATAACGTATAAAGCATAACGCATAACGCATAACGCATAACGCATAACGCATAACGCATAACCCCTAACGCAATAACGCATAACGCATAACGCATAACGCATAACGCATTACGCACAACGCATAACGCATAACGCATAACGCATAACGCACAACTCATAATTAATAACGCATAACGCATAACGCATAACGCATGGCGCATAACGCAAAATGCATAACCCATAACGCATAACGCATAACGCATAACGCACAACGCATATCGCATAACGCATAACGCATAACGCATAACGCATGGCGCATAACTCAAAATGCATAACACATAACGCATAACGCATAACGCTTAAAGTATAACACATAACGCATAACGCATAAAGTATAACACATAACGTATAACGCACAACGCATAATGCATAAAACATAACGCATAACGCATAACGCATGGCGCATAACGCAAAATGCATAACGCATAACGCATAACGCATAACGCATAACGCACAACGCATATCGCATAACGCATAACGCATAACGCATAACGCATGGCGCATAACTCAAAATGCATAACGCATAACGCATAACGCATAACGCATTACGCACAACGCATAACGCATAACGCATAACGCATAACGCACAACGCATAATTAATAACGCATAACGCATAACGCATAACGCATGGCGCATAACGCAAAATGCATAACGCATAACGCATAACGCATAACGCATAACGCACAACGCATATCGCATAACGCATAACGCATAACGCATAACGCATGGCGCATAACTCAAAATGCATAACACATAACGCATAACGCATAACGCTTAAAGTATAACACATAACGCATAACGCATAAAGTATAACACATAACGTATAACGCACAACGCATAATGCATAACGCATAACGCATAACGCATAACGCATGGCGCATAACGCATGGCGCATAACGCAAAATGCATAACGCATAACGCATAACGCATAACGCATAACGCATAACGCATATCGCATAACGCATAACGCATAACGCATAACGCATGGCGCATAACTCAAAATGCATAACGCATAACGCATAACGCATAACGCATAACGCATAACGCATACGTCATAACGCACAACGCATATCGCATAACGTATAAGGCATAACGCATAATACATAACGTATAACGCATTATGCATAACGCATAACGCATAATGCATAACGCATAACGCAAACCCATAAGGCATAAGGCATAACGCATAACGCATAACGCATAACGCATGTCGGATCACTCATAACGCATAACGCATAACGCATAATGCATAAAGCATAACGTATAACGCATAACGCATATCGCATAACGCATAACGCATAACCCATAAAGCATATCGCATAACGCATAACGTATAACGCATAACGCATAACGCATAACGCATAACGCATAACGCATAACGCATAACGCATAACGCATAACGCATAACGCATAACGCATAACGCATAACGCATAACGCATAGCGCATAACGCATAACGCATAACGCATAACGCATAACGCATAACGCATAACGCATAACGCATAACGCATAACGCATAACGCATAACGCATAATGCATAATGCCTAACGCAAACCCATAAGGCATAAGGCATAACGCATAACGCATAACGCGTAACGCATGTCGGATCACGCAGAACGCATAACGCATAACGCACAACGCATATCGCATAACGTATAAGACATAACGCATAATACATAACGTATAACGCATTATGCATAACGCATAACGCATAATGCATAACGCATAACGCAAACCCATAAGGCATAAGGCATAACGCATAACGCATAACGCATAACGCATGTCGGATCACTCATAACGCATAACGCATAACGCATAAAGCATAAAGCATAACGTATAACGCATAACGCATATCGCATAACGCATAACGCATAACCCAGAACGCATAACGCATAACGCATAACGCATAACGCATAACGCATAACGCATAACGCATAACGCATAACGCATAACGCATAACGCATAACGCATAACGCATAACGCATAACGCATAACGCATAACGCATAACGCATAACGCATAACGCCTAACGGATCAGGCATAACGCATAACGCATAATGCATAACACATAACGCATAACGCATTACGCACAACGCATAACGCATAACGCATAACGCATAACGCATAATGCATAACGCATAAAGCATAATGCATAATGCCTAACGCAAACCCATAAGGCATAAGGCATAACGCATAACGCATAACGCGTAACGCATGTCGGATCACGCAGAACGCATAACGCATAACGCATAACGCATAACGCATAACGCATATCGCATAACGCATAACGCATAACCCATAACGCATAACGCATAACGCATAACGCATAACGCATAACGCATAACGCATAACGCACAACGCATAACGCATAATGCATAACGCATAAAGCATAATGCATAATGCCTAACGCAAACCCATAAGGCATAAGGCATAACGCATAACGCATAACGCGTAACGCATGTCGGATCACGCAGAACGCATAACGCATAACGCATAACGCATAACGCATATCGCATAACACATAACGCATAACCCATAACGCATAACGCATAACGCATAACGCATAACGCATAACGCATAACGCATAACGCATAACGCATAACGCATAACGCAAACTTATAACGCACAACGCATAACGCATAACGCATAACGCATAACGCATAACATATAACGCATAACGCATACCGCATAACGCATAACTTGTAACTCATAACGCATAACGCATAAAGCATAACGCATAAGGCATAACGCATAACGCATATCGCATAACGCATAACGCATAACGTATAACGCATAACGCATACCGTATAACGCATAACGCAGAACGTATAACGCAAACGTATAACGCACAACACATAACGCATAACGCATAACATATAACGCATAACGCATAACGCATAACGCATAACGCATAACGCATAACGCATAACGCATAAAGCATAACGCATAACGCATAACACATAACGCATAACGCATAATGCATAACGCATAAAGCATAACGCATAACGCATAACGCATAACCCCTAACGCAATAACGCAAAACGCATAACGCATAACGCATAACGCATAACGTGTAACTCATAACGCATAACGCATAAAGCGTAATGCATAACGCATAACGCATAACGCATAACGCATATCGCATAACGCATAACGCATAACGTATAACGCATAACGCATACCGTATAACGCATAACGCATAACGCATAACGCAAACGTATAACGCACAACGCATAACGCATAACGCATAACGCATAACGCATAACATATAACGCATAACGCATAACGCATAACGCATAACGCATAACGCATAACGCATAACGCATAACGCATAACGCACAACGCATAACGCATAACGTATAAAGCATAACGCATAACGCATAACGCATAACGCATAACGCATAACGCATAACGCATAACCCCTAACGCAATAACGCATAACGCATAACGCATAACGCATAACGCATTACGCACAACGCATAACGCATAACGCATAACGCATAACGCATAACGCACAACGCATAATTAATAACGCATAACGCATAACGCATAACGCATGGCGCATAACGCAAAATGCATAACGCATAACGCATAACGCATAACGCATAACGCACAACGCATATCGCATAACGCATAACGCATAACGCATAACGCATGGCGCATAACTCAAAATGCATAACACATAACGCATAACGCATAACGCTTAAAGTATAACACATAACGCATAAAGCATAAAGTATAACACATAACGTATAACGCACAACGCATAATGCATAACGCATAACGCATAACGCATAACGCATGGCGCATAACGCAAAATGCATAACGCATAACGCATAACGCATAACGCATAACGCACAACGCATATCGCATAACGCATAACGCATAACGCATAACGCATGGCGCATAACTCAAAATGCATAACGCATAACGCATAACGCATAACGCATAACGCATACGTCATAACGCACAACGCATATCGCATAACGTATAAGGCATAACGCATAATACATAACGTATAACGCATTATGCATAACGCATAACGCATAATGCATAACGCATAACGCAAACCCATAAGGCATAAGGCATAACGCATAACGCATAACGCATAACGCATGTCGGATCACTCATAACGCATAACGCATAACGCATAAAGCATAAAGCATAACGTATAACGCATAACGCATATCGCATAACGCATAACGCATAACGCATAAAGCATAACGCATAACGCATAACGTATAACGCATAACGCATAACGCATAACGCATAACGCATAACGCATAACGCATAACGCATAACGCATAACGCATAACGCATAACGCATAACGCATAACGCATAACGCATAGCGCATAACGCATAACGCATAACGCATAACGCATAACGCATAACGCATAACGCATAACGCATAACGCATAACGCCTAACGGATCAGGCATAACGCATAACGCATAATGCATAACACATAACGCATAACGCATTACGCACAACGCATAACGCATAACGCATATCGCATAACGCATAACGCATAATGCATAACGCATAAAGCATAATGCATAATGCCTAACGCAAACCCATAAGGCATAAGGCATAACGCATAACGCATAACGCGTAACGCATGTCGAATCACGCAGAACGCATAACGCATAGCGCATAACGCATAACGCATAACGCATAACGCATAACGCATAACGCATAACGCATAACGCATAACGCATAACGCATAACGCATAACGCATAATGCATAATGCCTAACGCAAACCCATAAGGCATAAGGCATAACGCATAACGCATAACGCGTAACGCATGTCGGATCACGCAGAACGCATAACGCATAACGCATAACGCACAACGCATATCGCATAACGAGTAAGACATAACGCATAATACATAACGTATAACGCATTATGCATAACGCATAACGCATAATGCATAACGCATAACGCAAACCCATAAGGCATAAGGCATAACGCATAACGCATAACGCATAACGCATGTCGGATCACTCATAACGCATAACGCATAACGCATAAAGCATAAAGCATAACGTATAACGCATAACGCATATCGCATAACGCATAACGCATAACCCATAACGCATAACGCATAACGCATAACGCATAACGCATAAAGCATAACGCATAACGCATAACGCATAACGCATAACGCATAACGCATAACGCATAGCGCATAACGCATAACGCATAACGCATAACGCATAACGCATAACGCATAACGCATAACGCCTAACGGATCAGGCATAACGCATAACGCATAATGCATAACACATAACGCATAACGCATTACGCACAACGCATAACGCATAACGCATAACGCATAATGCATAACGCATAAAGCATAATGCATAATGCCTAACGCAAACCCATAAGGCATAAGGCATAACGCATAACGCATAACGCGTAACGCATGTCGGATCACGCAGAACGCATAACGCATAACGCATAACGCATAACGCATAACGCATAACGCATAACGCATAACGCATAACACATAACGCATAACGCATAACGCATAACGCATAACGCATAACGCATAACGCATAACGCATAACGCATAATGCATAACGCATAAAGCATAATGCATAATGCCTAACGCAAACCCATAAGGCATAAGGCATAACGCATAACGCATAACGCGTAACGCATGTCGGATCACGCAGAACGCATAACGCATAACGCATAACGCATAACGCATATCGCATAACACATAACGCATAACCCATAACGCATAACGCATAACGCATAACGCATAACGCATAACGCATAACGCATAACGCATAACGCATAACGCATTACGCATAACGCATAAAGTATAACACATAACGCATAACGCATAACGTTACCGCATAAGGCTTGATGCATGACGCATATCGCATAACGCATAACGCATAACTCATAACGTATAACGCATAACGCATAACGCATAACGCATAACGCATAACGCATAACGCATAACGCATAACGCATAACCCATAACGCATAACGCATAACGCATAACGCATAACGCATAACGCATAAAGCATAACGCATAACGCATAACGCATAAAGCATAACGCATACCGCATAACGCATAACGCATAACGCATAACGCAAACTTATAACGCACAACGCATAACGCATAACGCATAACGCATAACGCATAACGCATAACGCATAACGCATAACGCATAACGCGTAACGCATAACGCATAACTCATAACGTATAACGCATAACGCATAACGCATAAGGCATAACGCATAACGCATAACGCATAACGCATAACGCATAACGCATAAAGCATAACGCATAACGCATAACGCATAACGCAAACTTATAACGCACAACGCATAACGCATAACGCATAACGCATAACGCATAACGCATAACGCATAACGCATAACGCATAACGCATAACGCATAACGCATAACGCATAACGCATAACGCATAACGCATAACGCATAACGCATAACGCATAACGCATAACGCATAACGCATAACGCATAACGCATAACGCATAACGCATAACGCATAACGCATAACGCATAACGCATAACGCATAACGCATAACGCATAACGCATAACGCATAACGCATAACGCATTACGCATAACGCATAAAGTATAAAACATAACGCATAACGCATTACGCATAACGCATCACGCATAACGCATAACGCATAACGCATAACGCATATCGCATAAAACATAACGCATCACGCATAACGTACAACGTATAACGCATAACGCATAACGCATAACGCATAACGCATAACGCATAACGCATAACGTATATCGCATAACACATAACGCATAACCTATAACGCATAACGCATAAGGCATAACGCATAACGTTAACGCATAACGCATAACGCCTAACGCATAACGGATCACGCATAACGCATAAAGCATAACGCATAAAGCATAACGCATAACGCATAACGCATAACGCATAAAGCATAACGCATACCGCATAACGCAAAACGCATAACGCATATCGCATAACGCATAACGCATAACGCATAACGCATAACGCATAACGCATAACTTATAACTCATAACTCATAACGAATATCGCATAACGCATAACGCATAACGCATAATGCATAACGCATAACGCATAACGCATAACGCATAACGCATAACGCATAACGCATAACGCAAACGTATAACGCCCAACGCTTAACGCATAACGAATAACGCATAACGCATAACGCATAACGCATAACGTATAACGCATAACGCATAACGCATAACGCATAACGTATAACGCATAACGCATAACGCAAACGTATAACGCCCAACGCTTAACGCATAACGAATAACGCATAACGCATAACGCATAACGCATAACATATAACGCATAACGCATAACGCATGACGCATATCGCATAACGCATAACGCATAATGCATAACGCATAAAGCGTAACGCATAACGCAAACTCATAAGGCATAAGGCATAACGCATAACGCATAACGCATAACGCATGTCGGATCACTCATAACGCATAATGCATAACGCATAAAGCATAAAGCATAACGTATAACGCATAACGCATATCGCATAACGCATAACGCATAACGCATAACGTATAACGCATGACGCATAACGCATATCACATAACACATAACGCATAATGCACAACGCATAACGAATACAGCAAAACGCATAACGCTTAACGCTTAACGCATAACGGATCACGCATAACGCATAATGCACAACGCATAACGAATACCGCAAAACGCATAACGCCTAACGCATAACGGATCACACATAACGCTTAACGCATAACGTATAACTCATAATGCACAACGCATATCGCATAACGTATAACGCAAAACACATAACGCATAACGTTACCGCATAAGGCTTGATGCATGACGCATATCGCATAACGCATAACGCATAACTCATAACGTATAACGTATAACGCATAATGCATAACGCATAACGCATAACGCATAACGCACAACGCATAATGCATAACGCATAACGAATACAGCAAAACGCATAATGCTTAACGCATAACGGATCACGCATAACGCATAACGCATAACGCATAACGCATAACGCATATCGAATAACGCATAACGTGTAACTCATAACGCATAACGCATAAAGCATAATGCATAACGCATAACGAACAACGGATAACGAATAACGCATAACGCATAACGCATAACGCATAACGCATAACGCATAACGCATAACGCATAACGCATAACGCATTACGCATAACGCATAAAGTATAACACATAACGCATAACGCATAAAGTATAACACATAACGCATAACGCATTACGCATAACGCATCACGCATAACGGATAACGCATAACGCATAACGCATATCGCATAAAACATAACGCATAAAGCATAACGTACAACGTATAACGCATAACGCATAACGCATAACGCATAACGCATAACGTATATCGCATAACACATAACGCATAACCCATAACGCATAACGCATAAGGCATAACGCATAACTTTAACGCATAACGTATAACGCCTAACGCATAACGGATCACGCATAACGCATAAAGCATAACGCATAAAGCATAACGCATAACGCATAACGCATAACGCATAAAGCATAACGCATAACGCATAACGCATAACGCATATCGCATAACGCATAACGCATAACGCATAACGCATAACTTATAACTCATAACTCATAACGAATATCGCATAACGCATAACGCATAACGCATAACGCATAACGCATAACGCATAACGCATAACGCATAACGCATAACGCATAACGCATAACGCATAACGCATTACGCATAACGCATAAAGTATAACACATAACGCATAACGCCTAACGCATAACGGATCACGCATAACGCATAAAGCATAACGCATAAAGCATAACGCATAACGCATAACGCATAACGCATAAAGCATAACGCATAACGCATAACGCATAACGCATTACGCATAACGCATCACGCATAACGGATAACGCATAACGCATAAAGCATATCGCATAAAACATAACGCATAAAGCATAACGTACAACGCATAACGCATAACTCATAACGTATAACGTATAACGTATAACGCATAATGCATAACGCATAACGCATAACGCATAACGCATAAAGCATAATGCATAACGCATAACGCATAACGCATAACGCATGGCGCAAACGCAAAATGCATAACGCATAACGCATAACGCATAACGCATAACGCATAACGCATAACGCACAACGCATATCGCATAACGCATAACGCATAACGCATAACGCATGGCGCATAACTCAAAATGCATAACACATAACGCATAACGCATAACGCTTAAAGAATAACACATAACGCATAACGCATAAAGTATAACACATAACGTATAACGCACAACGCATAATGCATAACGCATACCGCATAACGCATAACGCATGGCGCATAACGCAAAATGCATAACGCATAACGCATAACGCATAACGCATAACGCACAACGCATATCGCATAACGCATAACGCATAACGCATAACGCATGGCGCATAACGCAAAATGCATAACGCATAACGCATAACGCATAAGTCATAACGCACAACGCATATCGCATAACGTATAAGGCATAACGCATAATACATAACGTATAACGCATTATGCATAACGCATAACGCATAATGCATAACGCATAACGCAAACCCATAAGGCATAAGGCATAACGCATAACGCATAACGCATAACGCATAGCGCATAACGCATAACGCATAACGCATAACGCATAACGCATAACGCATAACGCATAACGCATAACGCATAACGCATAACGCATAACGCCTAACGGATCAGGCATAACGCATAACGCATAATGCATAACACATAACGCATAACGCATTACGCATAATGCATAACGCATAACGCAAACCCATAAGGCATAAGGCATAACGCATAACGCATAACGCACAACGCATATCGCATAACGCATAACGCATAACGCATAACGCATGGCGCATAACTCAAAATGCATAACGCATAACGCATAACGCATAAGTCATAACGCACAACGCATATCGCATAACGTATAAGGCATAACGCATAATACATAACGTATAACGCATTATGCATAACGCATAACGCATAATGCATAACGCATAACGCAAACCCATAAGGCATAAGGCATAACGCATAACGCATAACGCATAACGCATAGCGCATAACGCATAACGCATAACGCATAACGCATAACGCATAACGCATAACGCATAACGCATAACGCATAACGCATAACGCATAACGCATAACGCATAACGCATAACGCATAACGCATAAGGCATAACGCATAAAGCATAATGCATAATGCCTAACGCAAACCCATAAGGCATAAGGCATAACGCATAACGCATAACGCATAACGCATATCGCATAACACATAACGCATAACCCATAACGCATAACGCATAACGCATAACGCATAACGCATAACGCATAACGCATAACGCATAACGCACAACGCATAACGCATAATGCATAACGCATAAAGCATAATGCATAATGCCTAACGCAAACCCATAAGGCATAAGGCATAACGCATAACGCATAACGCGTAACGCATGTCGGATCACGCAGAACGCATAACGCATAACGCACAACGCATATCGCATAACGCATAACGCATAACGCATAACGCATGGCGCATAACTCAAAATGCATAACGCATAACGCATAACGCATAACGCTTAAAGTATAACACATAACGCATAACGCATAAAGTATAACACATAACGTATAACGCACAACGCATAATGCATAACGCATAACGCATAACGCATAACGCATGGCGCATAACGCAAAATGCATAACGCATAACGCATAACGCATAACGCATAACGCACAACGCATATCGCATAACGCATAACGCATAACGCATAACGCATGGCGCATAACTCAAAATGCATAACGCATAACGCATAACGCATAACGCATTACGCACAACGCATAACGCATAACGCATAACGCATAACGCACAACGCATAATTAATAACGCATAACGCATAACGCATAACGCATGGCGCATAACGCAAAATGCATAACGCATAACGCATAACGCATAACGCATAACGCACAACGCATATCGCATAACGCATAACGCATAACGCATAACGCATGGCGCATAACTCAAAATGCATAACACATAACGCATAACGCATAACGCTTAAAGTATAACACATAACGCATAACGCATAAAGTATAACACATAACGTATAACGCACAACGCATAATGCATAACGCATAACGCATAACGCATAACGCATGGCGCATAACGCATGGCGCATAACGCAAAATGCATAACGCATAACGCATAACGCATAACGCATAACGCACAACGCATATCGCATAACGCATAACGCATAACGCATAACGCATGGCGCATAACTCAAAATGCATAACGCATAACGCATAACGCATAACGCATAACGCATAACGCATACGTCATAACGCACAACGCATATCGCATAACGTATAAGGCATAACGCATAATACATAACGTATAACGCATTATGCATAACGCATAACGCATAATGCATAACGCATAACGCAAACCCATAAGGCATAAGGCATAACGCATAACGCATAACGCATAACGCATGTCGGATCACTCATAACGCATAACGCATAACGCATAAAGCATAAAGCATAACGTATAACGCATAACGCATATCGCATAACGCATAACGCATAACCCATAAAGCATATCGCATAACGCATAACGTATAACGCATAACGCATAACGCATAACGCATAACGCATAACGCATAACGCATAACGCATAACGCATAACGCATAACGCATAACGCATAACGCATAACGCATAACGCATAGCGCATAACGCATAACGCATAACGCATAACGCATAACGCATAACGCATAACGCATAACGCATAACGCATAACGCATAACGCATAACGCATAATGCATAATGCCTAACGCAAACCCATAAGGCATAAGGCATAACGCATAACGCATAACGCGTAACGCATGTCGGATCACGCAGAACGCATAACGCATAACGCACAACGCATATCGCATAACGTATAAGACATAACGCATAATACATAACGTATAACGCATTATGCATAACGCATAACGCATAATGCATAACGCATAACGCAAACCCATAAGGCATAAGGCATAACGCATAACGCATAACGCATAACGCATGTCGGATCACTCATAACGCATAACGCATAACGCATAAAGCATAAAGCATAACGTATAACGCATAACGCATATCGCATAACGCATAACGCATAACCCAGAACGCATAACGCATAACGCATAACGCATAACGCATAACGCATAACGCATAACGCATAACGCATAACGCATAACGCATAACGCATAACGCATAACGCATAACGCATAACGCATAACGCATAACGCATAACGCATAACGCATAACGCCTAACGGATCAGGCATAACGCATAACGCATAATGCATAACACATAACGCATAACGCATTACGCACAACGCATAACGCATAACGCATAACGCATAACGCATAATGCATAACGCATAAAGCATAATGCATAATGCCTAACGCAAACCCATAAGGCATAACGCATAACGCATAACGCATAACGCGTAACGCATGTCGGATCACGCAGAACGCATAACGCATAACGCATAACGCATAACGCATAACGCATATCGCATAACGCATAACGCATAACCCATAACGCATAACGCATAACGCATAACGCATAACGCATAACGCATAACGCATAACGCACAACGCATAACGCATAATGCATAACGCATAAAGCATAATGCATAATGCCTAACGCAAACCCATAAGGCATAAGGCATAACGCATAACGCATAACGCGTAACGCATGTCGGATCACGCAGAACGCATAACGCATAACGCATAACGCATAACGCATATCGCATAACACATAACGCATAACCCATAACGCATAACGCATAACGCATAACGCATAACGCATAACGCATAACGCATAACGCATAACGCATAACGCATAACGCATAACGCATAACGCAAACTTATAACGCACAACGCATAACGCATAACGCATAACGCATAACGCATAACATATAACGCATAACGAATACCGCATAACGCATAACTTGTAACTCATAACGCATAACGCATAAAGCATAACGCATAAGGCATAACGCATAACGCATATCGCATAACGCATAACGCATAACGTATAACGCATAACGCATACCGTATAACGCATAACGCATAACGCATAACGCAAACGTATAACGCACAACGCATAACGCATAACGCATAACGCATAACGCATAACATATAACGCATAACGCATAACGCATAACGCATAACGCATAACGCATAACGCATAACGCATAACGCATAACGCACAACGCATAACGCATAACGTATAAAGCATAACGCATAACGCATAACGCATAACGCATAACGCATAACGCATAACGCATAACCCCTAACGCAATAACGCATAACGCATAACGCATAACGCATAACGCATTACGCACAACGCATAACGCATAACGCATAACGCATAACGCATAACGCACAACGCATAATTAATAACGCATAACGCATACCGCATAACGCATGGCGCATAACGCAAAATGCATAACGCATAACGCATAACGCATAACGCATAACGCACAACGCATATCGCATAACGCATAACGCATAACGCATAACGCATGGCGCATAACTCAAAATGCATAACACATAACGCATAACGCATAACGCTTAAAGTATAACACATAACGCATAACGCATAAAGTATAACACATAACGTATAACGCACAACGCATAATGCATAACGCATAACGCATAACGCATAACGCATGGCGCATAACGCAAAATGCATAACGCATAACGCATAACGCATAACGCATAACGCACAACGCATATCGCATAACGCATAACGCATAACGCATAACGCATGGCGCATAACTCAAAATGCATAACGCATAACGCATAACGCATAACGCATAACGCATACGTCATAACGCACAACGCATATCGCATAACGTATAAGGCATAACGCATAATACATAACGTATAACGCATTATGCATAACGCATAACGCATAATGCATAACGCATAACGCAAACCCATAAGGCATAAGGCATAACGCATAACGCATAACGCATAACGCATGTCGGATCACTCATAACGCATAACGCATAACGCATAAAGCATAAAGCATAACGTATAACGCATAACGCATATCGCATAACGCATAACGCATAACCCATAAAGCATAACGCATAACGCATAACGTATAACGCATAACGCATAACGCATAACGCATAACGCATAACGCATAACGCATAACGCATAACGCATAACGCATAACGCATAACGCATAACGCATAACGCATAGCGCATAACGCATAACGCATAACGCATAACGCATAACGCATAACGCATAACGCATAACGCATAACGCATAACGCCTAACGGATCAGGCATAACGCATAACGCATAATGCATAACGCATAACGCATAACGCATTACGCACAACGCATAACGCATAACGCATAACGCATAACGCATAACGCATAATGCATAACGCATAACGCATAATGCATAATGCCTAACGCAAACCCATAAGGCATAAGGCATAACGCATAACGCATAACGCGTAACGCATGTCGAATCACGCAGAACGCATAACGCATAACGCATAACGCATAACGCATAACGCATAACGCATAACGCATAACGCATAACGCATAACGCATAACGCATAACGCATAACGCATAACGCATAATGCATAATGCCTAACGCAAACCCATAAGGCATAAGGCATAACGCATAACGCATAACGCGTAACGCATGTCGGATCACGCAGAACGCATAACGCATAACGCATAACGCACAACGCATATCGCATAACGTGTAAGACATAACGCATAATACATAACGTATAACGCATTATGCATAACGCATAACGCATAATGCATAACGCATAACGCAAACCCATAAGGCATAAGGCATAACGCATAACGCATAACGCATAACGCATGTCGGATCACTCATAACGCATAACGCATAACGCATAAAGCATAAAGCATAACGTATAACGCATAACGCATATCGCATAACGCATAACGCATAACCCATAACGCATAACGCATAACGCATAACGCATAACGCATAACGCATAACGCATAACGCATAACGCATAACGCATAACGCATAACGCATAACGCATAGCGCATAACGCATAACGCATAACGCATAACGCATAACGCATAACGCATAACGCATAACGCCTAACGGATCAGGCATAACGCATAACGCATAATGCATAACACATAACGCATAACGCATTACGCACAACGCATAACGCATAACGCATAACGCATAATGCATAACGCATAAAGCATAATGCATAATGCCTAACGCAAACCCATAAGGCATAAGGCATAACGCATAACGCATAACGCGTAACGCATGTCGGATCACGCAGAACGCATAACGCATAACGCATAACGCATAACGCATAACGCATATCGCATAACGCATAACGCATAACCCATAACGCATAACGCATAACGCATAACGCATAACGCATAACGCATAACGCACAACGCATAACGCATAATGCATAACGCATAAAGCATAATGCATAATGCCTAACGCAAACCCATAAGGCATAAGGCATAACGCATAACGCATAACGCGTAACGCATGTCGGATCACGCAGAACGCATAACGCATAACGCATAACGCATAACGCATATCGCATAACACATAACGCATAACCCATAACGCATAACGCATAACGCATAACGCATAACGCATAACGCATAACGCATAACGCATAACGCATAACGCATTACGCATAACGCATAAAGTATAACACATAACGCATAACGCATAACGTTACCGCATAAGGCTTGATGCATGACGCATATCGCATAACGCATAACGCATAACTCATAACGTATAACGCATAACGCATAACGCATAACGCATAACGCATAACGCATAACGCATAACGCATAACGCATAACCCATAACGCATAACGCATAACGCATAACGCATAACGCATAACGCATAAAGCATAACGCATAACGCATAACGCATAAAGCATAACGCATAACGCATAACGCATAACGCATAACGCATAACGCAAACTTATAACGCACAACGCATAACGCATAACGCATAACGCATAACGCATAACGCATAACGCATAACGCATAACGCATAACGCGTAACGCATAACGCATAACTCATAACGTATAACGCATAACGCATAACGCATAATGCATAACGCATAACGCATAACGCATAACGCATAACGCATAACGCATAAAGCATAACGCATAACGCATAACGCATAACGCAAACTTATAACGCACAACGCATAACGCATAACGCATAACGCATAACGCATAACGCATAACGCATAACGCATAACGTATAACGCATAACGCATAATGCATAACGCATAACGCATAACGCATAACGCATAACGCATAACGCATAACGCATAACGCATAACGCATAACGCATAACGCATAACGCATAACGCATAACGCATAACGCATAACGCATAACGCATAACGCATAACGCATAACGCATAACGCATAACGCATAACGCATTACGCATAACGCATAAAGTATAACACATAACGCATAACGCATTACGCATAACGCATCACGCATAACGCATAACGCATAACGCATAACGCATATCGCATAAAACATAACGCATCACGCATAACGTACAACGTATAACGCATAACGCATAACGCATAACGCATAACGCATAACGCATAACGCATAACGCATAACGTATATCGCATAACACATAACGCATAACCTATAACGCATAACGCATAAGGCATAACGCATAACGTTAACGCATAACGCATAACGCCTAACGCATAACGGATCACGCATAACGCATAACGCATAACGCATAAAGCATAACGCATAACGCATAACGCATAACGCATAAAGCATAACGCATACCGCATAACGCAAAACGCATAACGCATATCGCATAACGCATAACGCATAACGCATAACGCATAACGCATAACGCATAACTTATAACTCATAACTCATAACGAATATCGCATAACGCATAACGCATAACGCATAATGCATAACGCATAAAGCATAACGCATAACGCATAACGCATAACGCATAACGCATAACGCAAACGTATAACGCCCAACGCTTAACGCATAACGAATAACGCATAACGCATAACGCATAACGCATAACGTATAACGCATAAAGCATAACGCATAACGCATAACGTATAACGCATAACGCATAACGCAAACGTATAACGCCCAACGCTTAACGCATAACGAATAACGCATAACGCATAACGCATAACGCATAACATATAACGCATAACGCATAACGCATGACGCATATCGCATAACGCATAACGCATAATGCATAACGCATAAAGCGTAACGCATAACGCAAACTCATAAGGCATAAGGCATAACGCATAACGCATAACGCATAACGCATGTCGGATCACTCATAACGCATAATGCATAACGCATAAAGCATAAAGCATAACGTATAACGCATAACGCAGAACGCATAACGCATAACGCATAACGCATAACGTATAACGCATGACGCATAACGCATATCACATAACACATAACGCATAATGCACAACGCATAACGAATACAGCAAAACGCATAACGCTTAACGCTTAACGCATAACGGATCACGCATAACGCATAATGCACAACGCATAACGAATACCGCAAAACGCATAACGCCTAACGCATAACGGATCACACATAACGCTTAACGCATAACGTATAACTCATAATGCACAACGCATATCGCATAACGTATAACGCAAAACGCATAACGCATAACGTTACCGCATAAGGCTTGATGCATGACGCATATCGCATAACGCATAACGCATAACTCATAACGTATAACGTATAACGCATAATGCATAACGCATAACGCATAACGCATAACGCACAACGCATAATGCATAACGCATAACGAATACAGCAAAACGCATAATGCTTAACGCATAACGGATCACGCATAACGCATAACGCATAACGCATAACGCATAACGCATATCGAATAACGCATAACGTGTAACTCATAACGCATAACGCATAAAGCATAATGCATAACGCATAACGAACAACGGATAACGAATAACGCATAACGCATAACGCATAACGCATAACGCATAACGCATAACGCATAACGCATAACGCATTACGCATAACGCATAAAGTATAACACATAACGCATAACGCATAAAGTATAACACATAACGCATAACGCATTACGCATAACGCATCACGCATAACGGATAACGCATAACGCATAACGCATATCGCATAAAACATAACGCATAAAGCATAACGTACAACGTATAACGCATAACGCATAACGCATAACGCATAACGCATAACGTATATCGCATAACACATAACGCATAACCCATAACGCATAACGCATAAGGCATAACGCATAACTTTAACGCATAACGTATAACGCCTAACGCATAACGGATCACGCATAACGCATAAAGCATAACGCATAAAGCATAACGCATAACGCATAACGCATAACGCATAAAGCATAACGCATAACGCAAAACGCATAACGCATATCGCATAACGCATAACGCATAACGCATAACGCATAACTTATAACTCATAACTCATAACGAATATCGCATAACGCATAACGCATAACGCATAACGCATAACGCATAACGCATAACGCATAACGCATAACGCATAACGCATAACGCATAACGCATAACGCATTACGCATAACGCATAAAGTATAACACATAACGCATAACGCATTACGCCTAACGCATAACGGATCACGCATAACGCATAAAGCATAACGCATAAAGCATAACGCATAACGCATAACGCATAACGCATAAAGCATAACGCATAACGCAAAACGCATAACGCATTACGCATAACGCATCACGCATAACGGATAACGCATAACGCATAAAGCATATCGCATAAAACATAACGCATAAAGCATAACGTACAACGCATAACGCATAACGCATAACGCATAACGTATAACGTATAACGCATAATGCATAACGCATAACGCATAACGCATAACGCACAACGCATAATGCATAACGCATAACGCATAACGCATAACGCATGGCGCAAACGCAAAATGCATAACGCATAACGCATAACGCATAACGCATAACGCATAACGCATAACGCATAACGCATATCGCATAACGCATAACGCATAACGCATAACGCATGGCGCATAACTCAAAATGCATAACACATAACGCATAACGCATAACGCTTAAAGTATAACACATAACGCATAACGCATAAAGTATAACACATAACGTATAACGCACAACGCATAATGCATAACGCATACCGCATAACGCATAACGCATGGCGCATAACGCAAAATGCATAACGCATAACGCATAACGCATAACGCATAACGCACAACGCATATCGCATAACGCATAACGCATAACGCATAACGCATGGCGCATAACTCAAAATGCATAACGCATAACGCATAACGCATAAGTCATAACGCACAACGCATATCGCATAACGTATAAGGCATAACGCATAATACATAACGTATAACGCATTATGCATAACGCATAACGCATAATGCATAACGCATAACGCAAACCCATAAGGCATAAGGCATAACGCATAACGCATAACGCATAACGCATAACGCATAACGCATAACGCATAACGCATAACGCATAACGCATAACGCATAACGCATAACGCATAACGCATAACGCATAACGCATAACGCCTAACGGATCAGGCATAACGCATAACGCATAATGCATAACACATAACGCATAACGCATTACGCATAATGCATAACGCATAACGCAAACCCATAAGGCATAAGGCATAACGCATAACGCATAACGCACAACGCATATCGCATAACGCATAACGCATAACGCATAACGCATGGCGCATAACTCAAAATGCATAACGCATAACGCATAACGCATAAGTCATAACGCACAACGCATATCGCATAACGTATAAGGCATAACGCATAATACATAACGTATAACGCATTATGCATAACGCATAACGCATAATGCATAACGCATAACGCAAACCCATAAGGCATAAGGCATAACGCATAACGCATAACGCATAACGCATAGCGCATAACGCATAACGCATAACGCATAACGCATAACGCATAACGCATAACGCATAACGCATAACGCATAACGCATAACGCATAACGCATAACGCATAACGCATAACGCATAACGCATAAGGCATAACGCATAAAGCATAATGCATAATGCCTAACGCAAACCCATAAGGCATAAGGCATAACGCATAACGCATAACGCATAACGCATATCGCATAACACATAACGCATAACCCATAACGCATAACGCATAACGCATAACGCATAACGCATAACGCATAACGCATAACGCATAACGCACAACGCATAACGCATAATGCATAACGCATAAAGCATAATGCATAATGCCTAACGCAAACCCATAAGGCATAAGGCATAACGCATAACGCATAACGCGTAACGCATGTCGGATCACGCAGAACGCATAACGCATAACGCACAACGCATATCGCATAACGCATAACGCATAACGCATAACGCATGGCGCATAACTCAAAATGCATAACGCATAACGCATAACGCATAACGCATAACGCATAACGCATAAGTCATAACGCACAACGCATATCGCATAACGCATAACGCATAACGCATAACGCATAACGCATAACGCATAACGCATAACGCATTACGCATAACGCATAAAGTATAACACATAACGCATAACGCATAAAGTATAACACATAACGCATAACGCATTACGCATATCGCATAACGTATAACGCATAACGTTACCGCATAAGGCTTGATGCATGACGCATATCGCATAACGCATAACGCATAACTCATAACGTATAACGCATAATGCATAACGCATAACGCATAACGCATAACGCATAACCCATAACGCATAACGCATAACGCATAACGCATAACGCATAACGCATAACGCATAAAGCATAACGCATAACGCATAACGCATAACGCATAACGCATAACGCATAACGCATAACGCATAACGCATAACGCATAGCGCATAACGCATAACGCATAACGCATAACGCATAACGCATAACGCATAACGCATAACGCATAACGCATAACGCATAACGCATAACGCATTACGCATAACGCATAAAGTATAACACATAACGCATAACGCATTACGCATAACGCATCACGCATAACGCATAACGCATAACGCATAACGCATATCGCATAAAACATAACGCATCACGAATAACGTACAACGTATAACGCATAACGCATAACGCATAACGCATAACGCATAACGCATAACGTATATCGCATAACACATAACGCATAACCCATAACGCATAACGCATAAGGCATAACGCATAACGTTAACGCATAACGCATAACGCCTAACGCATAACGGATCACGCATAACGCATAAAGCATAACGCATAACGCATAACGCATAACGCATAAAGCATAACGCATACCGCATAACGCATAACGCATAACGCATAACGCATAACGCATAACGGAAACTTATAACGCACAACGCATAACGCAAAACGCATAACGCATAACGCATAACGCATAACGCATAACGCATAACGCATAACGCATAACGTATAACGCATAACACATAACGCATAACCCATAACGCATAACGCATAAGGCATAACGCATAACGTTAACGCATAACGCATAACGCCTAACGCATAACGGATCACGCATAACGCATAAAGCATAACGCATAAAGCATAACGCATAACGCATAACGCATAACGCATAAAGCATAACGCATACCGCATAACGCATAACGCATAACGCATAACGCAAACTTATAACGCACAACGCATAACGCATAACGCATAACGCATAACGCATAACGCATAACGCATAACGCATAACGCATAACGCATAACGCATAACGCATAACGCATAAAGCATAAAGCATAACGTATAACGCATAACGCATATCGCATAACGCATAACGCATAACCCATAACGCATAACGCATAACGCATAACGCATAACGCATAACGCATAACGCATAACGCATAACGCATAACGCATAACGCATAACGCATAACGCATAACGCATAACGCATTACGCATAACGCATAAAGTATAACACATAACGCATAACGCATTACGCCTAACGCATAACGGATCACGCATAACGCATAAAGCATAACGCATAAAGCATAACGCATAACGCATAACGCATAACGCATAAAGCATAACGCATAACGCAAAACGCATAACGCATAACGTACAACGCATAACGCATAACTCATAACGTATAACGTATAACGTATAACGCATAATGCATAACGCATAACGCATAACGCATAACGCACAACGCATAATGCATAACGCATAACGCATAACGCATAACGCATGGCGCAAACGCAAAATGCATAACGCATAACGCATAACGCATAACGCATAACGCATAACGCACAACGCATATCGCATAACGCATAACGCATAACGCATAACGCATGGCGCATAACTCAAAATGCATAACACATAACGCATAACGCATAACGCTTAAAGTATAACACATAACGCATAACGCATAAAGTATAACACATAACGTATAACGCACAACGCATAATGCATAACGCATACCGCATAACGCATAACGCATGGCGCATAACGCAAAATGCATAACGCATAACGCATAACGCATAACGCACAACGCATATCGCATAACGCATAACGCATAACGCATAACGCATGGCGCATAACTCAAAATGCATAACGCATAACGCATAACGCATAACGCATAACGCATAAGTCATAACGCACAACGCATATCGCATAACGTATAAGGCATAACGCATAATACATAACGTATAACGCATTATGCATAACGCATAACGCATAATGCATAACGCATAACGCAAACCCATAAGGCATAAGGCATAACGCATAACGCATAACGCATAACGCATAGCGCATAACGCATAACGCATAACGCATAACGCATAACGCATAACGCATAACGCATAACGCATAACGCATAACGCATAACGCATAACGGATCAGGCATAACGCATAACGCATAATGCATAACACATAACGCATAACGCATTACGCACAACGCATAACGCATAACGCATAACGCATAACGCATAACGCATAATGCATAACGCATAAAGCATAATGCATAATGCCTAACGCAAACCCATAAGGCATAAGGCATAACGCATAACGCATAACGCATAACGCATATCGCATAACACATAACGCATAACCCATAACGCATAACGCATAACGCATAACGCATAACGCATAACGCATAACGCATAACGCATAACGCACAACGCATAACGCATAATGCATAACGCATAAAGCATAATGCATAATGCCTAACGCAAACCCATAAGGCATAAGGCATAACGCATAACGCATAACGCGTAACGCATGTCGGATCACGCAGAACGCATAACGCATAACGCACAACGCATATCGCATAACGCATAACGCATAACGCATAACGCATGGCGCATAACTCAAAATGCATAACGCATAACGCATAACGCATAACGCATAAGTCATAACGCACAACGCATATCGCATAACGCATAACGCATAACGCATAACGCATAACGCATAACGCATAACGCATAACGCATTACGCATAACGCATAAAGTATAACACATAACGCATAACGCATAAAGTATAACACATAACGCATAACGCATTACGCATATCGCATAACGTATAACGCATAACGTTACCGCATAAGGCTTGATGCATGACGCATATCGCATAACGCATAACGCATAACTCATAACGTATAACGCATAATGCATAACGCATAACGCATAACGCATAACGCATAACCCATAACGCATAACGCATAACGCATAACGCATAACGCATAACGCATAACGCATAACGCATAAAGCATAACGCATAACGCATAACGCATAACGCATAACGCATAACGCATAACGCATAACGCATAACGCATAACGCATAACGCATAACGCATAACGCATAACGCATAACGCATAACGCATAACGCATAACGCATAACGCATAACGCATTACGCATAACGCATAAAGTATAACACATAACGCATAACGCATTACGCATAACGCATCACGCATAACGCATAACGCATAACGCATAACGCATATCGCATAAAACATAACGCATCACGAATAACGTACAACGTATAACGCATAACGCATAACGCATAACGCATAACGCATAACGCATAACGTATATCGCATAACACATAACGCATAACCCATAACGCATAACGCATAAGGCATAACGCATAACGTTAACGCATAACGCATAACGCCTAACGCATAACGGATCACGCATAACGCATAAAGCATAACGCATAACGCATAAAGCATAACGCATAAAGCATAACGCATACCGCATAACGCATAACGCATAACGCATAACGCATAACGCATAACGCATAACGCATAACGGAAACTTATAACGCACAACGCATAACGCAAAACGCATAACGCATAACGCATAACGCATAACGCATAACGCATAACGCATAACGCATAACGTATAACGCATAACACATAACGCATAACCCATAACGCATAACGCATAAGGCATAACGCATAACGTTAACGCATAACGCATAACGCCTAACGCATAACGGATCACGCATAACGCATAAAGCATAACGCATAAAGCATAACGCATAACGCATAACGCATAACGCATAAAGCATAACGCATACCGCATAACGCATAACGCATAACGCATAACGCAAACTTATAACGCACAACGCATAACGCATAACGCATAACGCATAACGCATAACGCATAACGCATAACGCATAACGCATAACGCATAACGCATAACGCATAACGCATAAAGCATAAAGCATAACGTATAACGCATAACGCATATCGCATAACGCATAACGCATAACCCATAACGCATAACGCATAACGCGTAACGCATAACGCATAACGCATAACGCATAACGCATAACGCATAACGCATAACGCATAACGCATAACGCATAACGCATAACGCATAACGCATAACGCATAACGCATAACGCGTAACGCATAACGCATAACTCATAACGTATAACGCATAACGCATAACGCATAATGCATAACGCATAACGCATAACGCATAACGCATAACGCATAACGCATAACGCATAACGCATAAAGCATAACGCATAACGCATAACGCAAACTTATAACGCACAACGCATAACGCATAACGCATAACGCATAACGCATAACGCATAACGCATAACGCATAACGCATAACGCATAACGCATAACGCATAACGCATAACGCATAACGCATAACGCATAACGCATAACGCATAACGCATAACGCATAACGCATAACGCATAACGCATAACGCATAACGCATTACGCATAACGCATAAAGTATAACACATAACGCATAACGCATTACGCATAACGCATCACGCATAACGCATAACGCATAACGCATAACGCATAACGCATATCGCATAAAACATAACGCATCACGCATAACGTACAACGTATAACGCATAACGCATAACGCATAACGCATAACGCATAACGTATATCGCATAACACATAACGCATAACCTATAACGCATAACGCATAAGGCATAACGCATAACGTTAACGCATAACGCATAACGCCTAACGCATAACGGATCACGCATAACGCATAAAGCATAACGCATAAAGCGTAACGCATAACGCATAACGCATAACGCATAAAGCATAACGCATACCGCATAACGCATAACGCATATCGCATAACGCATAACGCATAACGTATAACGCATAACGCATACCGTATAACGCATAACGCATAATGCATAACGCAAACGTATAACGCACAACGCATAACGAATACAGCAAAACGCATAATGCTTAACGCATAACGGATCACGCATAACGCATAACGCATAACGCATAACGCATAACGCATAACGCATATCGAATAACGCATAACGTGTAACTCATAACGCATAACGCATAAAGCATAACGCATAACGCATAACGCATAACGCATAACGCATAACGCATTACGCATAACGCATAAAGTATAACACATAACGCATAACGCATTACGCATAACGCATCACGCATAACGCATAACGCATAACGCATAACGCATAACGCATATCGCATAAAACATAACGCATCACGCATAACGTACAACGTATAACGCATAACGCATAACGCATAACGCATAACGCATAACGTATATCGCATAACACATAACGCATAACCTATAACGCATAACGCATAAGGCATAACGCATAACGTTAACGCATAACGCATAACGCCTAACGCATAACGGATCACGCATAACGCATAAAGCATAACGCATAAAGCGTAACGCATAACGCATAACGCATAACGCATAAAGCATAACGCATACCGCATAACGCATAACGCATATCGCATAACGCATAACGCATAACGTATAACGCATAACGCATACCGTATAACGCATAACGCATAATGCATAACGCAAACGTATAACGCACAACGCATAACGAATACAGCAAAACGCATAATGCTTAACGCATAACGGATCACGCATAACGCATAACGCATAACGCATAACGCATAACGCATAACGCATATCGAATAACGCATAACGTGTAACTCATAACGCATAACGCATAAAGCATAATGCATAACGCGTAACGAACAACGGATAACGAATAACGCATAACGCATAACGCATAACGCATAACGCATAACGCATAACGCATAACGCATAACGCATAACGCATAACGCATAACGCATTACGCATAACGCATAAAGTATAACACATAACGCATAACGCATAAAGTATAACACATAACGCATAACGCATTACGCATAACGCATCATTCATAACGGATAACGCATAACGCATAACGCATATCGCATAAAACATAACGCATAAAGCAGAACGTACAACGTATAACGCATAACGCATAACGCATAACGCATAACGCATAACGCATAACGCATAACGCATTACGCATAACGCATAAAGTATAACACATAACGCATAACGCATAAAGTATAACACATAACGCATAACGCATTACGCATAACGGATCACGCATAACGCATAACGCATAACGAATACCGCAAAACGTATATCGCCTAACACATAACGGATCACGCATAGCGCATAACGCATAACGTGTAACGCATAACACATAACGCATAACGCATAAAGCATAACGCATAACGCATAACGCATAACGCAAACTTATAACGCACAACGCATAACGCATAACGCATAACGCATAACGCATAACGCATAACGCATAACGCATAACGCATAACGCATAACGCATAACGCATAACGCATAACGCATTACGCATAACGCATAAAGTATAACACATAACGCATAACGCATAAAGCATAACGCATAACGCATAACGCATAACGCATAAAGCATAACGCATAACGCATAACGCATAACGCATAACGCATATCGCATAACGCATAACGCATAACGTATAACGCATAACGCAAACCGTATAACGCATAACGCATAACGCAAACGTATAACGCACAACGCATAACGAATACAGCAAAACGCATAATGCTTAACGCATAACGAATCACACATAACGCATAACGCATAACGCATAACGCATGACGCATAACGCATAACGCATATCGAATAACGCATAACGTGTAACTCATAACGCATAACGCATAAAGCATAATGCATAACGCATAACACATAACGCATATCGCATAACGCATAACGCATAACGCATAACGTATAACGCATAACGCATACCGTATAACGCATGACGCATAACGCATAACGCATAACGCATAACGCATAACGCATAACGCATAACGCATAACGCATAACGCATAACGCATAACGCATAACGCATAACGCATAACGCATAACGCATAACGCATAACGCATAACGCATAACGCATAACGCATTACGCATAACGCATAAAGTATAACACATAACGCATAACGCATTACGCATAACGCATCACGCATAACGCATAACGCATAACGCATAACGCATATCGCATAACCCATAACGCATCACGCATAACGTACAACGTATAACGCATAACGCATAACGCATAACGCATAACGCATAACGTATATCGCATAACACATAACGCATAACCTATAACGCATAACGCATAAGGCATAACGCATAACGTTAACGCATAACGCATAACGCCTAACGCATAACGGATCACGCATAACGCATAAAGCATAACGCATAAAGCGTAACGCATAACGCATAACGCATAACGCATAAAGCATAACGCATACCGCATAACGCATAACGCATATCGCATAACGCATAACGCATAACGTATAACGCATAACGCATACCGTATAACGCATAACGCATAATGCATAACGCAAACGTATAACGCACAACGCATAACGAATACAGCAAAACGCATAATGCTTAACGCATAACGGATCACGCATAACGCATAACGCATAACGCATAACGCATAACGCATAACGCATATCGAATAACGCATAACGTGTAACTCATAACGCATAACGCATAAAGCATAATGCATAACGCGTAACGAACAACGGATAACGAATAACGCATAACGCATAACGCATAACGCATAACGCATAACGCATAACGCATAGCGCATAACGCATAACGCATAACGCATAACGCATTACGCATAACGCATAAAGTATAACACATAACGCATAACGCATAAAGTATAACACATAACGCATAACGCATTACGCATAACGCATCATTCATAACGGATAACGCATAACGCATAACGCATATCGCATAAAACATAACGCATAAAGCAGAACGTACAACGTATAACGCATAACGCATAACGCATAACGCATAACGCATAACGCATAACGCATAACGCATAACGCATTACGCATAACGCATAAAGTATAACACATAACGCATAACGCATAAAGTATAACACATAACGCATAATGCATTACGCATAACGGATCACGCATAACGCATAACGCATAACGAATACCGCAAAACGTATATCGCCTAACACATAACGGATCACGCATAGCGCATAACGCATAACGTGTAACGCATAACACATAACGCATAACGCATAAAGCATAACGCATAACGCATAACGCATAACGCAAACTTATAACGCACAACGCATAACGCATAACGCATAACGCATAACGCATAACGCATAACGCATAACGCATAACGCATAACGCATAACGCATAACGCATAACGCATTACGGATAACGCATAAAGTATAACACATAACGCATAACGCATAAAGCATAACGCATAACGCATAACGCATAACGCATAAAGCATAACGCATAACGCATAACGCATAACGCATAACGCATATCGCATAACGCATAACGCATAACGTATAACGCATAACGCAAACCGTATAACGCATAACGCATAACGCAAACGTATAACGCACAACGCATAACGAATACAGCAAAACGCATAATGCTTAACGCATAACGAATCACGCATAACGCATAACGCATAACGCATAACGCATGACGCATAACGCATAACGCATATCGAATAACGCATAACGTGTAACTCATAACGCATAACGCATAAAGCATAATGCATAACGCATAACACATAACGCATATCGCATAACGCATAACGCATAACGCATAACGTATAACGCATAACGCATACCGTATAACGCATAACGCATAACGCATAACGCATAACGCATAACGCATAACGCATAACGCATATCGCATAAAACATAACGTATAACGCATAACGCATAACGCATAACGCATAACGCATAACGCATAACGCATATCGCATAAAACATAACGCATAAAGCATAACGTACAACGTATAACGCATAACGCATAACGCATAACGCATAACGCATAACGCATAACGCATAACGCATAACGCATAACGCATAACGCATAACGCATAACGTATATCGCATATCACATAACGCATAACCCATAACGCATAACGCATAAGGCATAACGCATAACGTTAACGCATAACGCATAACGCCTAACGCATAACGGATCACGCATAAAGCATAACGCATAACGCATAACGCAAACTTATAACGCACAACGCATAACGCATAACGCATAACGCATAACGCATAACGCAAACTTATAACGCACAACGCATAACGCATAACGCATAACGCATAACGCATAACGCATAACGCATAACGCATAACGCATAACGCATAACGCATAACGCATAACGCATAACGCATAACGCATAACGCATAACGCATAACGCATAACGCATAACGCATAACGCATAACGCATAACGCATAACGCATAACGCATAACGCATTACGCATAACGCATAAAGTATAACACATAACGCATAACGCATTACGCATAACGCATCACGCATAACGCATAACGCATAACGCATAACGCATAACGCATATCGCATAAAACATAACGCATCACGCATAACGTACAACGTATAACGCATAACGCATAACGCATAACGCATAACGCATAACGTATATCGCATAACACATAACGCATAACCTATAACGCATAACGCATAAGGCATAACGCATAACGTTAACGCATAACGCATAACGCCTAACGCATAACGGATCACGCATAACGCATAAAGCATAACGCATAAAGCGTAACGCATAACGCATAACGCATAACGCATAAAGCATAACGCATACCGCATAACGCATAACGCATATCGCATAACGCATAACGCATAACGTATAACGCATAACGCATACCGTATAACGCATAACGCATAATGCATAACGCAAACGTATAACGCACAACGCATAACGAATACAGCAAAACGCATAATGCTTAACGCATAACGCATAACGCATAACGCATAACGCATAACGCATAACGCATAACGCATAACGCATATCGAATAACGCATAACGTGTAACTCATAACGCATAACGCATAAAGCATAATGCATAACGCGTAACGAACAACGGATAACGAATAACGCATAACGCATAACGCATAACGCATAACGCATAACGCATAACGCATAACGCATAACGCATAACGCATAACGCATACCGTATAACGCATAACGCACAACGCATAACGCATAACGCATAACGCATAACGCATAACGCATATCGCATAAAACATAACGTATAACGCATAACGCATAACGCATAACGCATAACGCATAACGCATATCGCATAAAACATAACGCATAAAGCATAACGTACAACGTATAACGCATAACGCATAACGCATAACGCATAACGCATAACGCATAACGCATAACGCATAACGCATAACGTATATCGCATATCACATAACGCATAACCCATAACGCATAACGCATAAGGCATAACGCATAACGTTAACGCATAACGCATAACGCCTAACGCATAACGGATCACGCATAAAGCATAAAGCATAACGCATAAAGCATAACGCATAACGCATAACGCATAACGCATAACGCATAACGCATAACGCATAACGCATAACGCATAACGCATAACCCATAACGCATAACGCATAAGGCATAACGCATAACGTTAACGCATAACGCATAACGCCTAACGCATAACGCAAACGTATAACGCACAACGCATAACGCATAACGAACAACGGATAACGCATAACGCATAACGCATAACGAATACCGCAAAACGTATATCGCCTAACACATAACGGATCACGCATAACGCATAACGCATAACGTATAACGCATAACGTATAACGCAAAACGCATAACGCATAATGCATAACGCATAACGCATAACGCATAACGCAAAACGCATAACGCATAACGCATAACGCATAACGCATAACGCATAACGCATAAAGCACAACGCATAACGCATAACGCATAAAGCATAACGCATAACGCATAACGCATAACGCATAACGCATAAAGCATAACGCATACCGCATAACGCATAACGCATAACGCATAACGCATAAAGCATAACGCATACCGCATAACGCATAACGCATAACGCATAACGCAAACTTATAACGCACAACGCATAACGTATAACGCATAACGCATAACGCATAACGCATAACGCATAACGCATAACGCATAACGCATAACGCATAACGCATAAAGCATAACGCATAACGTATAACGCAAAACGCATAACGCATAATGCATAACGCATAACGCATAACGCATAAAGCATAACGCATACCGCATAACGCATAACGCATAACGCATAACGCAAACTTATAACGCACAACGCATAACGCATAACGCATAACGCATAACGCATAACGCATAACGCATAACGCATAACGCATATTGCATAACGCATAACGCAAAACGCATATCGCATAATGCATAACGCATAACGCATAACGCATAAAGCATAACGCATACCGCATAACGCATAACGCATAACGCATAACGCAAACTTATAACGCACAACGCATAACGCATAACGCATAACGCATAACGCATAACGCATAACGCATAACGCATAACGCATAACGCATATCGCATAACGCATAACGCATAACGTATAACGCATAACGCATAACGCAAACCGTATAACGCATAACGCATAACGCAAACGTATAACGCACAACGCATAACGAATACAGCAAAACGCATAATGCTTAACGCATAACGAATCACGCATAACGCATAACGCATAACGCATAACGCATGACGCATATCGCATAAAACATAACGCATAAAGCATAACGTACAACGTATAACGCATAACGCATAACGCATAACGCATAACGCATAACGCATAACGCATAACGCATAACGCATAACGCATAACGCATAACGTATATCGCATATCACATAACGCATATCGCATAAAACATAACGCATAAAGCATAACGTACAACGTATAACGCATAACGCATAACGCATAACGCATAACGCATAACGCATAACGCATAACGCATAACGCATAACGTATATCGCATATCACATAACGCATAACCCATAACGCATAACGCATAAGGCATAACGCATAACGTTAACGCATAACGCATAACGCCTAACGCATAACGGATAACGCATAACGCATAAAGCATAACGCATAAAGCATAACGCATAACGCATAACGTATAACGCATAACGCATAAAGCATAACGCATAACGCATAACGCATAACGCATATCGCATAACGCATAACGCATTACGTATAACGCATAACGCATACCGTATAACGCATAACGCATAACGCAAACGTATAACGCACAACGCATAACGAATACAGCAAAACGCATAATGCTTAACGCATAACGGATCACGCATAACGCATAACGCATAACGCATAACGCCTAACGCTTAACGGATCACGCATAACGCATAACGCATAACGCATAACGCATAACGCATAACGCATAACGTATATCGCATAACACATAACGCATAACGCATAACGAACAACGGATAACGCATAACGCATAACGCATAACGAATACCGCAAAACGTATATCGCCTAACACATAACGGATCACGCATAACGCATGGCGCATAATGTAAAATGCATAACGCATAACGCATAACGCATAACGCATGACGCATAACGCATAACGCATAACGCATAACGCATAAAGCATAAAGCATAACGCATAACGCATAACGCATAACGCATAACGCATAACGCATTACGCATAACGCATAAAGTATAACACATAACGCATAACGCATAAAGTATAACACATAACGCATAACGCATTACGCATATTGCATAACGTATAACGCAAAACGCATAACGCATAACGTTACCGCATAAGGCTTGATGCATGACGCATATCGCATAACGCATAACGCATAACTCATAACGTATAACGCAAAACGCATAACGCATAATGCATAACGCATAACGCATAACGCATAACGCATAACGCATAACGCATAACGCATAACGCATAACGCATAACGCATAACGCATAACGCATAACGCATAAAGCATAACGCATAACGCATAACGCATAACGCAAACTTATAACGCACAACGCATAACGCATAACGCATAACGCATAACGCATAACGCATAAAGTATAACACATAACGCATAACGCATAAAGTATAACACATAACGCATAACGCATTACGCATATTGCATAACGTATAACGCAAAACGCATAACGCATAACGTTACCGCATAAGGCTTGATGCATGACGCATATCGCATAACGCAGAACGCATAACTCATAACGTATAACGCAAAACGCATAACGCATAATGCATAACGCATAACGCATAACGCATAACGCATAACGCATAACGCATAACGCATAACGCATAACGCATAACGCATAACGCATAACGCATAACGCATAACGCATAACGCATAACGCATAAAGCATAACGCATAACGCATAACGCATAACGCAAACTTATAACGCACAACGCATAACGCATAACGCATAACGCATAACGCCTAACGCATAACGCATAACGCATAACGCATAACGCATAACGCATAACGCATAACGCAAAACGCATAACGCATAACGCATAACGCATAACGCATAACGCATAACGCATAACGCATAACGCATAACGCATAACGCATAACGCATAACGCATAACGCATAACGCATAACGCATAACGCATAACGCATAACGCATAACGCATAACGCATTACGCATAACGCATAAAGTATAACACATAACGCATAACGCATTACGCATAACGCATCACGCATAACGCATAACGCATAACGCATAACGCATATCGCATAAAACATAACGCATCACGCATAACGTACAACGTATAACGCATAACGCATAACGCATAACGCATAACGCATAACGCATAACGCATAACGTATATCGCATAACACATAACGCATAACCCATAACGCATAACGCATAAGGCATAACTCATAACGTTAACGCATAACGCATAACGCCTAACGCATAACGCATAACGCATAACGCATATCGCATAAAGTATAACACATAACGCATAACGCATTACGCATATTGCATAACGTATAACGCAAAACGCATAACGCATAACGTTACCGCATAAGGCTTGATGCATGACGCATATCGCATAACGCATAACGCATAACTCATAACGTATAACGCAAAACGCATAACGCATAATGCATAACGCATAACGCATAACGCATAACGCATAACGCATAACGCATAACGCATAACGCATAACGCATAATGCATAACGCATAACGCATAACGCATAACGCATAACGCATAACGCATAAAGCATAACGCATAACGCATAACGCATAACGCATAACGCACAACGCACAACGCATAACGCATAACGCATAACGCATAACGCATAACGCCTAACGCATAACGCATAACGCATAACGCATAACGCATAACGCAAAACGCATAACGCATAACGCATAACGCATAACGCATAACGCATAACGCATAACGCATAACGCATAACGCATAACGCATAACGCATAACGCATAACGCATAACGCATAACGCATAACGCATAACGCATAACGCATTACGCATAACGCATAAAGTATAACACATAACGCATAACGCATTACGCATAACGCATCACGCATAACGCATAACGCATAACGCATATCGCATAAAACATAACGCATCACGCATAACGTACAACGTATAACGCATAACGCATAACGCATAACGCATAACGCATAACGCATAACGCATAACGTATATCGCATAACACATAACGCATAACCCATAACGCATAACGCATAAGGCATAACTCATAACGTTAACGCATAACGCATAACGCCTAACGCATAACGCATAACGCATAACGCATATCGCATAAAACATAACGCATCACGCATAACGTACAACGTATAACGCATAACGCATAACGCATAACGCATAACGCATAACGCATAACGCATAACGTATATCGCATAACACATAACGCATAACCCATAACGCATAAGGCATAACTCATAACGTTAACGCATAACGCATAACGCCTAACGCTTAACGGATCACGCATAACGCATAAAGCATAACGCATAAAGCATAACGCATAACGCATAACGCATAACGCATAACGCATAACGCATAAAGCATAACGCATAACGCATCACGCATAACGCATAACGCATAACGCATAACGCATAACGCATATCGCATAAAACATAACGCATCACGCATAACGTACAACGCCTAACGCATAACGCAAACGTATAACGCACAACGCATAACGCATAACGAACAACGGATAACGCATAACGCATAACACATAACGAATACCGCAAAACGTATATCGCCTAACACATAACGGATCACGCATAACGCATAACGCATAACGTATAACGCATAACGCATAACGCATAACGCATAACGCATAACGCATAACGCATAGCGCATAACGCATAACGCATAACGTATAACGCGTAACGCATACCGTATAACGCATAACGCATAACGCATAACGCATAATGCATAACGCATAACGCATAACGCATAACGCATAACGCATAACGCATAACGCACAACGCAAACGTATAACGCACAACGCATAACGCATAACGTATATCGCAAAACGCATAACGCATAATGCATAACGCATAACGCATAACGCATAACGCATAACGCATAACGCATAACGCATAACGCATAACGCATAAAGCATAACGCATAACGTATAACGCAAAACGCATAACGCATAATGCATAACGCATAACGCATAACGCATAACGCATAACGCATAACGCATAACGCATAACGCATAACGCATAACGCATAACGCATAACGCATAACGCATAACGCATAACGCATAACGCATAACGCATAACGCATAACGCATTACGCATAACGCATAAAGTATAACACATAACGCATAACGCATTACGCATAACGCATCACGCATAACGCATAACGCATAACGCATAACGCATATCGCATAAAACATAACGCATCACGCATAACGTACAACGTATAACGCATAACGCATAACGCATAACGCATAACGTATATCGCATAACACATAACGCATAACACATAACGCATAACGCATAAGGCATAACTCATAACGTTAACGCATAACGCATAGCGCCTAACGCTTAACGGATCACGCATAACGCATAACGCATAACGCATAACGCATAACGCATAACGCATAACGTATAACGCATAACGCATAACGCATAACGCATAACGCATAACGCATAACGCATAACGCATAACGCATAACGCATAACGCATAACGCATAACGCATAACGCATAACGCATAACGCATAACGCATAACGCATAACGCATAACGCATAACGCATAACGCATAACGCATAACGTTACCGCATAAGGCTTGATGCATGACGCATATCGCATAACGCATAACGTACAACGTATAACGCATAACGCATAACGCATAACGCATATCGCATAACGCATAACGTATAACGTATAACGCATAACGCATACCGTATAACGCATAACGCATGACGCATAACGCAAACGTATAACGCACAACGCATAACGAATACAGCAAAACGCATAATGCTTAACGCATAACGGATCACGCATAACGCATAACGCATAACGCATAACGCATAACGCATAACGCATATCGAATAACGCATAACGTGTAACTCATAACGCATAACGCATAAAGCATAATGCATAACGCATAACGCATAACGCATAAAGCATAACGCATAACGCATAACGCATAACGCAAACTTATAACGCACAACGCATAACGCATAACGCATAACGCATAACGCATAACGCCTAACGCATAACGCATAACGCATAACGCATAACGCATAACGCAAAACGCATAACGCATAACGCATAACGCATAACGCATAACGCATAACGCATAACGCATAACGCATAACGCATAACGCATAACGCATTACGCATAACGCATAAAGTATAACACATAACGCATAACGCATTACGCATAACGCATCACGCATAACGCATAACGCATAACGCATAACGCATAACGCATATCGCATAAAACATAACGCATCACGCATAACGTACAACGTATAACGCATAACGCATAACGCATAACGCATAACGCATAACGCATAACGCATAACGCATAACGTATATCGCATAACACATAACGCATAACCCATAACGCATAACGCATAAGGCATAACTCATAACGTTAACGCATAACGCATAACGCATAACGCCTAACGCTTAACGGATCACGCATAACGCATAAAGCATAACGCATAAAGCATAACGCATAACGCATAACGCATAACGCATAACGCATAAAGCATAACGCATACCGCATAACGCATACCGCATAACGCATAACGCATAACGCATAACGCAAACTTATAACGCACAACGCATAACGCATAACGCATAACGCATAACGCATAACGCATAACGCATAACGCATAACGCATAACGCATAACGAATAACGCATACCGCATAACGCATAACACATAACGCATAACGCATAAAGTATAACACATAACGCATAACGCATTACGCATATTGCATAACGTATAACGCAAAACGCATAACGCATAACGTTACCGCATAAGGCTTGATGCATGACGCATATCGCATAACGCATAACGTACAACGTATAACGCATAACGCATAACGCATAACGCATAACGCATAACGCATAGCGCATAACGCATAACGCATAACGTATAACGCGTAACGCATACCGTATAACGCATAACGCATAACGCATAACGCATAATGCATAACGCATAACGCATAACGCATAACGCATAACGCATAACGCATAACGCACAACGCAAACGTATAACGCACAACGCATAACGCATAACGTATATCGCAAAACGCATAACGCACAATGCATAACGCATAACGCATAAGGCATAACGCATAACGCATAACGCATAACGCATAACGCATAACGCATAACGCATAAAGCATAACGCATAACGTATAACGCAAAACGCATAACGCATAATGCATAACGCATAACGCATAACGCATAACGCATAACGCATAACGCATAACGCATAACGCATAAAGCATAACGCATAACGCATAACGCATAACGCAAACTTATAACGCACAACGCATAACGCATAACGCATAACGCATAACGCATAACGCATTACGCATAACGCATAAAGTATAACACATAACGCATAACGCATTACGCATAACGCATCACGCATAACGCATAACGCATAACGCATAACGCATATCGCATAAAACATAACGCATCACGCATAACGTACAACGTATAACGCATAACGCATAACGCATAACGCATAACGCATAACGCATAACGCATAACGCATAACGTATATCGCATAACACATAACGCATAACCCATAACGCATAACGCATAAGGCATAACTCATAACGTTAACGCATAACGCATAACGCCTAACGCTTAACGGATCACGCATAACGCATAACGCATAACGCATAACGCATAACGCATAACGCATAACGTATATCGCATAACACATAACGCATAACGCATAACGAACAACGGATAACGCATAACGCATAACGCATAACGAATACCGCAAAACGTATATCGCCTAACACATAACGGATCACGCATAACGCATGGCGCATAATGTAAAATGCATAACGCATAACGCATAACGCATGACGCATAACGCATAACGCATAACGCATAACGCATAACGCATAACGCATAACGCATAACGCATAAAGCATAAAGCATAACGCATAACGCACAACGCATAACGCATAACGCATTACGCATAACGCATAAAGTATAACACATAACGCATAACGCATAAAGTATAACACGTAACGCATAACGCATTACGCATATTGCATAACGTATAACGCAAAACGCATAACGCATAACGTTACCGCATAAGGCTTGATGCATGACGCATATCGCATAACGCATAACGCATAACTCATAACGTATAACGCAAAACGCATAACGCATAATGCATAACGCATAACGCATAACGCATAACGCATAACGCATAACGCATAACGCATAACGCATAACGCATAACGCATAACGCATAACGCATAACGCATAACGCATAACGCATAACGCATAACGCATAAAGCATAACGCATAACGCATAACGCATAACGCCTAACGCATAACGCATAAAGCATAACGCATAACGCATAACGCATAACGCAAACTTATAACGCACAACGCATAACGCATAACGCATAACGCATAACGCCTAACGCATAACGCATAACGCATAACGCATAACGCATAACGCATAACGCAAAACGCATAACGCATAACGCATAACGCATAACGCATAACGCATAACGCATAACGCATAACGCATAACGCATAACGCATAACGCATAACGCATAACGCATAACGCATAACGCATAACGCATAACGCATAACGCACAACGCATAACGAATACAGCAAAACGCATAATGCTTAACGCATAACGGATCACGCATAACGCATAACGCATAACGCATAACGCATAACGCATATCGCATAACGCATAACGCATAACGCATAACGCATGGCGCATAACTCAAAATGCATAACGCATAACGCATAACGCATAACGCATAACGCATAACGCATAACGCATAACGCATAACGCATAACGCATAACGCATAACGCACAACGCATATCGCATAACGCATAACGCACAACGCATATCGCATAACGCATAACGCATAACGCATAACGCATGGCGCATAACTCAAAATGCATAACGCATAACGCATAACGCATAACGCATAACGCATAACGCATAACGCATAACGCAAACGTATAACGCACAACGCATAACGAATACAGCAAAACGCATAATGCTTAACGCATAACGGATCACGCATAACGCATAACGCACAACGCATATCGCATAACGCATAACGCATAACGCATAACGCATGGCGCATAACTCAAAATGCATTACGCATAACGCATAACGCATAACGCATAACGCATAACGCATAACGCATAACGCATAACGCACAACGCACATCGCATAACGCATAACGCATAACGCATCACGCATAACGCACAACGCATATCGGATAACGTATAACGCAAAACGCATAACGCATAACGCATAACCCATAACGCATAACGCATGTCGGATCACTCATAACGCATAACGCATAACGCATAAAGCATAAAGCATAACGTATAACGCATAACGCATATCGCATAACGCATAACGCATAACCCATAACGCATAACGCATAACGCATAACGCATAACGCATAACGCATAACGCATAACGCATAACGCATAACGCATAACGCATAACGCATAACGCATAACGCATAACGCATAACGCATAACGCATAACGCATAACGCATAACGCATAACGCATAACGCATAACGCATAACGCATAACGCATAACGCATAACGCATAACGCATAACGCATAACGCATAACGCATAACGCATAACGCATAACGCATAACGCATAACGCATAACGCATAACGCATAACGCATAACGCATAACGCATAACGCATCACGCATAACGCACAACGCATAACGCATAACGCCTTACGGATCAGGCATAACGCATAACGCATAACGCATAACGCATAACGCATAACGCACAACGCATATCGCATAACGCCTAACGCACAACGCATATCGCATAACGCATAACGCATAACGCATAACGCATGGCGCATAACTCAAAATGCATAACGCATAACGCATAACGCATAAAGCATAACGCATAACGCATAACGCATAACGCATAACGCATAACGCATAACGCATAACGCATAACGCATAACGCATAACGCATAACGCATAACGCACAACGCATATCGCATAACGCATAACGCATAATGCATAACGCATGGCGCATAACTCAAAATGCATAACGCATAACGCATAACGCATAACGCAAACGTATAACGCACAACGCATAACGAATACAGCAAAACGCATAATGCTTAACGCATAACGGATCACGCATAACGCATAACGCACAACGCATATCGCATAACGCATAACGCATAACGCATGGCGCATAACTCAAAATGCATAACGCATAACGCATAACGCATAACGCATAACGCATAACGCATAACGCATAACGCATAACGCATAACGCATAACGCATAACGCACAACGCACATCGCATAACGCATAACGCATGGCGCATAACTCAAAATGCATAACGCATAACGCATAACGCATAACGCATAACGCAAACGTATAACGCACAACGCATAACGAATACAGCAAAACGCATAATGCCTAACGCATAACGGATCACGCATAACGCATAAGGCATAACGCATAACGCATAACGCATATCGAATAACGCATAACGTGTAACTCATAACGCATAACGCATAAAGCATAATGCTTAACGCATAACGCATAACGCTTATCGCATAACGCATAAGGCATAACGCATAACGCATAACGCATATCGAATAACGCATAACGTGTAACTCATAACGCATAACGCATAAAGCATAATGCTTAACGCATAACGCATAACGCTTATCGCATAACGCATAACTCAAAATGCATAACGCATAACGCATAACGCATAACGCAAACGTATAACGCACAACGCATAACGAATACAGCAAAACGCATAATGCTTAACGCATAACGGATCACGCATAACGCATAAGGCATAACGCATAACGCATATCGCATAACGCATAACGCATAACGCATAATGCATGGCGCATAACTCAAAATGCATAACGCACAACGCATAACGCATAACGCATAACGCACAACGCATAACGCATAACGCATAACGCATAACGCACAACGCACATCGCATAACGCATAACGCATAACGCATCACGCATAACGCACAACGCATATCGGATAACGTATAACGCAAAACGCATAACGCATAACGCATAACCCATAACGCATAACGCATGTCGGATCACTCATAACGCATAACGCATAACGCATAACGCATAAAGCATAAAGCATAACGTATAACGCATAACGCATATCGCATAACGCATAACGCATAACCCATAACGCATAACGCATAACGCATAACGCATAACGCATAACGCATAACGCATAACGCATAACGCATAACGCATAACGCATAACGCATAACGCATAACGCATAACGCATAACGCATAACGCATAACGCATAACGCATAACGCATAACGCATAACGCATAACGCATAACGCATAACGCATAACGCATAACGCATAACGCATAACGCATAACGCATAACGCATAACGCATAACGCATAACGCATAACGCATAACGCATCACGCATAACGCACAACGCATAACGCATAACGCCTTACGGATCAGGCATAACGCATAACGCATAACGCATAACGCATAACGCATAACGCACAACGCATATCGCATAACGCCTAACGCACAACGCATATCGCATAACGCATAACGCATAACGCATAACGCATGGCGCATAACTCAAAATGCATAACGCATAACGCATAACGCATAAAGCATAACGCATAACGCATAACGCATAACGCATAACGCATAACGCATAACGCATAACGCATAACGCATAACGCATAACGCACAACGCATATCGCATAACGCATAACGCATAATGCATAACGCATGGCGCATAACTCAAAATGCATAACGCATAACGCATAACGCATAACGCAAACGTATAACGCACAACGCATAACGAATACAGCAAAACGCATAACGCATAACGCATAACGGATCACGCATAACGCATAACGCACAACGCATATCGCATAACGCATAACGCATAACGCATAACGCATGGCGCATAACTCAAAATGCATAACGCATAACGCATAACGCATAACGCATAACGCATAACGCATAACGCATAACGCATAACGCATAACGCATAACGCACAACGCACATCGCATAACGCATAACGCATGGCGCATAACTCAAAATGCATAACGCATAACGCATAACGCATAACGCATAACGCAAACGTATAACGCACAACGCATAACGAATACAGCAAAACGCATAATGCCTAACGCATAACGGATCACGCATAACGCATAAGGCATAACGCATAACGCATAACGCATATCGAATAACGCATAACGTGTAACTCATAACGCATAACGCATAAAGCATAATGCTTAACGCATAACGCATAACGCTTATCGCATAACGCATAAGGCATAACGCATAACGCATAACGCATATCGAATAACGCATAACGTGTAACTCATAACGCATAACGCATAAAGCATAATGCTTAACGCATAACGCATAACGCTTATCGCATAACGCATAACTCAAAATGCATAACGCATAACGCATAACGCATAACGCAAACGTATAACGCACAACGCATAACGAATACAGCAAAACGCATAATGCTTAACGCATAACGGATCACGCATAACGCATAAGGCATAACGCATAACGCATATCGCATAACGCATAACGCATAACGCATAACGCATGGCGCATAACTCAAAATGCATAACGCATAACGCATAACGCATAACGCATAACGCATAACGCACAACGCATATCGGATAACGTATAACGCAAAACGCATAACGCATAACGCATAACCCATAACGCATAACGCATGTCGGATCACTCATAACGCATAACGCATAACGCATAAAGCATAAAGCATAACGTATAACGCATAACGCATATCGCACAACGCATAACGCATAACCCATAACGCATAACGCATAACGCATAACGCATAACGCATAACGCATAACGCATAACGCATAACGCATAACGCATAACGCATAACGCATAACGCATAACGCATAACGCATAACGCACAACGCACATCGCATAACGCATAACGCATAACGCATCACGCATAACGCACAACGCATATCGGATAACGTATAACGCAAAACGCATAACGCATAACGCATAACCCATAACGCATAACGCATAACGCATAACGCATAACGCATAACGCATAACGCATAAAGCATAAAGCATAACGTATAACGCATAACGCATATCGCATAACGCATAACGCATAACCCATAACGCATAACGCATAACGCATAACGCATAACGCATAACGCATAACGTATAACGCATAACGCATAACGCATAACGCATAACGCATAACGCATAACGCATAACGCATAACGCATAACGCATAACGCATAACGCATAACGCATAACGCATAACGCATAACGCATAACGCATAACGCATAACGCATAACGCATAACGCATCACGCATAACGCACAACGCATAACGCATAACGCCTTACGGATCAGGCATAACGCATAACGCATAACGCATAACGCATAACGCATAACGCACAACGCATATCGCATAACGCATAACGCACAACGCATATCGCATAACGCATAACGCATAACGCATAACGCATGGCGCATAACTCAAAATGCATAACGCATAACGCATAACGCATAAAGCATAACGCATAACGCATAACGCATAACGCATAACGCATAACGCATAACGCATAACGCATAACGCATAACGCATAACGCACAACGCATATCGCATAACGCATAACGCATAATGCATAACGCATGGCGCATAACTCAAAATGCATAACGCATAACGCATAACGCATAACGCAAACGTATAACGCACAACGCATAACGAATACAGCAAAACGCATAATGCTTAACGCATAACGGATCACGCATAACGCATAACGCACAACGCATATCGCATAACGCATAACGCATAACGCATAACGCATGGCGCATAACTCAAAATGCATAACGCATAACGCATAACGCATAACGCATAACGCATAACGCATAACGCACAACGCACATCGCATAACGCATAACGCATGGCGCATAACTCAAAATGCATAACGCATAACGCATAACGCATAACGCATAACGCAAACGTATAACGCACAACGCATAACGAATACAGCAAAACGCATAATGCCTAACGCATAACGGATCACGCATAACGCATAAGGCATAACGCATAACGCATAACGCATATCGAATAACGCATAACGTGTAACTCATAACGCATAACGCATAAAGCATAATGCTTAACGCATAACGCATAACGCTTATCGCATAACGCATAAGGCATAACGCATAACGCATAACGCATATCGAATAACGCATAACGTGTAACTCATAACGCATAACGCATAAAGCATAATGCTTAACGCATAACGCATAACGCTTATCGCATAACGCATAACTCAAAATGCATAACGCATAACGCATAACGCATAACGCAAACGTATAACGCACAACGCATAACGAATACAGCAAAACGCATAATGCTTAACGCATAACGGATCACGCATAACGCATAAGGCATAACGCATAACGCATATCGCATAACGCATAACGCATAACGCATAACGCATGGCGCATAACTCAAAATGCATAACGCATAACGCATAACGCATAACGCATAACGCATAACGCACAACGCATATCGGATAACGTATAACGCAAAACGCATAACGCATAACGCATAACCCATAACGCATAACGCATGTCGGATCACTCATAACGCATAACGCATAACGCATAAAGCATAAAGCATAACGTATAACGCATAACGCATATCGCACAACGCATAACGCATAACCCATAACGCATAACGCATAACGCATAACGCATAACGCATAACGCATAACGCATAACGCATAACGCATAACGCATAACGCATAACGCATAACGCATAACGCATAGCGCATAACGCATAACGCATAACGCATAACGCATAACGCATAACGAATAACGCATAACGCATAACGCATAACGCCTAACGGATCAGGCATAACGCATAACGCATAATGCATAACACATAACGCATAACGCATAACGCATAACGCATAACGCATAACGCATAACACATAACGCATAACGCATAACGCATAACGCACAACGCATATCGCATAACGCATAACGCATAACGCGTAACGCATGGCGCATAACTCAAAATGCAAAACGCATAACGCATAACGCATAACGCAAACGTATAACGCATAACGAATACAGCAAAACGCATAATGCTTAACGCATAACGGATCACGCATAACGCATATCGCACAACGCATATCGCATAACGCATAACGCATAACGCACAACGCATATCGCATAACGCATAACGCATGGCGCATAACTCAAAATGCATAACGCATAACGCATAACGCATAACGCATAACGCAAACGTATAACGCACAACGCATAACGAATACAGCAAAACGCATAATGCTTAACGCATAACGGATCACGCATAACGCATAACGCATAACGCATAACGCATAACGCATATCGCATAACGCATAACGCATAACGCATAACGCATGGCGCATAACTCAAAATGCATAACGCATAACGCATAACGCATAACGCATAACGCATAACGCATAACGCATAACGCATAACGCATAACGCATAACGCATAACGCATGGCGCATAACTCAAAATGCATAACGCATAACGCATAACGCATAACGCATAACGCATAACGCATAACGCATAACGCATAACGCATAACGCATAACGCATAATGCACAAAGCATATCGCATAACGCACAACGCATATCGCATAACGCATAACGCATAACGCATGGCGCATAACTCAAAATGCATAACACATAACGCATAACGCATAACGCATAACGCATAACGCATAACGCATAACGCATAACGCATAACGCATAACGCATAACGCATAACGCATAACGCATAACGCATAACGCATAACGCATAACGCATAACGCATAACGCATAACGCATAACGCATAACGCATAACGCATAACGCATAACGCATAACGCATAACGCATAACGCATAACGTATAACGCATAACGCACAACGCATATCGCATAACGCATAACGCATAACGCATAACGCATAACGCATAACGCATAACGCATAACGCATAACGTATAACGCATAACGCATAACGCACAACGCATATCGCATAACGCATAACGCATAATGCATAACGCATGGCGCATTACTCAAAATGCATAACGCATAACGCATAACGCATAACGCAAACGTATAACGCACAACGCATAACGAATACAGCAAAACGCATAATGCTTAACGCATAACGGATCACGCATAACGCATAACGCACAACGCATATCGCATAACGCATAACGCATAACGCACAACGCATATCGCATAACGCATAACGCATGGCGCATAACTCAAAATGCATAACGCATAACGCATAACGCATAACGCATAACGCAAACGTATAACGCACAACGCATAACGAATACAGCAAAACGCATAATGCTTAACGCATAACGGATCACGCATAACGCATAACGCATAACGCATAACGCATAACGCATAACGCATATCGCATAACGCATAACGCATAACGCATAACGCATGGCGCATAACTCAAAATGCATAACGCATAACGCATAACGCATAACGCATAACGCATAACGCATAACGCATAACGCATAACGCACAACGCATATCGCATAACGCATAACGCATAACGCATAACGCATAACGCACAACGCATATCGCATAACGCACAACGCATATCGCATAACGCATAACGCATAACGCACAACGCATATCGCATAACGCATAACGCATGGCGCATAACTCAAAATGCATAACGCATAACGCATAACGCATAACGCAAACGTATAACGCACAACGCATAACGAATACAGCAAAACGCATAATGCTTAACGCATAACGGATCACGCATAACGCATAACGCATATCGCATAACGCATAACGCATGGCGCATAACTCAAAATGCATAACGCATAACGCATAACGCATAACGCATAACGCAAACGTATAACGCACAACGCATAACGAATACAGCAAAACGCATAATGCTTAACGCATAACGCATGGCGCATAACTCAAAATGCATAACGCATAACGCATAACGCATAACGCATAACGCATAACGCATAACGCATAACGCATAACGCATAACGCATAACGCATAACGCATAACGCATAACGCATAACGCATAACGCATAACGCATAACGCATTACGCATAACGCATAACGCATAACGCACAACGCATATCGCATAACGCATAACGCATAACGCATAACGCATAACGCATAACGCATAACGCATAACGCATAACGTATAACGCATAACGCATAACGCACAACGCATATCGCATAACGCATAACGCATAACGCATAACGCATAACGCATAACGCATAACGCATAACGCATAACGCATAACGCATAACGCATAACGCATAACGCATAACGCATAACGCATAACGCATAACGCATAACGCATAACGCATAACGCATAACGTATAACGCATAACGCACAACGCATATCGCATAACGCATAACGCATAACGCATAACGCATAACGCATAACGTATAACGCATAACGCATAACGCACAACGCATATCGCATAACGCATAACGCATAACGCATAACGCATAACGCATAACGCATAACGCATAACGCATAACGCATAACGCATAACGCATAACGCATAACGCATAACGCATAACGCATAACGCATAACGCATAACGCATAACGCATAACGCATAACGCATAACGTATAACGCATAACGCACAACGCATATCGCATAACGCATAACGCATAACGCATAACGCATAACGCATAACGCATAACGCATAACGCATAACGCATAACGTATAACGCATAACGCATAACGCACAACGCATATCGCATAACGCATAACGCATAATGCATAACGCATAACGCATGGCGCATAACTCAAAATGCATAACACATAACGCATAACGCATAACGCATAACGCATAACGCATAACGCATAACGCATAACGCATAACGCATAACGCATAACGCATAACGCATAACGCATAACGCATAACGCATAACGCACAACGCATATCGCATAACGCATAACGCATAATGCATAACGCATGGCGCATAACTCAAAATGCATAACGCATAACGCATAACGCATAACGCAAACGTATAACGCACAACGCATAACGAATACAGCAAAACGCATAATGCTTAACGCATAACGGATCACGCATAACGCATAACGCACAACGCATATCGCATAACGCATAACGCATAACGCACAACGCATATCGCATAACGCATAACGCATGGCGCATAACTCAAAATGCATAACGCATAACGCATAACGCATAACGCAAACGTATAACGCACAACGCATAACGAATACAGCAAAACGCATAATGCTTAACGCATAACGGATCACGCATAACGCATAACGCATAACGCATAATGCATAACGCATATCGCATAACGCATAACGCATAACGCATAACGCATGGCGCATAACTCAAAATGCATAACGCATAACGCATAACGCATAACGCATAACGCATAACGCATAACGCATAACGCACAACGCATATCGCATAACGCATAACGCATAACGCATAACGCATAACGCACAACGCATATCGCATAACGCATAACGCATAATGCATAACGCATGGCGCATAACTCAAAATGCATAACGCATAACGCATAACGCAAACGTATAACGCACAACGCATAACGAATACAGCAAAACGCATAATGCTTAACGCATAACGGATCACGCATAACGCATAACGCACAACGCATATCGCATAACGCATAACGCATAACGCACAACGCATATCGCATAACGCATAACGCATAATGCATAACGCATGGCGCATAACTCAAAATGCATAACGCATAACGCATAACGCATAACGCAAACGTATAACGCACAACGCATAACGAATACAGCAAAACGCATAATGCTTAACGCATAACGGATCACGCATAACGCATAACGCACAACGCATATCGCATAACGCATAACGCATAACGCACAACGCATATCGCATAACGCATAACGCATGGCGCATAACTCAAAATGCATAACGCATAACGCATAACGCATAACGCATAACGCAAACGTATAACGCACAACGCATAACGAATACAGCAAAACGCATAATGCTTAACGCATAACGGATCACGCATAACGCATAACGCATAACGCATAACGCATAACGCATATCGCATAACGCATAACGCATAACGCATAACGCATGGCGCATAACTCAAAATGCATAACGCATAACGCATAACGCATAACGCATAACGCATAACGCATAACGCATAACGCATAACGCATAACGCATAACGCATAACGCATAACGCATAACGCATAACGCATAACGCATAACGCACAACGCATATCGCATAACGCATAACGCATAATGCATAACGCATGGCGCATAACTCAAAATGCATAACGCATAACGCATAACGCATAACGCATAACGCAAACGTATAACGCACAACGCATAACGAATACAGCAAAACGCATAATGCTTAACGCATAACGGATCACGCATAACGCATAACGCACAACGCATATCGCATAACGCATAACGCATAACGCATAACGCATGGCGCATAACTCAAAATGCATAACGCATAACGCATAACGCATAACGCATAACGCATAACGCATAACGCATAACGCACAACGCACATCGCATAACGCATAACGCATGGCGCATAACTCAAAATGCATAACGCATAACGCATAACGCATAACGCATAACGCAAACGTATAACGCACAACGCATAACGAATACAGCAAAACGCATAATGCCTAACGCATAACGGATCACGCATAACGCATAAGGCATAACGCATAACGCATAACGCATATCGAATAACGCATAACGTGTAACTCATAACGCATAACGCATAAAGCATAATGCTTAACGCATAACGCATAAAGCATAATGCTTAACGCATAACGCATAACGCTTATCGCATAACGCATAAGGCATAACGCATAACGCATAACGCATATCGAATAACGCATAACGTGTAACTCATAACGCATAACGCATAAAGCATAATGCTTAACGCATAACGCATAACGCATATCGCATAACGCATAACGCATAACGCATAACGCATGGCGCATAACTCAAAATGCATAACGCATAACGCATAACGCATAACGCATGTCGGATCACTCATAGCGCATAACGCATAACGCATAAAGCATAAAGCATAACGTATAACGCATAACGCATAACGCATAACGCATAACGCATAACGCACAACGCATATCGCATAACGCATAACGCATAACGTATAACGCATAACGCATATCGCATAACGCATAACCCATAACCCATAACGCATAACGCATAACGCGTAACGCATGGCGCATAACTCAAAATGCAAAACGCATAACGCATAACGCATAACGCATAAAGCATAAAGCATAACGTATAACGCATAACGCATAACGCATAACGCATAACGCATAACGCACAACGCATATCGCATAACGCATAACGCATAACGCATAACGCACAACGCATATCGCATAACGTATAACGCAAAACGCATAACGCATAACGCATAACCCATAACGCATAACGCATGTCGGATCACTCATAACGCATAACGCATAACGCATAAAGCATAAAGCATAACGTATAACGCATAACGCATAACGCATATCGCATAACGCATAACGCATAACGCATAACGCATGGCGCATAACTCAAAATGCATAACGCATAACGCATAACGCATAACGCATGTCGGATCACTCATAGCGCATAACGCATAACGCATAAAGCATAAAGCATAACGTATAACGCATAACGCATAACGCATAACGCATAACGCATAACGCACAACGCATATCGCATAACGCATAACGCATAACGTATAACGCATAACGCATATCGCATAACGCATAACCCATAACCCATAACGCATAACGCATAACGCGTAACGCATGGCGCATAACTCAAAATGCAAAACGCATAACGCATAACGCATAACGCATAAAGCATAAAGCATAACGTATAACGCATAACGCATAACGCATAACGCATAACGCATAACGCACAACGCATATCGCATAACGCATAACGCATAACGCATAACGCACAACGCATATCGCATAACGTATAACGCAAAACGCATAACGCATAACGCATAACCCATAACGCATAACGCATGTCGGATCACTCATAACGCATAACGCATAACGCATAAAGCATAAAGCATAACGTATAACGCATAACGCATAACGCATATCGCATAACGCATAACGCATAACCCATAACGCATAACGCATAACGCATAACGCATAACGCATAACGCATAACGCATAACGCATAACGCATAACGCATAACGCATAACGCATAACGCATAACGCATAACGCATAACGCATAACACATAACGCATAACGCATAATGCATAACGCATAACGCATAACGCACAACGCATATCGCATAACGCATAACGCATAATGCATAACGCATGGCGCATAACTCAAATGCATAACGCATAACGCATAACGCATAACGCAAACGTATAACGCACAACGCATAACGAATACAGCAAAACGCATAATGCTTAACGCATAACGGATCACGCATAACGCATAATGCTTAACGCATAACGGATCACGCATAACGCATAACGCATAACGCATAACGCATAACGCATAACGCATAACGCATAACGCATGGCGCATAACTCAAAATGCATAACGCATAACGCATAACGCATAACGCATAACGCATAACGCATAACGCATAACTTATAAAGCATAACGCATAACGCATAACGCAAAACGCATAAACCCTAACGCAATAACGCATAACGCATAACGCATAACGCATAACTTGTAACTCATAACGCATAACGCATAAAGCATAACGCATAAGGCATAACGCATAACGCATATCGCATAACGCATAACGCATAACGTATAACGCATAACGCATACCGTATAACGCATAACGCATAACGCATAACGCAAACGTATAACGCACAACGCATAACGCATAACGCATAACATATAACGCATAACGCATAACGCATAACGCATAACGCATAACGCATAACGCATAAAGCATAACGCATAACGCATAACGCATAACACATAACGCATAACGCATAATGCATAACGCTTAAAGCATAACGCATAACGCATAACGCATAACCCCTAACGCAATAACGCAAAACGCATAACGCATAACGCATAACGCATAACGTGTAACTCATAACGCATAACGCATAAAGCGTAACGCATAACGCATAACGCATAACGCATAACGCATAAAGCATAACGCATAACGCATACCGTATAACGCATAACGCATGCCGCATAACGCAAACGTATAACGCACAACGCATAACGCATAATGAACAACGGATAACGCATAACGCATAACGCATAACTAATACCGCAAAACGTATATCGCCTAACACATAACGGATCACGCATAACGCATAACGCATAACGCAAAACGCATAACGTTAACGCATAACCCATAACGCATAAGGCTTGATGCATGACGAATATCGCATATCACATAGCGCATAAGGCTTGATGCATGACGCATATCGCATAACGCATGACGCATAACCATAACGCATAACGCATAACCCATAACGCATAACGCATAACGCATAACGTATAACGCATAACGCATACCGTATAACGCATAACGCATAACGCATAACGCATAACGCATACCGCATAACGCATAACGCATAACGCATAACGCATAAAGCATAACGCATAACGCATAACGCATGAAGCATAACCCATAACGCATAACGCATAACGCATAACGAATAACGCATAACGCATACCGTATAACGCAAACGTATAGCGCACAACGCATAATGCATAAACCATAACCCATACTTCATAACGCATAACGCATAATGCACAACGCATATCGAACACCGGAAAACCCATAACGCCTAACGCATAACGGATCACGCATAACGCATAATGCATAACGCATAAAGTATAACGCATAACGCATAACCCCTAACGCAATAACGCATAACGCATAACGCATAACGCATAACGTGTAACTCATAACGCATAACGCATAAAGCATAACGCATAACGCATAACGCATAACGCATAACGCATAACGCATATCGCATAACGCATAACACATAACGCATAACGTATAACGCATAACGCATACCGTATAACGCATAACGCATAACGCATAACGTATAACCCCTAACGCAATAACGCATAACGCATAACGCATAACGCATAACGCATAACGCATAACGCATGAAGCATAACCCATAACGCATAACGCCTAACTCATAACGTATAACGCATAACGCATAACGCATATCGCATAACGCATAACGCATAACGTATAACGCATAACGCATACCGTATAACGCATAACGCATAACGCAAACTTATAACGCACAACGCATAACGCATAACGCATAACGCATAACGCATAACATATAACGCATAACGCATAACGCATAACGCATAACGCATAACTTGTAACTCATAACGCATAACGCATAAAGCATAACGCATAAGGCATAACGCATAACGCATATCGCATAACGCATAACGCATAACGTATAACGCATAACGCATACCGTAAAACGCATAACGCATAACGCATAACGCAAACGTATAACGCACAACACATAACGCATAACGCATAACATATAACGCATAACGCATAACGCATAACGCATAACGCATAACGCATAACGCATAAAGCATAACGCATAACGCATAACACATAACGCATAACGCATAATGCATAACGCTTAAAGCATAACGCATAACGCATAACGCATAACCCCTAACGCAATAACGCAAAACGCATAACGCATAACGCATAACGTGTAACTCATAACGCATAACGCATAAAGCGTAACGCATAACGCATAACGCATAACGCATAACGCATATCGCATAACGCATAACGCATAACGTATAACGCATAACGCATACCGTATAACGCATAACGCATAACGCATAACGCAAACGTATAACGCACAACGCATAACGCATAACGCATAACGCATAACGCATAACGCATAACATATAACGCGTAACGCATAACGCATAACGCATAACGCATAACGCATAACGCATAACGCATAACGCACAACGCATAACGCATAACGTATAAAGCATAACGCATAACGCATAACGCATAACGCATAACCCCTAACGCAATAACGCATAACGCATAACGCATAACGCATAACGCATTACGCACAACGCATAACGCATAACGCATAACGCATAACGCACAACGCATAATTAATAACGCATAACGCATAACGCATAACGCATGGCGCATAACGCAAAATGCATAACGCATAACGCATAACGCATAACGCACAACGCATATCGCATAACGCATAACGCATAACGCATAACGCATGGCGCATAACTCAAAATGCATAACACATAACGCATAACGCATAACGCTTAAGGTATAACACATAACGCATAACGCATAAAGTATAACACATAACGTATAACGCACAACGCATAATGCATAACGCATAACGCATAACGCATAACGCATGGCGCATAACGCAAAATGCATAACGCATAACGCATAACGCATAACGCATAACGCACAACGCATATCGCATAACGCATAACGCATAACGCATAACGCATGGCGCATAACTCAAAATGCATAACGCATAACGCATAACGCATAACGCATAACGCATACGTCATAACGCACAACGCATATCGCATAACGTATAAGGCATAACGCATAATACATAACGTATAACGCATTATGCATAACGCATAACGCATAATGCATAACGCATAACGCAAACCCATAAGGCATAAGGCATAACGCATAACGCATAACGCATAACGCATGTCGGATCACTCATAACGCATAACGCATAACGCATAAAGCATAAAGCATAACGTATAACGCATAACGCATATCGCATAACGCATAACGCATAACCCATAAAGCATAACGCATAACGCATAACGCATAACGCATAACGCATAACGCATAACGCATAACGCATAACGCATAACGCATAACGCATAACGCATAACGCATAGCGCATAACGTATAACGCATAACGCATAACGCATAACGCATAACGCATAAAGCATAACGCATAACGCATAACGCATAACGCCTAACGGATCAGGCATAACGCATAACGCATAATGCATAACACATAACGCATAACGCATTACGCACAACGCATAACGCATAACGCATATCGCATAACGCATAACGCATAATGCATAACGCATAAAGCATAATGCATAATGCCTAACGCAAACCCATAAGGCATAAGGCATAACGCATAACGCATAACGCGTAACGCATGTCGGATCACGCAGAACGCATAACGCATAGCGCATAACGCATAACGCATAACGCATAACGTATAACGCATTATGCATAACGCATAACGCATAATGCATAACGCATAACGCAAACCCATAAGGCATAAGGCATAACGCATAACGCATAACGCATAACGCATGTCGGATCACTCATAACGCATAACGCATAACGCATAAAGCATAAAGCATAACGTATAACGCATAACGCATATCGCATAACGCATAACGCATAACCCATAACGCATAACGCATAACGCATAACGCATAACGCATAACGCATAACGCATAACGCATAACGCATAACGCATAACGCATAACGCATAACGCATAGCGCATAACGCATAACGCATAACGCATAACGCATAACGCATAACGCATAACGCATAACGCATAACGCCTAACGGATCAGGCATAACGCATAACGCATAATGCATAACACATAACGCATAACGCATTACGCACAACGCATAACGCATAACGCATAACGCATAACGCATAACGCATAACGCATAAAGCATAATGCATAATGCCTAACGCAAACCCATAAGGCATAAGGCATAACGCATAACGCATAACGCGTAACGCATGTCGGATCACGCAGAACGCATAACGCATAACGCATAACGCATAACGCATATCGCATAACGCATAACGCATAACCCATAACGCATAACGCATAACGCATAACGCATAACGCATAACGCATAACGCATAATGCATAACGCACAACGCATAACGCATAATGCATAACGCATAAAGCATAATGCATAATGCCTAACGCAAACCCATAAGGCATAAGGCATAACGCATAACGCATAACGCGTAACGCATGTCGGATCACGCAGAACGCATAACGCATAACGCATAACGCATAACGCATATCGCATAACACATAACGCATAACCCATAACGCATAACGCATAACGCATAACGCATAACGCATAACGCATAACGCATAACGCATAACGCATAACGCATTACGCATAACGCATAAAGTATAACACATAACGCATAACGCATAAAGTATAACACATAACGCATAACGCATTACGCATATCGCATAACGTATAACGCAAAACGCATAACGCATAACGTTACCGCATAAGGCTTGATGCATGACGCATATCGCATAACGCATAACGCATAACTCATAACGTATAACGCATAACGCATAACGCATAACGCATAACGCATAAGGCATAACGCATAACGCATAACGCATAACCCATAACGCATAACGCATAACGCATAACGCATAACGCATAAAGCATAACGCATAACGCATAACGCATAAAGCATAACGCATACCGCATAACGCATAACGCATAACGCAAACTTATAACGCACAACGCATAACGCATAACGCATAACGCATAACGCATAACGCATAACGCATAACGCATAACGCATAACGCATAACGCATAAAGCATAAAGCATAACGTATAACGCATAACGCATAACGCAAAACGCATAACGCATAACGCATAACGCATAACGCATAACGCATAACGCATAACGCATAACGCATAACGCATAACGCATAACGCATAACGCATAACGCATAACGCATAACGCATAACGCATAACGCATAACGCATAACGCATAACGCATAACGCATAACGCATAACGCATAACGCATAACGCATAACGCATAACGCATAACGCATAACGCATAACGCATAACGCATAACGCATAACGCATAACGCATAACGCATAACGCATAACGCATAACGCATAACCTATAACGCATAACGCATAAGGCATAACGCATAACGTTAACGCATAACGCATAACGCCTAACGCATAACGCATAACGCATAACGCATAACGCATAACGCATAACGCATTACGCATAACGCATAAAGTATAACACATAACGCATAACGCATTACGCATAACGCATAACGCACAACGCATATCGCATAACGCATAACGCATAACGCATAACGCATGGCGCATAACTCAAAATGCATAACACATAACGCATAACGCATAACGCTTAAAGTATAACACATAACGCATAACGCATAAAGTATAACACATAACGTATAACGCACAACGCATAATGCATAACGCATAACGCATAACGCATAACGCATGGCGCATAACGCAAAATGCATAACGCATAACGCATAACGCATAACGCATAACGCACAACGCATATCGCATAACGCATAACGCATAACGCATAACGCATGGCGCATAACTCAAAATGCATAACGCATAACGCATAACGCATAACGCATAACGCATACGTCATAACGCACAACGCATATCGCATAACGTATAAGGCATAACGCATAATACATAACGTATAACGCATTATGCATAACGCATAACGCATAATGCATAACGCATAACGCAAACCCATAAGGCATAAGGCATAACGCATAACGCATAACGCATAACGCATGTCGGATCACTCATAACGCATAACGCATAACGCATAAAGCATAAAGCATAACGTATAACGCATAACGCATATCGCATAACGCATAACGCATAACCCATAAAGCATAACGCATAACGCATAACGCATAACGCATAACGCATAACGCATAACGCATAACGCATAACGCATAACGCATAACGCATAACGCATAACGCATAACGCATAACGCATAACGCATAACGCATAACGCATAACGCATAGCGCATAACGCATAACGCATAACGCATAACGCATAACGCATAACGCATAACGCATAACGCATAACGCCTAACGGATCAGGCATAACGCATAACGCATAATGCATAACACATAACGCATAACGCATTACGCACAACGCATAACGCATATCGCATAACGCATAACGCATAACGCATAATGCATAACGCATAAAGCATAATGCATAATGCCTAACGCAAACCCATAAGGCATAAGGCATAACGCATAACGCATAACGCGTAACGCATGTCGGATCACGCAGAACGCATAACGCATAGCGCATAACGCATAACGCATAACGCATAACGCATAACGCATAACGCATAACGCATAACGCATAACGCATAACGCATAATGCATAATGCCTAACGCAAACCCATAAGGCATAAGGCATAACGCATAACGCATAACGCGTAACGCATGTCGGATCACGCAGAACGCATAACGCATAACGCATAACGCACAACGCATATCGCATAACGTATAAGGCATAACGCATAATACATAACGTATAACGCATTATGCATAACGCATAACGCATAATGCATAACGCATAACGCAAACCCATAAGGCATAAGGCATAACGCATAACGCATAACGCATAACGCATGTCGGATCACTCATAACGCATAACGCATAACGCATAAAGCATAAAGCATAACGTATAACGCATAACGCATATCGCATAACGCATAACGCATAACCCATAACGCATAACGCATAACGCATAACGCATAACGCATAACGCATAACGCATAACGCATAACGCATAACGCATAACGCATAACGCATAACGCATAGCGCTAACGCATAACGCATAACGCATAACGCATAACGCATAACGCATAACGCATAACGCCTAACGGATCAGGCATAACGCATAACGCATAATGCATAACACATAACGCATAACGCATTACGCACAACGCATAACGCATAACGCATAACGCATAACGCATAATGCATAACGCATAAAGCATAATGCATAATGCCTAACGCAAACCCATAAGGCATAAGGCATAACGCATAACGCATAACGCGTAACGCATGTCGGATCACGCAGAACGCATAACGCATAACGCATAACGCATAACGCATATCGCATAACGCATAACGCATAACGCATAACGCATAACGCATAACGCATAACGCATAACGCATAACGCATAACGCTCAACGCATAACGCATAATGCATAACGCATAAAGCATAATGCATAATGCCTAACGCAAACCCATAAGGCATAAGGCATAACGCATAACGCATAACGCGTAACGCATGTCGGATCACGCAGAACGCATAACGCATAACGCATAACGCATAACGCATATCGCATAACACATAACGCATAACCCATAACGCATAACGCATAACGCATAACGCATAACGCATAACGCATAACGCATAACGCATAACGCATAACGCATAACGCATAACGCATAACGCATAACCCATTACGCATAACGCATAAAGTATAACACATAACGCATAACGCATAAAGTATAACACATAACGCATAACGCATTACGCATATCGCATAACGTATAACGCAAAACGCATAACGCATAACGTTACCGCATAAGGCTTGATGCATGACGCATATCGCATAACGCATAACGCATAACTCATAACGTATAACGCATAACGCATAACGCATAACGCATAACGCATAACGCATAACGCATAACGCATAACGCATAACGCATAACGCATAACCAATAACGCATAACGCATAACGCATAACGCATAACGCATAACGCATAAAGCATAACGCATAACGCATAACGCATAAAGCATAACGCATACCGCATAACGCATAACGCATAACGCAAACTTATAACGCACAACGCATAACGCATAACGCATAACGCATAACGCATAACGCATAACGCATAACGCATAACGCATAACGCATAACGCATAACGCATAAAGCATAAAGCATAACGTATAACGCATAACGCATATCGCATAACGCATAACGCATAACCCATTACGCATAACGCATAACGCATAACGCATAACGCATAACGCATAACGCATAACGCATAACGCATAACGCATAACGCATAACGCATAACGCTCAACGCATAACGCATAATGCATAACGCATAAAGCATAATGCATAATGCCTAACGCAAACCCATAAGGCATAAGGCATAACGCATAACGCATAACGCGTAACGCATGTCGGATCACGCAGAACGCATAACGCATAACGCATAACGCATAACGCATATCGCATAACACATAACGCATAACCCATAACGCATAACGCATAACGCATAACGCATAACACATAACGCATAACGCATAACGTATAACGCATAACGCATACCGTATAACGCATAACGCATAATGCATAACGCATGGCGCATAACTCAAAATGCATAACACATAACGCATAACGCATAACGCTTAAAGTATAACACATAACGCATAACGCATAAAGTATAACACATAACGTATAACGCACAACGCATAATGCATAACGCATAACGCATAACGCATAACGCATGGCGCATAACGCAAAATGCATAACGCATAACGCATAACGCATAACGCATAACGCACAACGCATATCGCATAACGCATAACGCATAACGCATAACGCATGGCGCATAACTCAAAATGCATAACGCATAACGCATAACGCATAACGCATAACGCATACGTCATAACGCACAACGCATATCGCATAACGTATAAGGCATAACGCATAATACATAACGTATAACGCATTATGCATAACGCATAACGCATAATGCATAACGCATAACGCAAACCCATAAGGCATAAGGCATAACGCATAACGCATAACGCATAACGCATGTCGGATCACTCATAACGCATAACGCATAACGCATAAAGCATAAAGCATAACGTATAACGCATAACGCATATCGCATAACGCATAACGCATAACCCATAAAGCATAACGCATAACGCATAACGCATAACGCATAACGCATAACGCATAACGCATAACGCATAACGCATAACGCATAACGCATAACGCATAACGCATAACGCATAACGCATAACGCATAGCGCATAACGCATAACGCATAACGCATAACGCATAACGCATAACGCATAACGCATAACGCATAACGCCTAACGGATCAGGCATAACGCATAACGCATAATGCATAACACATAACGCATAACGCATTACGCACAACGCATAACGCATATCGCATAACGCATAACGCATAATGCATAACGCATAAAGCATAATGCATAATGCCTAACGCAAACCCATAAGGCATAAGGCATAACGCATAACGCATAACGCGTAACGCATGTCGGATCACGCAGAACGCATAACGCATAGCGCATAACGCATAACGCATAACGCATAACGTATAACGCATTATGCATAACGCATAACGCATAATGCATAACGCATAACGCAAAACCATAAGGCATAAGGCATAACGCATAACGCATAACGCATAACGCATGTCGGATCACTCATAACGCATAACGCATAACGCATAAAGCATAAAGCATAACGTATAACTCATAACGCATATCGCATAACGCATAACGCATAACCCATAACGCATAACGCATAACGCATAACGCATAACGCATAACGCATAACGCATAACGCATAACGCATAACGCATAACGCATAACGCATAACGCATAACGCATAACGCATAGCGCATAACGCATAACGCATAACGCATAACGCATAACGCATAACGCATAACGCATAACGCCTAACGGATCAGGCATAACGCATAACGCATAATGCATAACACATAACGCATAACGCATTACGCACAACGCATAACGCATAACGCATAACGCATAACGCATAGCGCATAACGCATAACGCATAACGCATAACGCATAACGCATAACGCATAACGCATAACGCATAACGCCTAACGGATCAGGCATAACGCATAACGCATAATGCATAACACATAACGCATAACGCATTACGCACAACGCATAACGCATAACGCATAACGCATAACGCATAACGCATAACGCATAAAGCATAATGCATAATGCCTAACGCAAACCCATAAGGCATAAGGCATAACGCATAACGCATAACGCGTAACGCATGTCGGATCACGCAGAACGCATAACGCATAACGCATAACGCATAACGCATATCGCATAACGCATAACGCATAACCCATAACGCATAACGCATAACGCATAACGCATAACGCATAACGCATAACGCATAATGCATAACGCACAACGCATAACGCATAATGCATAACGCATAAAGCATAATGCATAATGCCTAACGCAAACCCATAAGGCATAAGGCATAACGCATAACGCATAACGCGTAACGCATGTCGGATCACGCAGAACGCATAACGCATAACGCATAACGCATAACGCATATCGCATAACCCATAACGCATAACCCATAACGCATAACGCATAACGCATAACGCATAACGCATAACGCATAACGCATAACGCATAACGCATAACGCATTACGCATAACGCATAAAGTATAACACATAACGCATAACGCATAAAGTATAACACATAACGCATAACGCATTACGCATATCGCATAACGTATAACGCAAAACGCATAACGCATAACGTTACCGCATAAGGCTTGATGCATGACGCATATCGCATAACGCATAACGCATAACTCATAACGTATAACGCATAACGCATAACGCATAACGCATAACGCATAAGGCATAACGCATAACGCATAACGCATAACCCATAACGCATAACGCATAACGCATAACGCATAACGCATAACGCATAAAGCATAACGCATAACGCATAACGCATAAAGCATAACGCATACCGCATAACGCATAACGCATAACGCAAACTTATAACGCACAACGCATAACGCATAACGCATAACGCATAACGCATAACGCATAACGCATAACGCATAACGCATAAAGCATAAAGCATAACGTATAACGCATAACGCATATCGCATAACGCATAACGCATAACCCATTACGCATAACGCATAACGCATAACGCATAACGCATAACGCATAACGCATAACGCATAACGCATAACGCATAACGCATAACGCATAACGCGTAACGCGTAACGCGTAACGCATAACGCATAACTCATAACGTATAACGCATAACGCATAACGCATAATGCATAACGCATAACGCATAACGCATAACGCATAACGCATAACGCATAACGCATAACGCATAAAGCATAACGCATAACGCATAAATCATAACGCAAACTTATAACGCATAACGCATAACGCATAACGCATAACGCATAACGCATAACGCATAACGCATAACGCATAACGCATAACGCATAACGCATAACGCATAACGCATAACGCATAACGCATAACGCATAACGCATAACGCATAACGCATAACGCATAACGCATAACGCATAACGCATAACGCATAACGCATAACGCATAACGCATAACGCATAACGCATAACGCATAACGCATAACGCATAACGCATAACGCATAACGCATAACGCATAACGCATAACGCATAACGCATAACGCATAACGCATAACGCATAACGCATAACGCATAACGCATAACGCATAACGCATAACGCATAACGCATAACGCATAACGCATAACGCATAACGCATAACGCATAACGCATAACCTATAACGCATAACGCATAAGGCATAACGCATAACGTTAACGCATAACGCATAACGCCTAACGCATAACGGATCACGCATAACGCATAAAGCATAACGCATAAAGCATAACGCATAACGCATAACGCATAACGCATAAAGCATAACGCATACCGCATAACGCATAACGCATATCGCATAACGCATAACGCATAACGTATAACGCATAACGCATACCGTATAACGCATAACGCATAATGCATAACGCAAACGTATAACGCACAACGCATAACGCATAACGCATAACGCATAACGCATAACGCATAACGCATAACGCATTACGCATAACGCATAAAGTATAACACATAACGCATAACGCATTACGCATAACGCATAACGCACAACGCATATCGCATAACGCATAACGCATAACGCATAACGCATGGCGCATAACTCAAAATGCATAACACATAACGCATAACGCATAACGCTTAAAGTATAACACATAACGCATAACGCATAAAGTATAACACATAACGTATAACGCACAACGCATAATGCATAACGCATAACGCATAACGCATAACGCATGGCGCATAACGCAAAATGCATAACGCATAACGCATAACGCATAACGCATAACGCATAACGCATAACGCATAACGCATAACGCATAACGCATAACGCATAGCGCATAACTCAAAATGCATAACGCATAACGCATAACGCATAACGCATAACGCATACGTCATAACGCACAACGCATATCGCATAACGTATAAGGCATAACGCATAATACATAACGTATAACGCATTATGCATAACGCATAACGCATAATGCATAACGCATAACGCAAACCCATAAGGCATAAGGCATAACGCATAACGCATAACGCATAACGCATGTCGGATCACTCATAACGCATAACGCATAACGCATAAAGCATAAAGCATAACGTATAACGCATAACGCATATCGCATAACGCATAACGCATAACCCATAAAGCATAACGCATAACGCATAACGCATAACGCATAACGCATAACGCATAACGCATAACGCATAACGCATAACGCATAACGCATAACGCATAACGCATAACGCATAACGCATAACGCATAACGCATAGCGCATAACGCATAACGCATAACGCATAACGCATAACGCATAACGCATAACGCATAACGCATAACGCCTAACGGATCAGGCATAACGCATAACGCATAATGCATAACACATAACGCATAACGCATTACGCACAACGCATAACGCATATCGCATAACGCATAACGCATAACGCATAATGCATAACGCATAAAGCATAATGCATAATGCCTAACGCAAACCCATAAGGCATAAGGCATAACGCATAACGCATAACGCCTAACGGATCAGGCATAACGCATAACGCATAATGCATAACACATAACGCATAACGCATTACGCACAACGCATAACGCATATCGCATAACGCATAACGCATAACGCATAATGCATAACGCATAAAGCATAATGCATAATGCCTAACGCAAACCCATAAGGCATAAGGCATAACGCATAACGCATAACGCGTAACGCATGTCGGATCACGCAGAACGCATAACGCATAACGCATAACGCACAACGCATATCGCATAACGTATAAGGCATAACGCATAATACATAACGTATAACGCATTATGCATAACGCATAACGCATAATGCATAACGCATAACGCAAACCCATAAGGCATAAGGCATAACGCATAACGCATAACGCATAACGCATGTCGGATCACTCATAACGCATAACGCATAACGCATAAAGCATAAAGCATAACGTATAACGCATAACGCATATCGCATAACGCATAACGCATAACCCATAACGCATAACGCATAACGCATAACGCATAACGCATAACGCATAACGCATAACGCATAACGCATAACGCATAACGCATAACGCATAACGCATAGCGCTAACGCATAACGCATAACGCATAACGCATAACGCATAACGCATAACGCCTAACGGATCAGGCATAACGCATAACGCATAATGCATAACACATAACGCATAACGCATTACGCACAACGCATAACGCATAACGCATAACGCATAACGCATAATGCATAACGCATAAAGCATAATGCATAATGCCTAACGCAAACCCATAAGGCATAAGGCATAACGCATAACGCATAACGCGTAACGCATGTCGGATCACGCAGAACGCATAACGCATAACGCATAACGCATAACGCATATCGCATAACGCATAACGCATAACCCATAACGCATAACGCATAACGCATAACGCATAACGCATAACGCATAACGCTCAACGCATAACGCATAATGCATAACGCATAAAGCATAATGCATAATGCCTAACGCAAACCCATAAGGCATAAGGCATAACGCATAACGCATAACGCGTAACGCATGTCGGATCACGCAGAACGCATAACGCATAACGCATAACGCATAACGCATATCGCATAACACATAACGCATAACCCATAACGCATAACGCATAACGCATAACGCATAACGCATAACGCATAACGCATAACGCATAACGCATAACGCATAACGCATAACGCATAACGCATAACGCATAACCCATTACGCATAACGCATAAAGTATAACACATAACGCATAACGCATAAAGTATAACACATAACGCATAACGCATTACGCATATCGCATAACGTATAACGCAAAACGCATAACGCATAACGTTACCGCATAAGGCTTGATGCATGACGCATATCGCATAACGCATAACGCATAACTCATAACGTATAACGCATAACGCATAACGCATAACGCATAACGCATAACGCATAACGCATAACGCATAACGCATAACGCATAACCAATAACGCATAACGCATAACGCATAACGCATAACGCATAACGCATAAAGCATAACGCATAACGCATAACGCATAACGCATAAAGCATAACGCATACCGCATAACGCATAACGCATAACGCAAACTTATAACGCACAACGCATAACGCATAACGCATAACGCATAACGCATAACGCATAACGCATAACGCATAACGCATAACGCATAACGCATAACGCATAAAGCATAAAGCATAACGTATAACGCATAACGCATATCGCATAACGCATAACGCATAACCCATTACGCATAACGCATAACGCATAACGCATAACGCATAACGCATAACGCATAACGCATAACGCATAACGCATAACGCATAACGCATAACGCTCAACGCATAACGCATAATGCATAACGCATAAAGCATAATGCATAATGCCTAACGCAAACCCATAAGGCATAAGGCATAACGCATAACGCATAACGCGTAACGCATGTCGGATCACGCAGAACGCATAACGCATAACGCATAACGCATAACGCATATCGCATAACACATAACGCATAACCCATAACGCATAACGCATAACGCATAACGCATAACACATAACGCATAACGCATAACGTATAACGCATAACGCATACCGTATAACGCATAACGCATAATGCATAACGCATGGCGCATAACTCAAAATGCATAACACATAACGCATAACGCATAACGCTTAAAGTATAACACATAACGCATAACGCATAAAGTATAACACATAACGTATAACGCACAACGCATAATGCATAACGCATAACGCATAACGCATAACGCATGGCGCATAACGCAAAATGCATAACGCATAACGCATAACGCATAACGCATAACGCACAACGCATATCGCATAACGCATAACGCATAACGCATAACGCATGGCGCATAACTCAAAATGCATAACGCATAACGCATAACGCATAACGCATAACGCATACGTCATAACGCACAACGCATATCGCATAACGTATAAGGCATAACGCATAATACATAACGTATAACGCATTATGCATAACGCATAACGCATAATGCATAACGCATAACGCAAACCCATAAGGCATAAGGCATAACGCATAACGCATAACGCATAACGCATGTCGGATCACTCATAACGCATAACGCATAACGCATAAAGCATAAAGCATAACGTATAACGCATAACGCATATCGCATAACGCATAACGCATAACCCATAAAGCATAACGCATAACGCATAACGCATAACGCATAACGCATAACGCATAACGCATAACGCATAACGCATAACGCATAACGCATAACGCATAACGCATAACGCATAACGCATAACGCATAACGCATAACGCATAGCGCATAACGCATAACGCATAACGCATAACGCATAACGCATAACGCATAACGCATAACGCATAACGCCTAACGGATCAGGCATAACGCATAACGCATAATGCATAACACATAACGCATAACGCATTACGCACAACGCATAACGCATATCGCATAACGCATAACGCATAATGCATAACGCATAAAGCATAATGCATAATGCCTAACGCAAACCCATAAGGCATAAGGCATAACGCATAACGCATAACGCGTAACGCATGTCGGATCACGCAGAACGCATAACGCATAACGCATAACGCATAACGCATAACGCATAACGCATAACGCATTATGCATAACGCATAACGCATAATGCATAACGCATAACGCAAACCCATAAGGCATAAGGCATAACGCATAACGCATAACGCATAACGCATGTCGGATCACTCATAACGCATAACGCATAACGCATAAAGCATAAAGCATAACGTATAACTCATAACGCATATCGCATAACGCATAACGCATAACCCATAACGCATAACGCATAACGCATAACGCATAACGCATAACGCATAACGCATAACGCATAACGCATAACGCATAACGCATAACGCATAACGCATAACGCATAACGCATAGCGCATAACGCATAACGCATAACGCATAACGCATAACGCATAACGCATAACGCATAACGCATAACGCCTAACGGATCAGGCATAACGCATAACGCATAATGCATAACACATAACGCATAACGCATTACGCACAACGCATAACGCATAACGCATAACGCATAACGCATAATGCATAACGCATAAAGCATAATGCATAATGCCTAACGCAAACCCATAAGGCATAAGGCATAACGCATAACGCATAACGCGTAACGCATGTCGGATCACGCAGAACGCATAACGCATAACGCATAACGCATAACGCATATCGCATAACGCATAACGCATAACGCATAACGCATAACGCATAACGCATAACGCATAACGCATAACGCATAACGCATAACGCATAACGCTCAACGCATAACGCATAATGCATAACGCATAAAGCATAATGCATAATGCCTAACGCAAACCCATAAGGCATAAGGCATAACGCATAACGCATAACGCGTAACGCATGTCGGATCACGCAGAACGCATAACGCATAACGCATAACGCATATCGCATAACACATAACGCATAACCCATAACGCATAACGCATAACGCATAACGCATAACGCATAACGCATAACGCATAACGCATAACGCATAACGCATAACGCATAACGCATTACGCATAACGCATAAAGTATAACACATAACGCATAACGCATAAAGTATAACACATAACGCATAACGCATTACGCATATCGCATAACGTATAACGCAAAACGCATAACGCATAACGTTACCGCATAAGGCTTGATGCATGACGCATATCGCATAACGCATAACGCATAACTCATAACGTATAACGCATAACGCATAACGCATAACGCATAACGCATAACGCATAACGCATAACGCATAACCCATAACGCATAACGCATAACGCATAACGCATAACGCATAACGCATAACGCATAACGCATAAAGCATAACGCATAACGCATAACGCATAAAGCATAACGCATACCGCATAACGCATAACGCATAACGCAAACTTATAACGCACAACGCATAACGCATAACGCATAACGCATAACGCATAACGCATAACGCATAACGCATAACGCATAACGCATAACGCATAACGCATAACGCATAACGCATAAAGCATAAAGCATAACGTATAACGCATAACGCATATCGCATAACGCATAACGCATAACGCATAACGCATAACGCATAACGCATAACGCGTAACGCATAACGCATAACTCATAACGTATAACGCATAACGCATAACGCATAATGCATAACGCATAACGCATAACGCATAACGCATAACGCATAACGCATAACGCATAAAGCATAACGCATAACGCATAACGCATAACGCAAACTTATAACGCACAACGCATAACGCATAACGCATAACGCATAACGCATAACGCATAACGCATAAAGCATAACGCATAACGCATAACGCATAACGCAAACTTATAACGCACAACGCATAACGCATAACGCATAACGCATAACGCATAACGCATAACGCATAACGCATAACGCATAACGCATAACGCATAACGCATAACGCATAACGCATAACGCATAACGCATAACGCATAACGCATAACGCATAACGCATAACGCATAACGCATAACGCATAACGCATAACGCATAACGCATAACGCATAACGCATAACGCATAACGCATAACGCATAACGCATAACGCATAACGCATAACGCATAACGCATAACGCATAACGCATAACGCATAACGCATAACGCATAACGCATAACGCATAACGCATAACGCATAACGCATAACGCATAACGCATAACGCATAACGCATAACGCATAACGCATAACGCATAACGCATAACGCATAACGCATAACGCATAACGCATAACGCATAACGCATAACGCATAACGCATTACGCATAACGCATAAAGTATAACACATAACGCATAACGCATTACGCATAACGCATCACGCATAACGCATAACGCATAACGCATAACGCATAACGCATATCGCATAAAACATAACGCATCACGCATAACGTACAACGTATAACGCATAACGCATAACGCATAACGCATAACGCATAACGCATAACGCATAACGCATAACGCATAACGTATATCGCATAACACATAACGCATAACCTATAACGCATAACGCATAAGGCATAACGCATAACGTTAACGCATAACGCATAACGCCTAACGCATAACGGATCACGCATAACGCATAAAGCATAACGCATAAAGCATAACGCATAACGCATAACGCATAACGCATAAAGCATAACGCATACCGCATAACGCATAACGCATATCGCATAACGCATAACGCATAACGTATAACGCATAACGCATACCGTATAACGCATAACGCATAATGCATAACGCAAACGTATAACGCACAACGCATAACGCATAACGCATAACGCATAACGCATAACGCATAACGCATTACGCATAACGCATAAAGTATAACACATAACGCATAACGCATTACGCATAACGCATCACGCATATCGCATAACGCATAACGCATAACGCATATCGCATAAAACATAACGCATCACGCATAACGTACAACGTATAACGCATAACGCATAACGCATAACGCATAACGCATAACGCATAACGCATAACGTATATCGCATAACACATAACGCATAACCTATAACGCATAACGCATAAGGCATAACGCATAACGTTAACGCATAACGCATAACGCCTAACGCATAACGGATCACGCATAACGCATAAAGCATAACGCATAAAGCATAACGCATAACGCATAACGCATAACGCATAAAGCATAACGCATACCGCATAACGCATAACGCATATCGCATAACGCATAACGCATAACGTATAACGCATAACGCATACCGTATAACGCATAACGCATAATGCATAACGCAAACGTATAACGCAAACGCATAACGAACACAGCAAAACGCATAATGCTTAACGCATAACGGATCACGCATAACGCATAACGCATAACGCATAACGCATATCGAATAACGCATAACGTGTAACTCATAACGCATAACGCATAAAGCATAATGCATAACGCATAACGAACAACGGATAACGAATAACGCATAACGCATAACGCATAACGCATAACGCATAACGCATAACGCATAACGCATAACGCATAACGCATTACGCATAACGCATTACGCATAACGCATAAAGTATAACACATAACGCATAACGCATTACGCATAACGCATCACGCATAACGCATAACGCATAACGCATAACGCATAACGTATATCGCATAACACATAACGCATAACCCATAACGCATAACGCATAAGGCATAACGCATAACGTTAACGCATAACGTATAACGCCTAACGCATAACGGATCACGCATAACGCATAAAGCATAACGCATAAAGCATAACGCATAACGCATAACGCATAACGCATAAAGCATAACGCATAACGCAAAACGCATAACGCATATCGCATAACGCATAACGCATAACGCATAACGCATAACGCATAACGCATAACTTATAACTCATAACTCATAACGAATATCGCATAACGCATAACGCATAACGCATAATGCATAACGCATAAAGCATAACGCATAACGCATAACGCATAACGCAAACGTATAACGCCCAACGCTTAACGCATAACGAATAACGCATAACGCATAACGCATAACGCATAACGTATAACGCATAAAGCATAACGCATAACGCATAACGCATAACGTATAACGCATAACGCATAACGCAAACGTATAACGCCCAACGCTTAACGCATAACGAATAACGCATAACGCATAACGCATAACGCATAACATATAACGCATAACGCATAACGCATGACGCATATCGCACAACGCATAACGCATAATGCATAACGCATAAAGCGTAACGCATAACGCAAACTCATAAGGCATAAGGCATAACGCATAACGCATAACGCATAACGCATGTCGGATCACTCATAACGCATAATGCATAACGCATAAAGCATAAAGCATAACGTATAACGCATAACGCATATCGCATAACGCATAACGCATAACGCATAACGTATAACGCATGACGCATAACGCATATCACATAACACATAACGCATAATGCACAACGCATAACGAATACAGCAAAACGCATAACGCTTAACGCTTAACGCATAACGGATCACGCATAACGCATAATGCACAACGCATAACGAATACCGCAAAACGCATAACGCCTAACGCATAACGGATCACACATAACGCTTAACGCATAACGTATAACTCATAATGCACAACGCATATCGCATAACGTATAACGCAAAACGCATAACGCATAACGTTACCGCATAAGGCTTGATGCATGACGCATATCGCAATACGCATAACGCATAACTCATAACGTATAACGTATAACGCATAATGCATAACGCATAACGCATAACGCATAACGCACAACGCATAATGCATAACGCATAACGAATACAGCAAAACGCATAATGCTTAACGCATAACGGATCACGCATAACGCATAACGCATAACGCATAACGCATATCGAATAACGCATAACGTGTAACTCATAACGCATAACGCATAAAGCATAATGCATAACGCATAACGAACAACGGATAACGAATAACGCATAACGCATAACGCATAACGCATAACGCATAACGCATAACGCATAACGCATAACGCATTACGCATAACGCATAAAGTATAACACATAACGCATAACGCATAAAGTATAACACATAACGCATAACGCATTACGCATAACGCATCACGCATAACGGATAACGCATAACGCATAACGCATATCGCATAAAACATAACGCATAAAGCATAACGTACAACGTATAACGCATAACGCATAACGCATAACGCATAACGTATATCGCATAACACATAACGCATAACCCATAACGCATAACGCATAAGGCATAACGCATAACGTTAACGCATAACGTATAACGCCTAACGCATAACTTATCACGCATAACGCATAAAGCATAACGCATAAAGCATAACGCATAACGCATAACGCATAACGCATAAAGCATAAAGCATAACGCATAACGCAAAACGCATAACGCATATCGCATAACGCATAACGCATAACGCATAACGCATAACTTATAACTCATAACTCATAACGAATATCGCATAACGCATAACGCATAACGCATAACGCATAATGCATAACGCATAAAGCATAACGCATAACGCATAACGCATAACGCATGACGCAAACGTATAACGCCCAACGCTTAACGCATAACGAATAACGCATAACGCATAACGCATAACGCATAACGTATAACGCATAACGCATAACGCATAACGCATAACGCATAACGCATAACGCATAACGCATAACGCATAACGCATAACGCATAACGCATATCGCATAACGTATAACGCATAACGTTACCGCATAAGGCTTGATGCATGACGCATATCGCATAACGCATAACGCATAACTCATAACGTATAACGCATAATGCATAACGCATAACGCATAACGCATAACGCATAACGCATAACGCATAACGCATAACGCATAACGCATAACGCATAACGCATAAAGCATAACGCATAACGCATAACGCATAACGCATAACGCATAACGCATAACGCATAACGCATAACGCATAACGCATAACGCATAACGCATAACGCATAACGCATAACGCATAACGCATAACGCATAACGCATAACGCATAACGCATAACGCATAACGCATAACGCATAACGCATAACGCATAACGCATAACGCATAACGCATAACGCATAACGCATTACGCATAACGCATAAAGTATAACACATAACGCATAACGCATTACGCATAACGCATCACGCATAACGCATCACGCATAACGCATAACGCATATCGCATAAAACATAACGCATCACGAATAACGTACAACGTATAACGCATAACGCATAACGCATAACGCATAACGCATAACGCATAACGTATATCTCATAACACATAACGCATAACCCATAACGCATAACGCATAAGGCATAACGCATAACGTTAACGCATAACGCATAACGCCTAACGCATAACGGATCACGCATAACGCATAAAGCATAACGCATAACGCATAACGCATAACGCATAAAGCATAACGCATACCGCATAACGCATAACGCATAACGCATAACGCATAACGCATAACGCATAACGCATAACGGAAACTTATAACGCACAACGCATAACGCATAACGCATAACGCATAACGCATAACGCATAACGCATAACGCATAACGCATAACGCATAACGTATAACGCATAACACATAACGCATAACCCATAACGCATAACGCATAAGGCATAACGCATAACGTTAACGCATAACGCATAACGCCTAACGCATAACGGATCACGCATAACGCATAAAGCATAACGCATAAAGCATAACGCATAACGCATAACGCATAACGCATAAAGCATAACGCATACCGCATAACGCATAACGCATAACGCATAACGCAAACTTATAACGCACAACGCATAACGCATAACGCATAACGCATAACGCATAACGCATAACGCATAACGCATAACGCATAACGCATAACGCATAACGCATAACGCATAAAGCATAAAGCATAACGTATAACGCATAACGCATATCGCATAACGCATAACGCATAACCCATAACGCATAACGCATAACGCATAACGCATAACGCATAACGCATAACGCATAACGCATAACGCATAACGCATAACGCATAACGCATAACGCATAACGCATAACGCATAACGCATAACGCATAACGCATAACGCGTAACGCGTAACGCATAACGCATAACGCATAACTCATAACGTATAACGCATAACGCATAACGCATAACGCATAACGCATAACGCATAACGCATAACGCATAACGCATAACGCATAACCCATAACGCATAACGCATAACGCATAACGCATAACGCATAACGCATAACGCATAACGCATAACGCATAACGCATAACGCATAACGCATAACGCATAACGCATAACGCATAACGCATAACGCATAACGCATAACGCATAACGCATAACGCATAACGCATAACGCATAACGCATAACGCATAACGCATAACGCATAACGCATAACGCATAACGCATAACGCATAACGCATAACGCATAACGCATAACGCATAACGCATAACGCATTACGCATAACGCATAAAGTATAACACATAACGCATAACGCATCACGCATAACGCATAACGCATAACGCATAACGCATAACGCATAACGCATATCGCATAAAACATAACGCATAAAGCATAACGTACAACGTATAACGCATAACGCATAACGCATAACGCATAACGTATATCGCATAACACATAACGCATAACCCATAACGCATAACGCATAAGGCATAACGCATAACGTTAACGCATAACGTATAACGCCTAACGCATAACTTATCACGCATAACGCATAAAGCATAACGCATAAAGCATAACGCATAACGCATAACGCATAACGCATAAAGCATAACGCATAACGCAAAACGCATAACGCATATCGCATAACGCATAACGCATAACGCATAACGCATAACTTATAACTCATAACTCATAACGAATATCGCATAACGCATAACGCATAACGCATAACGCATAATGCATAACGCATAAAGCATAACGCATAACGCATAACGCATAACGCATGACGCAAACGTATAACGCCCAACGCTTAACGCATAACGAATAACGCATAACGCATAACGCATAACGCATAACGTATAACGCATAAAGCATAACGCATAACGCATAACGCATAACGTATAACGCATAACGCATAACGCATAACGCATAACGCATAACGCATATCGCATAACGTATAACGCATAACGTTACCGCATAAGGCTTGATGCATGACGCATATCGCATAACGCATAACGCATAACTCATAACGTATAACGCATAATGCATAACGCATAACGCATAACGCATAACGCATAACGCATAACGCATAACGCATAACGCATAACGCATAACGCATAACGCATAAAGCATAACGCATAACGCATAACGCATAACGCATAACGCATAACGCATAACGCATAACGCATAACGCATAACGCATAACGCATAACGCATAACGCATAACGCATAACGCATAACGCATAACGCATAACGCATAACGCATAACGCATAACGCATAACGCATAACGCATAACGCATAACGCATAACGCATAACGCATTACGCATAACGCATAAAGTATAACACATAACGCATAACGCATTACGCATAACGCATCACGCATAACGCATAACGCATAACGCATAACGCATATCGCATAAAACATAACGCATCACGAATAACGTACAACGTATAACGCATAACGCATAACGCATAACGCATAACGCATAACGCATAACGTATATCTCATAACACATAACGCATAACCCATAACGCATAACGCATAAGGCATAACGCATAACGTTAACGCATAACGCATAACGCCTAACGCATAACGGATCACGCATAACGCATAAAGCATAACGCATAACGCATAACGCATAACGCATAAAGCATAACGCATACCGCATAACGCATAACGCATAACGCATAACGCATAACGCATAACGCATAACGCATAACGGAAACTTATAACGCATAACGCATAACGCATAACGCATAACGCATAACGCATAACGCATAACGCATAACGCATAACGCATAACGCATAACGTATAACGCATAACACATAACGCATAACCCATAACGCATAACGCATAAGGCATAACGCATAACGTTAACGCATAACGCATAACGCCTAACGCATAACGGATCACGCATAACGCATAAAGCATAACGCATAAAGCATAACGCATAACGCATAACGCATAACGCATAAAGCATAACGCATACCGCATAACGCATAACGCATAACGCATAACGCAAACTTATAACGCACAACGCATAACGCATAACGCATAACGCATAACGCATAACGCATAACGCATAACGCATAACGCATAACGCATAACGCATAACGCATAAAGCATAAAGCATAACGTATAACGCATAACGCATATCGCATAACGCATAACGCATAACGCATAACCCATAACGCATAACGCATAACGCATAACGCATAACGCATAACGCATAACGCATAACGCATAACGCATAACGCATAACGCATAACGCATAACGCATAACGCATAACGCATAACGCATAACGCATAACGCGTAACGCGTAACGCGTAACGCATAACGCATAACTCATAACGTATAACGCATAACGCATAACGCATAACGCATAACGCATAACGCATAACGCATAACGCATAACGCATAACGCATAACCCATAACGCATAACGCATAACGCATAACGCATAACGCATAACGCATAACGCATAACGCATAACGCATAACGCATAACGCATAACGCATAACGCATAACGCATAACGCATAACGCATAACGCATAACGCATAACGCATAACGCATAACGCATAACGCATAACGCATAACGCATAACGCATAACGCATAACGCATAACGCATAACGCATAACGCATAACGCATAACGCATAACGCATAACGCATAACGCATAACGCATAACGCATAACGCATAACGCATAACGCATAACGCATAACGCATAACGCATAACGCATAACGCATAACGCATAACGCATAACGCATAACGCATAACGCATAACGCATAACGCATTACGCATAACGCATAAAGTATAACACATAACGCATAACGCATCACGCATAACGCATAACGCATAACGCATAACGCATATCGCATAAAACATAACGCATCACGCATAACGTACAACGTATAACGCATAACGCATAACGCATAACGCATAACGCATAACGTATATCGCATAACACATAACGCATAACCTATAACGCATAACGCATAAGGCATAACGCATAACGTTAACGCATAACGCATAACGCCTAACGCATAACGGATCACGCATAACGCATAAAGCATAACGCATAAAGCGTAACGCATAACGCATAACGCATAACGCATAAAGCATAACGCATACCGCATAACGCATAACGCATATCGCATAACGCATAACGCATAACGTATAACGCATAACGCATACCGTTAACGCATAACGCATAATGCATAACGCAAACGTATAACGCACAACGCATAACGAATACAGCAAAACGCATAATGCTTAACGCATAACGGATCACGCATAACGCATAACGCATAACGCATAACGCATAACGCATATCGAATAACGCATAACGTGTAACTCATAACGCATAACGCATAAAGCATAATGCATAACGCGTAACGAACAACGGATAACGAATAACGCATAACGCATAACGCATAACGCATAACGCATAACGCATAACGCATAACGCATAACGCATTACGCATAACGCATAAAGTATAACACATAACGCATAACGCATAAAGTATAACACATAACGCATAACGCATTACGCATAACGCATCACGCATAACGGATAACGCATAACGCATAACGCATATCGCATAAAACATAACGCATAAAGCAGAACGTACAACGTATAACGCATAACGCATAACGCATAACGCATAACGCATAACGCATAACGCATAACGCATAACGCATAACGCATAACGCATTACGCATAACGCATAAAGTATAACACATAACGCATAACGCATAAAGCATAACGCATAACGCATAACGCATAACGCATAAAGCATAACGCATAACGCATAACGCATAACGCATAACGCATAACGCATATCGCATAACGCATAACGCATAACGTATAACGCATAACGCAAACCGTATAACGCATAACGCATAACGCAAACGTATAACGCACAACGCATAACGAATACAGCAAAACGCATAATGCTTAACACATAACGAATCACGCATAACGCATAACGCATAACGCATAACGCATGACGCATAACGCATAACGCATATCGAATAACGCATAACGTGTAACTCATAACGCATAACGCATAAAGCATAATGCATAACGCATAACACACAACGCATATCGCATAACGCATAACGCATAACGCATAACGCATAACGCATAACGCATAACGCATATCGCATAAAACATAACGCATAAAGCATAACGTACTACGTATAACGCATAACGCATAACGCATAACGCATAACGCATAACGCATAACGCATAACGCATAACGCATAACGCATAACGTATATCGCATATCACATAACGCATAACCCATAACGCATAACGCATAAGGCATAACGCATAACGTTAACGCATAACGCATAACGCCTAACGCATAACGGATCACGCATAAAGCATAAAGCATAACGCATAAAGCATAACGCATAACGCATAACGTATAACGCATAACGCATAAAGCATAACGCATAACGCATAACGCATAACGCATATCGCATAACGCATAACGCATTACGTATAACGCATAACGCATACCGTATAACGCATAACGCATAACGCAAACGTATAACGCACAACGCATAACGAATACAGCAAAACGCATAATGTTTAACGCATAACGCATAACGCATAACGCATAACGCATAACGCATAACGCATAACGCATAACGCATAACGCATAACGCATAACGCATAACGCATAACGCATAACCCATAACGCATAACGCATAAGGCATAACGCATAACGTTAACGCATAACGCATAACGCCTAACGCATAACGCAAAATGCATAACGCATAACGCATAACGCATAACGCAGAACGCACAACGCATATCGCATAACGCATAACGCATAACGCATAACGCATGGCGCATAACTCAAAATGCATAACGCATAACGCATAACGCATAACGCATAACGCATAAGTCATAACGCACAACGCATATCGCATAACGTATAAGGCATAACGCATAATACATAACGTATAACGCATTATGCATAACGCATAACGCATAATGCATAACGCATAACGCAAACCCATAAGGCATAAGGCATAACGCATAACGCATAACGCATAACGCATAGCGCATAACGCATAACGCATAACGCATAACGCATAACGCATAACGCATAACGCATAACGCATAACGCATAACGCATAACGCCTAACGGATCAGGCATAACGCATAACGCATAATGCATAACACATAACGCATAACGCATTACGCACAACGCATAACGCATAACGCATAACGCATAACGCATAACGCATAATGCATAACGCATAAAGCATAATGCATAATGCCTAACGCAAACCCATAAGGCATAAGGCATAACGCATAACGCATAACGCGTAACGCATGTCGGATCACGCAGAACGCATAACGCATAACGCATAACGCATAACGCATATCGCATAACACATAACGCATAACCCATAACGCATAACGCATAACGCATAACGCATAACGCATAACGCATAACGCATAACGCATAACGCACAACGCATAACGCATAATGCATAACGCATAAAGCATAATGCATAATGCCTAACGCAAACCCATAAGGCATAAGGCATAACGCATAACGCATAACGCGTAACGCATGTCGGATCACGCAGAACGCATAACGCATAACGCATAACGCATAACGCATATCGCATAACACATAACGCATAACCCATAACGCATAACGCATAACGCATAACGCATAACGCATAACGCATAACGCATAACGCATAACGCATAACGCATAACGCATAACGCATTACGCATAACGCATAAAGTATAACACATAACGCATAACGCATAAAGTATAACACATAACGCATAACGCATTACGCATATCGCATAACGTATAACGCATAACGTTACCGCATAAGGCTTGATGCATGACGCATATCGCATAACGCATAACGCATAACTCATAACGTATAACGCATAATGCATAACGCATAACGCATAACGCATAACGCATAACCCATAACGCATAACGCATAACGCATAACGCATAACGCATAACGCATAAAGCATAACGCATAACGCATAACGCATAACGCATAACGCATAACGCATAACGCATAACGCATAACGCATAACGCATAACGCATAACGCATAACGCATAACGCATAACGCATAACGCATAACGCATAACGCATAACGCATAACGCATAACGCATAACGCATAACGCATAACGCATAACGCATAACGCATAACGCATTACGCATAACGCATAAAGCATAACGCATAACGCATAACGCATAACGCATAACGCATCACGCATAACGCATAACGCATAACGCATAACGCATATCGCATAAAACATAACGCATCACGAATAACGTACAACGTATAACGCATAACGCATAACGCATAACGCATAACGCATAACGCATAACGCATAACGCATAACACATAACGCATAACCCATAACGCATAACGCATAAGGCATAACGCATAACGTTAACGCATAACGCATAACGCCTAACGCATAACGGATCACGCATAACGCATAAAGCATAACGCATAACGCATAACGCATAACGCATAAAGCATAACGCATACCGCATAACGCATAACGCATAACGCATAACGCATAACGCATAACGCATAACGCATAACGGAAACTTATAACGCACAACGCATAACGCATAACGCATAACGCATAACGCATAACGCATAACGCATAACGCATAACGCATAACGCATAACGTATAACGCATAACACATAACGCATAACCCATAACGCATAACGCATAAGGCATAACGCATAACGTTAACGCATAACGCATAACGCCTAACGCATAACGGATCACGCATAACGCATAAAGCATAACGCATAAAGCATAACGCATAACGCATAACGCATAACGCATAAAGCATAACGCATACCGCATAACGCATAACGCATAACGCATAACGCAAACTTATAACGCACAACGCATAACGCATAACGCATAACGCATAACGCATAACGCATAACGCATAACGCATAACGCATAACGCATAACGCATAACGCATAAAGCATAAAGCATAACGTATAACGCATAACGCATATCGCATAACGCATAACGCATAACCCATAACGCATAACGCATAACGCATAACGCATAACGCATAACGCATAACGCATAACGCATAACGCATAACGCATAACGCATAACGCATAACGCATAACGCATAACGCATAACGCATAACGCATAACGCGTAACGCATAACGCATAACTCATAACGTATAACGCATAACGCATAACGCATAACGCATAACGCATAACGCATAACGCATAACGCATAACGCATAACGCATAACGCATAACGCATAACGCATAAAGCATAACGCATAACGCATAACGCAAACTTATAACGCACAACGCATAACGCATAACGCATAACGCATAACGCATAACGCATAACGCATAACGCATAAAGCATTACGCATAACGCATAACGCATAACGCATAACGCATAACGCATAACGCATAACGCATAACGCATAACGCATAACGCATAACGCATAACGCATAACGCATAACGCATAACGCATAACGCATAACGCATAACGCATTACGCATAACGCATAAAGTATAACACATAACGCATAACGCATTACGCATAACGCATCACGCATAACGCATAACGCATAACGCATAACGCATATCGCATAAAACATAACGCATCACGCATAACGTACAACGTATAACGCATAACGCATAACGCATAACGCATAACGCATAACGTATATCGCATAACACATAACGCATAACCTATAACGCATAACGCATAAGGCATAACGCATAACGTTAACGCATAACGCATAACGCCTAACGCATAACGGATCACGCATAACGCATAAAGCATAACGCATAAAGCGTAACGCATAACGCATAACGCATAACGCATAAAGCATAACGCATAACGCATAACGCATAACGCATATCGCATAACGCATAACGCATAACGTATAACGCATAACGCATACCGTATAACGCATAACGCATAATGCATAACGCAAACGTATAACGCACAACGCATAACGAATACAGCAAAACGCATAATGCTTAACGCATAACGGATCACGCATAACGCATAACGCATAACGCATAACGCATAACGCATATCGAATAACGCATAACGTGTAACTCATAACGCATAACGCATAAAGCATAATGCATAACGCGTAACGAACAACGGATAACGAATAACGCATAACGCATAACGCATAACGCATAACGCATAACGCATAACGCATAACGCATAACGCATAACGCATAACGCATTACGCATAACGCATAAAGTATAACACATAACGCATAACGCATAAAGTATAACACATAACGCATAACGCATTACGCATAACGCATCACGCATAACGGATAACGCATAACGCATAACGCATATCGCATAAAACATAACGCATAAAGCAGAACGTACAACGTATAACGCATAACGCATAACGCATAACGCATAACGCATAACGCATAACGCATAACGCATAACGCATAACGCATAACGCATAACGCATAACGCATAACGCATAACGCATAACGCATAACGCATAACGCATAACGCATAACGCATAACGCATAACGCATAACGCATAACGCATAACGCATAACGCATAACGCATAACGCATAACGCATAACGCATAACGCATAACGCATAACGCATAACGCATAACGCATAACGCATATCGCATAACGCATAACGCATAACGTATAACGCATAACGCAAACCGTATAACGCATAACGCATAACGCAAACGTATAACGCACAACGCATAACGAATACAGCAAAACGCATAATGCTTAACGCATAACGAATCACGCATAACGCATAACGCATAACGCATAACGCATGACGCATAACGCATAACGCATATCGAATAACGCATAACGTGTAACTCATAACGCATAACGCATAAAGCATAATGCATAACGCATAACACATAACGCATATCGCATAACGCATAACGCATAACGCATAACGCATAACGCATAACGCATAACGCATAACGCATATCGCATAAAACATAACGCATAAAGCATAACGTACAACGTATAACGCATAACGCATAACGCATAACGCATAACGCATAACGCATAACGCATAACGCATAACGCATAACGCATAACGTATATCGCATATCACATAACGCATAACCCATAACGCATAACGCATAAGGCATAACGCATAACGTTAACGCATAACGCATAACGCCTAACGCATAACGGATCACGCATAAAGCATAAAGCATAACGCATAAAGCATAACGCATAACGCATAACGCATAACGCATAACGCATAAAGCATAACGCATACCGCATAACGCATAACGCATATCGCATAACGCATAACGCATAACGTATAACGCATAACGCATACCGTATAACGCATAACGCATAATGCATAACGCAAACGTATAACGCACAACGCATAACGAATACAGCAAAACGCATAATGCTTAACGCATAACGGATCACGCATAACGCATAACGCATAACGCATAACGCATAACGCATATCGAATAACGCATAACGTGTAACTCATAACGCATAACGCATAAAGCATAATGCATAACGCGTAACGAACAACGGATAACGAATAACGCATAACGCATAACGCATAACGCATAACGCATAACGCATAACGCATAACGCATAACGCATTACGCATAACGCATAAAGTATAACACATAACGCATAACGCATAAAGTATAACACATAACGCATAACGCATTACGCATAACGCATCACGCATAACGGATAACGCATAACGCATAACGCATATCGCATAAAACATAACGCATAAAGCAGAACGTACAACGTATAACGCATAACGCATAACGCATAACGCATAACGCATAACGCATAACGCATAACGCATAACGCATAACGCATAACGCATAACGCGTAACGCATAACGCATAACGCATAACGCATAACGCATAACGCATAACGCATAACGCATAACGCATAACGCACAACGCATAACGCATAACGCATAACGCATAACGCATAACGCATAACGCATAACGCATAACGCATAACGCATTACGCATAACGCATAAAGTATAACACATAACGCATAACGCATAAAGCATAACGCATAACGCATAACGCATAACGCATAACGCATAAAGCATAACGCATAACGCATAACGCATAACGCATAACGCATATCGCATAACGCATAAAGCATAACGTACAACGTATAACGCATAACGCATAACGCATAACGCATAACGCATAACGCATAACGCATAACGTATATCGCATATCACATAACGCATAACCCATAACGCATAACGCATAAGGCATAACGCATAACGTTAACGCATAACGCATAACGCCTAACGCATAACGGATCACGCATAAAGCATAAAGCATAACGCATAAAGCATAACGCATAACGCATAACGTATAACGCATAACGCATAAAGCATAACGCATAACGCATAACGCATAACGCATATCGCATAACGCATAACGCATTACGTATAACGCATAACGCATACCGTATAACGCATAACGCATAACGCAAACGTATAACGCACAACGCATAACGAATACAGCAAAACGCATAATGCTTAACGCATAACGCATAACGCATAACGCATAACGCATAACGCATAACGCATAACGCATAACGCATAACGCATAACGCATAACGCATAACGCATAACCCATAACGCATAACGCATAAGGCATAACGCATAACGTTAACGCATAACGCATAACGCCTAACGCATAACGCAAAATGCATAACGCATAACGCATAACGCATAACGCATAACGCACAACGCATATCGCATAACGCATAACGCATAACGCATAACGCATGGCGCATAACTCAAAATGCATAACGCATAACGCATAACGCATAACGCATAACGCATAAGTCATAACGCACAACGCATATCGCATAACGTATAAGGCATAACGCATAATACATAACGTATAACGCATTATGCATAACGCATAACGCATAATGCATAACGCATAACGCAAACCCATAAGGCATAAGGCATAACGCATAACGCATAACGCATAACGCATAGCGCATAACGCATAACGCATAACGCATAACGCATAACGCATAACGCATAACGCATAACGCATAACGCATAACGCATAACGCCTAACGGATCAGGCATAACGCATAACGCATAATGCATAACACATAACGCATAACGCATTACGCACAACGCATAACGCATAACGCATAACGCATAACGCATAACGCATAATGCATAACGCATAAAGCATAATGCATAATGCCTAACGCAAACCCATAAGGCATAAGGCATAACGCATAACGCATAACGCGTAACGCATAACGGATCACGCATAACGCATAACGCATAACGCATAACGCATATCGCATAACACATAACGCATAACCCATAACGCATAACGCATAACGCATAACGCATAACGCATAACGCATAACGCATAACGCACAACGCATAACGCATAATGCATAACGCATAAAGCATAAAGCATAATGCATAATGCCTAACGCAAACCCATAAGGCATAAGGCATAACGCATAACGCATAACGCGTAACGCATGTCGGATCACGCAGAACGCATAACGCATAACGCATAACGCATAACGCATATCGCATAACACATAACGCATAACCCATAACGCATAACGCATAACGCATAACGCATAACGCATAACGCATAACGCATAACGCATAACGCATAACGCATAACGCATTACGCATAACGCATAAAGTATAACACATAACGCATAACGCATAAAGTATAACACATAACGCATAACGCAATACGCATATCGCATAACGTATAACGCATAACGTTACCGCATAAGGCTTGATGCATGACGCATATCGCATAACGCATAACGCATAACTCATAACGTATAACGCATAATGCATAACGCATAACGCATAACGCATAACGCATAACCCATAACGCATAACGCATAACGCATAACGCATAACGCATAACGCATAAAGCATAACGCATAACGCATAACGCATAACGCATAACGCATAACGCATAACGCATAACGCATAACGCATAACGCATAACGCATAACGCATAACGCATAACGCATAACGCATAACGCATAACGCATAACGCATAACGCATAACGCATAACGCATAACGCATAACGCATAACGCATAACGCATAACGCATAACGCATAACGCATAACGCATAACGCATAACGCATAACGCATTACGCATAACGCATAAAGTATAACACATAACGCATAACGCATTACGCATAACGCATCACGCATAACGCATAACGCATAACGCATAACGCATATCGCATAAAACATAACGCATCACGAACAACGTACAACGTATAACGCATAACGCATAACGCATAACGCATAACGCATATCGCATAACGTATATCGCATAACACATAACGCATAACCCATAACGCATAACGCATAAGGCATAACGCATAACGTTAACGCATAACGCATAACGCCTAACGCATAACGGATCACGCATAACGCATAAAGCATAACGCATAACGCGTAACGCATAACGCATAAAGCATAACGCATACCGCATAACGCATAACGCATAACGCATAACGCATAACGCATAACGCATAACGCATAACGGAAACTTATAACGCACAACGCATAACGCATAACGCATAACGCATAACGCATAACGCATAACGCATAACGCATAACGCATAACGCATAACGTATAACGCATAACACATAACGCATAACCCATAACGCATAACGCATAAGGCATAACGCATAACGTTAACGCATAACGCATAACGCCTAACGCATAACGGATCACGCATAACGCATAAAGCATAACGCATAAAGCATAACGCATAACGCATAACGCATAACGCATAAAGCATAACGCATACCGCATAACGCATAACGCATAACGCATAACGCAAACTTATAACGCACAACGCATAACGCATAACGCATAACGCATAACGCATAACGCATAACGCATAACGCATAACGCATAACGCATAACGCATAACGCATAAAGCATAAAGCATAACGTATAACGCATAACGCATATCGCATAACGCATAACGCATAACCCATAACGCATAACGCATAACGCATAACGCATAACGCATAACGCATAACGCATAACGCATAACGCATAACGCATAACGCATAACGCATAACGCATAACGCATAACGCATAACGCGTAACGCATAACGCATAACTCATAACGTATAACGCATAACGCATAACGCATAATGCATAACGCATAACGCATAACGCATAACGCATAACGCATAACGCATAACGCATAACGCATAACGCATAAAGCATAACGCATAACGCAAACTTATAACGCACAACGCATAACGCATAACGCATAACGCATAACGCATAACGCATAACGCATAACGCATAACGCATAACGCATAACGCATAACGCATAACGCATAACGCATAACGCATAACGCATAACGCATAACGCATAACGCATAACGTATAACGCATAACACATAACGCATAACCCATAACGCATAACGCATAAGGCATAACGCATAACGTTAACGCATAACGCATAACGCCTAACGCATAACGGATCACGCATAACGCATAAAGCATAACGCATAAAGCATAACGCATAACGCATAACGCATAACGCATAAAGCATAACGCATACCGCATAACGCATAACGCATAACGCATAACGCAAACTTATAACGCACAACGCATAACGCATAACGCATAACGCATAACGCATAACGCATAACGCATAACGCATAACGCATAACGCATAACGCATAACGCATAAAGCATAAAGCATAACGTATAACGCATAACGCATATCGCATAACGCATAACGCATAACCCATAACGCATAACGCATAACGCATAACGCATAACGCATAACGCATAACGCATAACGCATAACGCATAACGCATAACGCATAACGCATAACGCATAACGCATAACGCATAACGCATAACGCATAACGCATAACGCATAACGCATAACGCATAACGCATTACGCATAACGCATAAAGTATAACACATAACGCATAACGCATAACGCATATCGCATAAAACATAACGCATCACGCATAACGTACAACGTATAACGCATAACGCATAACGCATAACGCATAACGCATAACGTATATCGCATAACACATAACGCATAACCTATAACGCATAACGCATAAGGCATAACGCATAACGTTAACGCATAACGCATAACGCCTAACGCATAACGGATCACGCATAACGCATAAAGCATAACGCATAAAGCGTAACGCATAACGCATAACGCATAACGCATAAAGCATAACGCATACCGCATAACGCATAACGCATATCGCATAACGCATAACGCATAACGCATAACGCATAACGCATACCGTATAACGCATAACGCATAATGCATAACGCAAACGTATAACGCACAACGCATAACGAATACAGCAAAACGCATAATGCTTAACGCATAACGGATCACGCATAACGCATAACGCATAACGCATAACGCATAACGCATATCGAATAACGCATAACGTGTAACTCATAACGCATAACGCATAAAGCATAATGCATAACGCGTAACGAACAACGGATAACGAATAACGCATAACGCATAACGCATAACGCATAACGCATAACGCATAACGCATAACGCATAACGCATAACGCATAACGCATAACGCATTACGCATAACGCATAAAGTATAACACATAACGCATAACGCATAAAGTATAACACATAACGCATAACGCATTACGCATAACGCATCACGCATAACGGATAACGCATAACGCATAACGCATATCGCATAAAACATAACGCATAAAGCAGAACGTACAACGTATAACGCATAACGCATAACGCATAACGCATAACGCATAACGCATAACGCATAACGCATAACGCATAACGCATAACGCATAACGCATAACGCATAACGCATAACGCATAACGCATAACGCATAACGCATAACGCATAACGCATAACGCATAACGCATAACGCATAACGCATAACGCATAACGCATAACGCATAACGCATAACGCATAACGCATAACGCATAACGCATAACGCATAACGCATTACGCATAACGCATAAAGTATAACACATAACGCATAACGCATAAAGCATAACGCATAACGCATAACGCATAACGCATAAAGCATAACGCATAACGCATAACGCATAACGCATAACGCATATCGCATAACGCATAACGCATAACGCATAACGCATAACGCAAACCGTATAACGCATAACGCATAACGCAAACGTATAACGCACAACGCATAACGAATACAGCAAAACGCATAATGCTTAACGCATAACGAATCACGCATAACGCATAACGCATAACGCATAACGCATGACGCATAACGCATAACGCATATCGAATAACGCATAACGTGTAACTCATAACGCATAACGCATAAAGCATAATGCATAACGCATAACACATAACGCATATCGCATAACGCATAACGCATAACGCATAACGCATAACGCATAACGCATAACGCATAACGCATAACGCATATCGCATAAAACATAACGCATAAAGCATAACGTACAACGTATAACGCATAACGCATAACGCATAACGCATAACGCATAACGCATAACGCATAACGCATAACGCATAACGCATAACGTATATCGCATATCACATAACGCATAACCCATAACGCATAACGCATAAGGCATAACGCATAACGTTAACGCATAACGCATAACGCCTAACGCATAACGGATCACGCATAAAGCATAAAGCATAACGCATAAAGCATAACGCATAACGCATAACGTATAACGCATAACGCATAAAGCATAACGCATAACGCATAACGCATAACGCATATCGCATAACGCATAACGCATTACGTATAACGCATAACGCATACCGTATAACGCATAACGCATAACGCAAACGTATAACGCACAACGCATAACGAATACAGCAAATCGCATAATGTTTAACGCATAACGCATAACGCATAACGCATAACGCATAACGCATAACGCATAACGCATAACGCATAACGCATAACGCATAACGCATAACGCATAACGCATAACCCATAACGCATAACGCATAAGGCATAACGCATAACGTTAACGCATAACGCATAACGCCTAACGCATAACGCAAACGTATAACGCACAACGCATAACGCATAACGAACAACGGATAACGCATAACGCATAACGCATAACGAATACCGCAAAACAATTTCTCAAAATTGTTAATATATATTTAAATCCATTGGACGATATTGGGAGTGGGCCGACAAGGTCTAGAGCGACTTTGTCGAAGGCTTTCCCCGGGGTGTCGGTAATTACCATGGGTTGTCTAGTTTTTACCCTGACTAATTTTTTTGCTTGACAAGAGTCACATGAATTGACAAAATTTTGTACGTCCTTCTTTAAGGAAGGCCAAAAGTATTTCTCCCTAATACGACGATACGTTTTCGTAATACCTTTATGGCCTGCAAATGTTGAGCAGTGATTTTCAACCAGGATGTCTGCGCGTTGTTCGCTCGAAGGAACTATGATTTCGTTTGAGCAGGCGAATATTTGAACTTGCGTTGATTCGAACAAATCGAGCAAGACCCTTTGGATTTCCGACCAAGGAGTGTCGTCGATATGGGTTTTGGAGATGCTAAAGGATTTTAATTGGAGTTCTGTAGCAACGTCGTATAGAGATCGCAAACACTCGATTACGTCTTCGTAAGGAGCGGTATGGAGAGGAGAAGGCTTGACTGGAAGCATTATGATGTGGTGATTTGCTCGCTCTAGGACTTTGGCTCTACACAGCGTCAAATCGAGTGCCGAAGGGTCTTCATTTGAAGGGATCAATTCTATAGCTCCTGTATCAAGCGGTTGGAGGTTCGCAGTTATGAATATTACCAGGTTGTCGTTTCTCATACTGAGGCGATCTCGTGTGTGAACCATTGTCCGTCCACTGTGCGGAGTCGGTTCGCTAGACGAGTCGAATGGTGTATCAGAGTCCGAGATAATAGGAGGTTCGATATCATCGTCACTTTGCATGGGAGTTCCCTCGCGAGGTGACGATGGCGTCATAGTGACGAGCGGTGTGTCGGATTCTGGGAGAGCGAGACCTGTTGTCGTTGAGCGGGGAGACAGACTTGGGATAGGTGTAGGCTTGGGAGGAATTTTGCGCGAGGATCTCCGTGTTGGAGTCGGTCGAATGGGGGTGGTTGTCGATTTAGAAGGCGTTTTTTCGGATGAGTCGGAATCTGGTGTAGAGGAAATAGGAAGGGTTGGTACAGGGTTACGGGATAGGGCGTCTGCATTCAGGTTTGTTTTCCCCGTCTTGTACGTTATTCTGTAATCGACTTCAGCTAGTTACAATCTCCACCTGAGCAATCGCGAAGTCGGATCTTTTACTGAGTTCATCCAGACGAGAGGCTGGTGATCGGTGATTAAATTGAATTTGTGACCGTATATGTACGGTCGGAAGTACTGTGTGCAGTAGATTATCGCAAGGCATTCCTTTTCTATCGTGGAATAATTCAGTTCGGCTCCGTGAAGCAACCGAGAAGCTTAGGCGATGGGACGATCCTTACCCGGTTCGTTCTGACTTAGAACCCCACCGATCGCGTAACCTGAGGCGTCGGTAGTGACGTTAAATTCCTTTGTAAAATCGGGGTACTGTAAGAGCGGTTCGGTAGTCAGGATTTCTCGCAACGTGCAGAAAGCGTTCTCATGTTCGAGCTTCCATTCAAACTTTTTATCTTTCTTTAATAGTGACGTAAGAGGTTTTGAAATTTGTGAGAATTTCGGAATAAATCGCCTATAATAACCGGCTAACCCTAGAAACTCTCGCACCGATTTTATTGATTTTGGCCTCGGAAAATCTCGTACCGCGGACACCTTTTTGGGGCATGGTTTCACACCATCCTCACCTATGATGTGTCCTAGATACGCTACTTCTCGGTGTAGGAATCCGCATTTCGACGGTTGCAGTTTGAGATTCGCTTCGCGCAACCTTTGTGCCAATTTATTAAATTTTGACTCGTGCTCTGCAAGGCTTCTTGAATAAATTACTATATCGTCTAGGTAGACGAACAATTCTATACCTTGCAGGCCTGTTAGAATGTTATCCATGAGTCGCTGAAAGGTTGCAGGCGCGTTGCGCAATCCGAACGGCATACGTTTGTATTCGTAATGCCCGTATGGCGTAGAAAATGCGGTTTTTGGTGCGTCGCTCGGTTCCATTCCGATTTGATGGAAGCCGTTCGCTAGATCGAACACGCTGAAGTATTTGGCGCTGCCGAGTTGGTCTAGTATTTCTAAAATACTTGGGAGCGGATACGCGTCTGGAATAGATTTTTCATTAAGAGCGCGGAAGTCGATTACCATACGCCACTTTTTATTACCTTGTTCGTCGGCTTTCTTAGGCACGATCCACAGGGGGCTGTTATACGGAGATGTCGACGGAGCGACAATGTCTTGTTCTAGCAGTTCTTTCATTTGTTTATTAATTTCTTCCCTGTGTATCGGCGGGTAACGATATTGTTTCACATGGACTGGCGCTTCGTCCGTTGTGATAATTTTATGCATGACTCTATTTGTCATTCCCAGACGGTCTCCGGGGAGATGGAATAAATCGTGGTGTTCACGCACCAGATTTTGGACATGATTCGCTTCTTCCTCGCTTAAATGATCGGTACTTATTATGTCCCATATCTCATCACAGCGAGACGCGAGCGAGCATGAATTGAGGTTTGACTTTGAAGAATTTGTTTGAAGATTTAAGATTTTGACTTGGGAATTCGAAGATGAACGTGCGTTAGCGTTCGAAATGGTATTGAGAGTTGAATTTAAGATTGGAATTGAGTGCAAAGGTATAAGCTCCGTGCTGGTGACATCCACGATATCTTCCAACTCCTCCAGCTCCATGTTCGGCATGGGGAGTTCGATCGGTTCGCTCGTGGTGTTCACGCATCGTACGTACGCTTTGCCGCCGGAGATGCGCGTTAAACAATTCGGAAGTAATAACCCGGGTGCGATTTCGCATCGTCGTAAGTAACCTATCTCGGGTCCGGTGGCGTTTATCGCTATGCAAGCTGAAGTTCGTGACTCGATACGGCAATTTTCTCGAGAAGTAAATGGGAACTCGTTCCCTTGCCAAGTCATACTACGATTGCTATAGGAAATGTCTGCGCCTTTAATAAGGAAGGCCGAGCCTAAGATTCCATCCGAAGGAATCGCAAGTGAATCTGGTACAACTTGGAATTCTATCGGTGTATCGGATATAGTCAAGTCGGTGGACCCCAAAGTGGAAACTACCTCTTCCGTTATTCCAGAGATATAGATTTGGTTATTCGTGTTGATTACCACGTCAGGTTTCAACAACGAGGCTTTGATCAAATTTGGCTCCGAGCCGGTGTCTACCATAATTTTAATTCCTTTTACCAACTCGGGGATCGTAACAATTATGTGCGGAATGGCGGTATTGTCGCTAAGAGTGATTCTTGTTACTCTCTGTTCTTTTCGGTGCTTGGTTCGGTCGCGATTGTTTGAACGGACTGTTTCATCGGTGCCTCCCGTCGCGGACTCGGAGTGGACGGGAGGGTTGATCCGTTTCCCTGTTGTTCTCTGGTGCGGTTGTTAAATTCGCGTTTACGACACTCGTGAATGTCGTGTCCGGGTGTCTTGCAATAGTTGCAAAACTTTGACGGTGTACGAGGGCTCGCGTAATTATTTTCGCGGCGTTGAGGAGGAGTATAAGTGTCGCGGTGCACGTGACGCGAGTCGTCGCCTCTGTTCAGCGACGATTGTGTGACGTCGCGATATGACGTATTACGCGGTGACTCGGGATATCGATTATCGCGAGGCTTGTTCGTGAACGTATCGGTGCGCGGCTGATAAGGCGAGTTTCCGCGTTGGCGGTCTGAAAACGATTCTACCCGATATGGGTCAGCGCGCGATCTATTTTGATAAGCGTCATTACGATAAGGTGACGGTGATCGCGAGAAACGTGAATCGTTACGCGAATTGTTATAGGAACCGTACACTGAGAATCGAACTTGTTTTTCTTCGCGTGCGCATCGTTCGTGTCTTCGTTTATCGAGCTCGAGTTCTTTATATTGATTTATCGCTTCATCGAAGGTATTTCGTAACGAGCGATGATTCATCTGACGTACTTCTGTACGTAAATCGGGAATAAGACCGCGAATGAAACTTTTCCTAGTAAACGCGTCAATTTCGGCAGTGTCGGGTTCGACGCGGTGGCAATCTATAATCGCGGTACGTAAATCTTTTACGCGACTAATATATTGCAGGATATGCTCATTCGTGTACATGAATATATTTGTCATTTCTCCGCGATAGTGATCAATCGTATGGTGAGGTCCGAAAATATCTTTTAGACGGTTCGTGATATCGGTGACTGAATTTACAGGTTCGTCCTCGATCGCGGTATACGCTTCTCCGCGGAGCTTGCTAATTATCAATTTTGACAACGTTTTCTCAGCATGTCGGGGAACGAGATCGCGTGCGCGTTGGCAAGCTCTCGTGAATTGTAAAACCGACAAGTTCGTTCCGTCGAATGTGGGAATCGAATCCGTCGCGGCCTTCATCACGAGTCGCGAATCTTCTCGTTCCGGAGAATCATTCCGACGCGTATTCGTTGCTTCGTTTCGCGGCAGATACGGCAAATTATACGTTGGCATGTTAACATTTAAGCCTTCGTTCTGTTGCGAACGCCTCGGTGTCGCGGGAATAACAGACGGCATGCTTAAATTCGAAAGATTTTGTACGTCGATTAATAATTTCGTGTCGTCGCGTTCGCGTTTTTGCGCGTTCAACGTCTCGCGCTCGCGTTCTATTTCTGCGCGTAATTTCTCTAACGCCGCGCGTTCGTCATTAATTTCCGATTGTGGTAACATGACTTGGTTTTCGAAAGTTAATCTATCTTTCTCGACGGCAGCACCTTGTTCACGAACTCTTTGTTCTTTACGGCGTAGCGAAGTCTCGTATGCTGCTAATTCATCCGCGTTCATTTTATTTTCGGATTGCTCCGAAGGCTTATCCTTACTGCGCGTGTTACTAGCGGGACCGTTTGGCATCGTGATAGCTATCTATCCCACCGCTGCCACCAAATTGTTACGTCCCGCGAGTTGAACTTTTGTGATTTAGAGAAATCACGAGCACGCGGATCAAGACGACAATTATAATTTGAGCTTTAGGGTCCACACGGCAAGTATAACCGTGTCTAACCCGGGTCACGACGCAACGGCTCACTATGTGATTTACAAATGCACTCACCGGTCTTAGCCCTGACAGTAGTGTTATTTGCCGATGACGCGCAGTAGTTTCAGCCGGTCTACTCCCTACCCACTCGTCTACGCGCGTGGGGTGTTTCCTTCTACATCCGACTGCGACGTAGAATCAGGAGGCTGCTCTTCTCCGGTCGGCTCTGCTCGTGGTCGATCTCGTTCGTAGGTGACGATGTCGCGGGTGACCGTAGGGAGAGCGCGAACACCGAGCAATTTTATATACCGGTCTTTAGGAGACGTTTCCGACGAATATTCGCGTGCGAGCTTTCGCAGTTGATATTTACGACCGGCGCGACGTGGCATGGAATATTTTATTAATGCAACTAGTGCGTCTCTAAACAATCAATGTGTCCGAGTACTCACGAACGTACAGAGCCGTTGGTGGGCTTCTAGGCGTACAAGTGAATAATCAAGACACTCTATTAGAAATGGTTGTGAAAGGGAATATTCCATGAGACGTAAATGACTTTTAAATAACGAGACACTGAGTCTATATTAAAATGATACTTTAATAATGGAAATATAAAATGGAATACAAAAACTTGTATTTGTCCCGAGAGGTAAGGCCTCTGGGCTGAGCGCGCGGGACTCCAGGAGACGGCGACGTCTCTGAATGGAGTTCGGAAAAGAAGTATCGTAAAAGAATCAGGGCTCTGTTGAGCTTCGCAAATTTGGAATGTATATGGAGTGGGGTAATTAGGAGTGGGAGTGTTAACGCGAGGTGTAAGGATCAATAGACCGGATGGCCAATTGATAAAGCTGGAATCGAAATACGATCGAAGGTAAAGGTGAGAATCAAAGAGACAGGATGGCTCGAAGGTGATACGTGGTGGTAAAATAAGTAATTCTTATCGGCTATGCTATGCGCGGATTGGTAAAATGAGTAATCTTATTGATTATGGTTAATGGAATCTTAGTTAACTTTTATTCTACGCCATACGTCTCTCGACGTAACAAAATAAAATTTCTTTTTTATTGATTACATTCTATTATTTGTATACGGGTTAGATTATTTCATGTTATGTTTCTAAAAGTTCACGCGGTAGATAGATCGTTCGACGATCGTAGCCAGCGATATATGTGGCGCTTTTCACGCGCATGCATGAGTTTCGGCAGGAACGTATCTGCGTCCGAAGGATGTGGATGACTATTGGGACAATATTGGGGGAGTACATATTATTAGCGGGAACGTCCAGCGCAGTCCGTTACGACCGTTACGGCACGAGGTGCTACAGAAGAGCGGGCTGACGGCTGACGGAAATTCACATTTTACATTCATTTATTTTGCAAAATTAGTAGGGCGGCCAAGGTACCCGAATTTACCCGATCTTCGTACTTGACTGAGGCTAGAATCGTCGCGCATGCGCGTGAAAAGCGCTACATATCACATCACTGATCGTAGCAGCAGTGTTCCATTCTGATATGGCCAAATTTTCTCGCGCATGCGCAAATATAATATTTTTCTTTTCTCCTTGTAACATCGTAATATAATAAAGAAACTATTATTTATACAGATCACGGCATAAATTTTTATTCAACAATTTTAGCGCCTCTCCTGGTAATAGTCCGCGCCTTCCAGGTTAAAAACCGCTGGCCTAATCTGTAATCGTAAAATGCATACATTGACTCACGCTTTCACTGTGGCATACATATGTATCTGCCTACGCTTCAGTATTGCTATTGACAGTAGGCGCCATCTGGTCCAACTAGCTTAACTAAAATTGGCTCTAGACTTGCTGTAGATTCTGGCTTCATGAACGGAATACAGTAAATCCTGATAAGTTGTGCGGGCTAGAAACCTGGTAAGTTGCATCGGCCTACTCACTCCACTGCCTGTCAACGCTGTCCCGCGCCGCAAGACGGCGACTATTGTCATCGGCTCGGGTATATCGGTGTGACCACCACTACATTGACTCAATGAATCGAATTTTCAAACTTCTTAATAATCATTATTTTTCATGGGACTTTTTGAAAACGTATTTCTGGCATCTTTCTGAGTAAAACAAGACCAAACACGATATAGTTTCAATTGTAATTTAGTGGTGTAATTGACGAAGAAAGTTTCGGTCGCAATGTGCGTAGCCGTGCCGACACCGTTGCTCTATTGTAGTCTCGCTCGGCGCGATCGGAGCGGTAGACCCAACCATAAATCAGAAAAAGCAAGTCTACCTGGTAAGTTGCTCAGTCAGAGAACAGCGTTTTTGCAACTTACCAGGATTTACTGTATAGGGGAATTGAATGCAATCACGGGCGGCTGTTATTTGTCGTTATACGAGCATATTCTGAGCTGCACAAGGGTTCATTTGATAGAGGAAGGTTAATTGCACCGCGCTGTGCCCCATCTTATGAGTCAAAAAAGTCTTTTTGTAATAGAAAAATACATCGGAATCTGTGGATGTTGTTTCTCGATTTTCGCTCTACTTTGGACTTAGTTTTCTGTCAGAAAGAGACTTTTTTGACTCATAAGATGGGGCACAGCGCGGTGCAATTAACCTTCCTCTATCAAATGAACCCTTGTGCAGCTCAGAATATGCTCGTATAACGACAAATAACAGCCGCCCGCAAACCCATGTTTCGACATAAAATCTAGTAAGGTTCTAGTTATTTTCTAGTTATGTCACGTGGTGCGCCTACACCCTTAACGTGCACATAATCTAAGTTTGCTACATCTATTGTTACTAGTGTATCGGTGGTGTCTAAGTATACGTAGAGCGATTCGTTAACCTTTGTGGGTACTGGATGTACCTTATTTACCTTATATTGTTTCGCATTGAGTAATGGTACTTCGACAATTGTAGTGATAGACTGGGATGTGCTATAAGCTGCTAGATTGATTACTTCATATAAGGAGTGGATATTTTCGATTGTGAGCTGTAACGGGAAATTTAGGCCCTTTGGTAAGTGAGGTAAGGCTGAATTTAGGTATTCAATGATCTGTTTGGGGGGGGGGAGAACTATTGGATTCAGGATTCCTTTCCTGATATCTTGTATGTATTGCAATATGTTTTTCACATCTTCAGCTAGATCCTTGATTATACTGTTACGACGACACGACATGAAGTTGCCTTCCCCTGTGATATCCTGAACATATCGCAGAGATCGAGTGTCAAATCGATATTGCGGTATCCGAACAACGAGATTGTTGACAAGAAAAAGAAAGAAGACAGATCCTCTCGAGCCATTGAAACGAGAACACGATTATCTGAATTATCTGTTGTTAACTGTTAACTGTTATATATTTAATAAATATTTGCTACTGTGTAAAAGAATGTGTTCACCGGCAAGACCGCGCCGAAGCCTACGCAACATTGGTGTCAGAAGTGGGATAACGGAAGATACCACCGCAACGGCATCCACTTCGGGAACGGATGCGATGATGTTGCAGACGCTGTTCGAAGGCCTCCAAAGGAACATTTCGGGGCAGTTTCAAGAGCAGCAGAAGATCTCGGAACGGAGATGGGAACAGGAGTGGACCCGGTTTGAAGAGAGGGAAGCAGCAAACAGGGCCGCTCAAGCTGCGAGGGAAGCTGCCCTGGAAGGACGCTTCGGGATCCTGGAGGCCCAGTGTCAGGTGCTCTCACAAAATCTGCACGCGCTTGTACAGCCGCGGTTAATTAACTCTACCGAGAACCGTGAACCTCAAAATGTAAATATGTCCGTTCCTAACGGGTCCACGGTTCCGGTCCTGCCACCCTTGCAGCAGGTACCTATGCGCGATACGGTTGGTGTGTTTCGAAGTGTTTCAGAGTTGGGGTACGCCGTGAAGCCACCCAGATCCGATGGGAAAGCTTCATGGGAAGAATATCGAATTCAGTTCGATACGATAGATCGCGCGAATGGATGGGATGAACCAAGGAAAGCTTTGGCCTTGGTTGCATCTTTGGAGGGCCCTGCTCGAGGGGTGTTAACTTCTCTTTCTGTTGATAAGCAGAATGATTTTCAGGCGATCGTTTCGGCATTGGAATTCCGTTATGGAATAAAAAATTTTCAAAATTTAAGCTACGTAAAATTTCAAAACTACAGACAACGAAAAGGGGAGTCGATTTCTAAGTTGGCAGCGGAAATTGAGAGGCTTGCTCAAGCTGTATTTGGCGAATGCCCTTTTGAAAGTAGAGATAAACTTGCAGCCTCTCAGTTCGTAACAGCATTGGCCAACGAGGAGACAAAGCGATTATTGAGACTCGGTGGTTTTACATCCCTGAGGGCAACGGTTATTAGAGCCCTAGAGATTGAAGCTGTCGAGTCTGTCGCTGAGAATCAATATACAGGCAAAAATAATCGCTACAAACCTTATTATTTTCCAAAACAAAACTTTCACGGACGGAGTTACGATGACCGAGGCTACGAGAGAAGACCGGAGGAAATCGACAGACCGAACAGGAGCTTTGTGCAGAGGACCAGTTTCGTGAATAAGAAAACGAGGACCGACACTAAACGGGAAGATCGACCTAGGGTGTGTTGGAGTTGTCGGCAGCCTGGACACCTTCAGAAGGACTGCCCGAAGAAGCAGACACAGAAGATGGGAAACGCAAAGAAGTCACAGTAGAGGGGGAGACTGTGACTTCTCTTCTTTTTTTACCCCCGTCGTGCTGAAGACTTACTCGAAGATAGATTGTACGGCCATCGAGGGATTCATCGATGGAGAAAAAGCTACGATAATACTCGATACGGGTTCGAGTGTGAATCTTTTGGGGACAAATAAATTCAGTCCCAGAAGTGAGCTTGGCGCGGCGGCGGGACTTCAGGAAATGAAAATTGTATCCATTTCCGGGGAGAATTTACCGATTCAAGACAGGTACAGATGCCTCGTCAACATCAACGGTTTTGAATCGGAGGAAGATTTCTTCCTAATTGACATGGTGGAAGAGTGTATTTTGGGGAATGGATTCCTTCAGAAACACGCGTGTAGGCTCGACTATTCGACAAGAAACCTACAAATAGCCGAAAAAGAGGTCAGCTTTATTGGCCAGGAGAAGGGAAATAAGGTGGATACGGCCTTATTTGCAAAAAGGGACGAGGAAACTTCGGTAGCGGAAGAGGAGACTCCGGTAGAGGAAAAGGAGACCTCGGAAGCGGAAGATCAGCAAGAGGTTACAGTCTCACCTGTGCCAAAGCATTTAGAAGATCTTTTCCAGCGATGCGGCGCGGCCTTATCCCCGCCACGGAAAGTAGCATTTGCAGAAATAACATGCGAGTTTCAAGATGTGTTCGCGGAAAATCCTGAACATGTTGGAAACTGTGATGTTGTCCAACATAGGATTGATACGGGAGATTGTACACCAATCAAACAAGCACCGCGACGTCTCCCGTTTCATCGACGAACGGAAGTTGAAGAATTGCTCGCGAAAATGAGAAGACAGGGAGTAATTGAAGAATCAAAAAGTCCATGGTCCTCTCCTATCGTTCTCGTGAAGAAGAAGGATGGCAGCACGAGATTTTGTGTGGACTATCGACGGTTGAACAATGTTACAAAAAAGGATTCATATCCGTTGCCGAATCATCCTGGTTCTCGACGATAGATTTACAAAGTGGATATTGGCAGATTATGATGCATGAAAAGGACCGGGAGAAGACCGCGTTCTGCGTGGGGGAAGGACTCTGGCAATTCAAAGTGATGCCCTTCGGACTTTGCAATGCCCCTGCCACGTTTGAACGTCTTATGGACACGGTACTGAAAGGCCTTTGCGGAAAAATATGCCTGGTGTATTTGGACGATATAATCGTTTACAGGCGAAGTTTCGATGAGAACGTAGAAAATGTGAAGACTGTTTTCGTACGCCTGCGTCAAGCCAAACTATTAGTGAACCCGAAGAAATGCAATTTCTTCTGTAAGGAGGTGCGTTACCTTGGACACATCGTTTCCGAACGCGGAATAAAAACGGATCCGGAGAAGATAAAGGCAATCCAAGAATGGCCAGTTCCGAGAAACAAAACGGAACTAAGAAGCTTTCTTGGGCTCTGTACGTACTATAGAAAGTTCGTCAGGGATTTTTCTGCCATCGCTAGGCCACTACATCGCCTGACAGAAGAGAAAGTTACCTTTGGATGGTCAGAAGAATGCCAGGAGGTGTTCGAATGGCTGAAGCAACGACTCTCCGAATCTCCGATACTGGCTTACCCTTTGGAAGATGCAGATTTTATTTTAGATACTGATGCGTCGAACTTTGCCATCGGAGCTGTTCTTTCGCAGGTTCAAGGTCAAGAGGAGAAAGTTATTGCGTATTTCTCGAAAATGCTGGGAAAAGCTGAGCGGAACTACTGCGTGACTAGAAGAGAACTTTTGGAAATAATTAAGTCTATTGAACATTTTCACCACTATCTGTATGGACGAAAATTTTTAGTGAGGACTGACCATGCTGCGCTAAGATGGTTACTGTCGTTCAGAAATCCAGAGGGACAAACGGCTCGTTGGATAGAAAGGCTGCAACAGTATGATTTCGAAATTAAACATCGTGAAGGAAAGTTGCATATAAACGCAGATAGTCTGTCAAGAAGACCATGCGAAGTTTCGCAGTGTAAATATTGCCATCGCCTTGAGGAGAGAGTCGCGAGAAGAAATATGTAACAAGGAAGAACACGTACACAGGACGATCTGTGAGGACGCCGGTTCAGAAGAATGGAAGAGAGCGCAAGAGGACGACGGAGAAATAAATTTCATATTACAAAGAATAATTGAACAAAATAAGCCAGACTGGCAGGAAGTTTCTTCATTTTCCCCAGTGACAAAGTTTTATTGGAAGATTTGGGATTCTCTCGAAGTGAGAAAAGGTTTACTTTTCCGGAGGTGGGAATCCACAGACGGGAAAGAAGCAGTTCTGTTATTAATCGTCCCTAGATGCAAAACCGAAGAAGTGTTACGCGAGTGTCATAACGCCCCATGGGAAGGACACTTTGGAATTCGCAAAACACTTGCTAAGATTCGGCAAAGGTTTTTCTGGCCTGATCATCGTCGAGAAGTTGAGGAAAGAAGTGGCAAAGAAGGGCCCTAGAGGAAAAGGGAAAGGCGCTTTGAAGATTTACAATGTTGGAGCCCCTTTTGAACGAATTGCACTTGATATTGTGGGACCTTTACCAAAATCTACGACTGGAAACAAATATGCCCTTGTCGTCGTAGATTACTTCTCGAAGTGGCCGGAAGTGATTCCACTCCCGAATCAAAAAGCAACAACCATAGCGAAGACCCTTTTAACAGATATAATAAGTCGCCATGGTGTACCACTGGAACTGCATTCAGATCAGGGTCGGAATTTCGAATCCAATGTTTTCAAAGAATTGATGAGGATGCTTGGAATTAAAAAAACAAGGACGACGCCCCTGCATCCCCAATCGGATGGACTCGTTGAAAGGATGATTCGAACTTTATTGCAGTATTTAACACAGTTCGTTTCAGAACATCAAAAAGACTGGGATGAATGGGTACCGACGTTCCTTCTAGCATATCGGACATCTCAACATGAGGTAACACGAAATACTCCGGCAATGGTTCTCATGGGTCGAGAATTACGACTTCCTTTGGATCTCTTGAGAGGAAGTAACTACGCTTCTGAGAAGAAGGAGGAAGGAGCTTACATTGAAGCAACAAGGGCTAAAATCTTGGAAATCCATGATTTTGTACGTCAACGGATGAAGATTAGTAGTGACAAAATGAAGTCTTGGTACGATGTCCACACGAATCCAGTTTCATTTAAAACGGGAGATAAAGTCTGGTTATTCAATCCACGGCGTACAAGAGGCCGGTGTCCGAAACTCCAATCTGATTGGGAAGGACCGTATATAGTAAAGGAACGGTTAAACGAATTAATTTTTCGTATAATTCGCTCACCTAAAGCGAAGCCGAAAGTTGTTCATGTGAATAGACTCGCACGTTACTATGTTTGAATGTATGAGGCAAAGGAAGGAAACTTCGACACTTTTCGCCAAAGAAGAGGACGCTTCATCGAAAGAAGACGAGGGTAACTTTGTTCTGGTACCCGGGAAGACATCAAGAAAGAAGTACTCAAGGCACAAGAGTCAAGAGGAATGGCGAGGAGTGGACGGAGTAGTCTCATTAAATGATTAAAATCATTCCTATCAACGTCCTGCTCAGGGTTTTTGGGTGGTTTTTCCCTGAGACAGAGGACAAATGTCGGGACGTTTACTGTCTGAATGAGGCCACCAGAGTAAATCATATATGTATTCGATTATTGATTTTTCAGACAGCGGTTGACATGTCAGGGAGCTATGATTCTGACGTGAGAAGGTTAACGGCTACAGAGGTGAATCTAGTCGCGGACGGGACGCCCGCTTTCTTCGAAGGGGGGAGTAGTGTTACGACGACACGAGATGAAGTTGCCTTCCCCTGTGATATCCTGAACATATCGCAGAGATCGAGTGTTAGATCGATATTGCGGTATCCGAACAACGAGATTGTTGACAAGAAAAAGAAAGAAGACAGATCCTCTCGAGCCATTGAAACGAGAACACGATTATCTGGATTATCTGTTGTTAACTGTTAACTGTTATATATTTAATAAATATTTGCTACTGTGTAAAAGAATGTGTTCACCGGCAAGATCGCGCCGAAGCCTACACAACAATACTTTCGAAAATTATGGTCTGTTCGTCTATTGCGACTTGAAGCTTTTCATTGTTTGTCTCCGTTTCTAGTAACAGTCTAAGTGCGTTTGTTGCGTTTAGCAGTATACGTTCGTTATGATTTATGTTCCTGATAGACTCGTTATACAGTTCGACGTTTCTATTTACGACTTGAATTTGTTTTAACAATGATGTTCTTAGTGTACTACCTTCGCTTTCGAGTATAGCTATCTGTCTATTTATTGTTTGTCTGTCGTTTGCGTCCATTGTACCAAAAAATATACGTGTGGAAAACCACGCGCGGTGGAAGTGAAACTTCTTGCAGTCTAGTAATGATTAGAAGCATATTAAGATTGGAAATGTTAAAAAAAAAACAAGATCAGGAACAACCAATACAAAAAAAAACAAGATCAGGAACAACTAATACAAAACACAAGATCAGGAACAACCAATACAAAAACAATTATAGAAAAAGTTTCACTTCAAACATAATGAACGATCAAAATTTGCTTCGCAAAGAAGGATAGCGTATGGGAAATGCTATGAACTACGTTTCTTTCTTTCTCATACGCTCTCCTTCTTTGCAAAGCAAATTTTGATCGTTCATTATGTTTGAAGTGAAACTTTTTCTATAATTTTTTTTGTATTAGTTGTTCCTGATCTTGTTTTTTGTATTAGTTGTTCCTGATCTTGTTTTTTTTGTATTGGTTGTTCCTGATCTTGTTTTTTTTTTAACATTTCCAATCTTAATATGCTTCTAAACATTACTAGACTGCAAGAAGTTTCACTTCCACCGCGCGTGGTTTTCCACACGTATATTTTTTTTTTCTTTACACTTTTCTCTACACTTTCGGCTCCTGTTTGTAAGAAATAAGTTTTCATGAAAGTTACGTTAGCACAACCCTGTATATGTATTCAGTTTGATTGAAAATGTGGGATTTTACTTAGATTTTGGTAAACACACATTAGTATAATAATACTTTGTAAACACCGCACTGAGCTTCTTCTGCGCGACTAATTTTGTTTTTAAATGAAAATATATTTATTCATTTTGATTGAAAACGTGGATTCTACTTAGATTTTGGTAAACACACATCAGTATAATATAATAATAATATAATAGAACTGCGATCCATATTCTACGATACAGAGCTCCGCTCTTTATACAAGACTTTTTGTTGTCGCCATAAGTAGGGTGTCTCGGTTTATGTTTACCACTGTCGCTTCCCATATTATGTTTATATTTATCACGTACACTTCAGAATCATACGTTCAGGAACGTATAATCCAATTCGTTAGCCACTGTGTTCTCCGGATCTGTCTCCGTTGGATTTGTACCTTTGGAGATATGTTCAATCCGTTGTACACGACAGAACAATGAATAATGTTCAATAACTTTGGAATCACATAACAAATGCATGTAATAGCATAAAAAGAGATGCTGTAATGATGGCAACAATGAGAAATGTAATACAAAGAGCGGTGCTCTGTATCGTAGAAAAATGAATCGCAGTTCCAACATCTGATGTAATTTGATTTTTTTTTGTAAGAAATAAGTTTTTATGAAAGTTACGTTGGTATAACCCTGTATATGTATGCAGTTTAATTGAAAACGTGGAATTCTACTTAGATTTTGGTAAACACACATCAGTATAATAATACTTTGTAAACACCACACTGAGCTTCTTCTGCGCGACTAATTTTGTTTTTAAATGAAAATATATTTATTCATTTTGATTGAAAACGTGGATTCTACTTAGATTTTGGTAAACACACATTAGTATTTTTATTTTATTTTTGATTTTACTTCAACTCGCCCGTAAGACGGCGCAGTGTATCTCTATATGTCTGTAGTCGTAACATAACCATGAATTTGTAACCTATTCGTTTGATCCTACTACCGAGCATTTTATTCGTTGCGATATAATCCAAAATGTTCGCTATCATTCTAAAGATCATTGGTTTTCCCCAATCGGTGGACCGGGGTTCGAATCCCGTCGGGGTAAGAAATTATTCTTCTCCGTTCATTCTCAGTTTAAATTTTCGCGCCCCACTTTCCACTTCCGTGACATCGAAACGTCACATATCCGTGACATCGAAACGTCACATATCCGTTACATCGAAACGTCACATCCGTTATTTCAGAAAATTGTTAACTAAATGTCCGATTCCGTCTATTAGTCCTCGGCGTGTTCGTGACGCCGTTCCTATTATTTGATGTACGTACTCGAGATTTACAGAAATCTGTTGTAATTCCTTGCGCGATATGTTGTAAAATTGGTTACAAAATTTGTTAAGTCTGAGGTTAGTTATGTCGGTACATTGTTTCATCGTTTCTGTGAGCGCATTTTGTATTTTGGCGATACGAATAGGTAGCGGTGTTATATCTATGTGGATGACTAATTTCCAAGTACTTCTATAGATATGTAGGTTACCGAGATCTTCAAAATAGATGCCTGATGGTCTGTGAACCTTTGAATGTTCACGGCTTCGTCAGGTGGTGTCCCGTGCGTTATTCTTATGATTAAAAGTGAGACTCTGCAAAGTGGAATACGAGCCGTTGATCGCTATTGTGTAATGATCTATTAGACTAAAAGCTTAACGTATGCTGCAGTACTTTGTATTTATTCTTAACTTATTGATACGGCCGCCTCTAAAGTAATCTTATGATTTTCAGTAGTATTAGTCTACGAAGTGTTTTAGACGGTTAGTGTGGATTCGTAGAGATCTGCGTCCTTTTTTTATTGTGTAGTTTTCGTTAGCGTGTGTTTGTATTACCGTGTATGGGCCTATCCAACTCGGTGTCAATTTTTTTGTTCGCCCCCGTCTGACTGTGTCGTCGCGTAACAGTACTCGATCGCCTGGTTTGAATTTGATATCTGTCGCTCTTTTGTCGTAGTGTTGTTTAGAGCGTAGTTTTTGGTTGTTTATGGTGTCCCGCGCTATTATATTCGTTGATCGTAATCGTTGTTTTAGTTCGTGAGCGTAACGATCGTAGGTATAATCGGGTTGCGGCGCGAGTTTGGGCGAGGTCGGTAGTTCAGCTTGTCTGCCAACACGAGTTCGTAAGGGGTATAGCCTGTCGCTGTATGAGGCGTTGTATTATATGTAAACATTGCATAAAAAAGCCATTCATCCCAATTCGACTGATCATCATTGACGAAATTTTTTAGGTATTCCGCTAGTGTCCTATGGCTTCTTTCCAGTGCACCGTTTGATTCTGGATGATATGCCGTTGTCTGTATTTTATCTATTCTAAGCAGTTTGCACGTGTCTTTGAATATTTGGCTAAGGAAGTTAGTTCCTTGATCTGTAATTAATTTTTTGGGTATACCGTATTCGCACACTATTTTGGTTACGAATTCCTTGGCTATGGTGTTTGCTTCCTGGTCTGGTAAGGGTATCGCCTTACTAAATTTTGTTAGCAGATCTTGGAATGTTAGTACGTATTTGTTTCGGTTGTTACTCTCCGGTAATGGTCCTACTATGTCTAGCGCGCATTTTTCAAAAGGTGCTGATGGTGTATCCGTAATTATCATAGGGGCTTTGTTTGTTTTGCGCAACTTATTTTTTTGACATTTTTCGCATTTCGAAATGTAATTTTCTACATCTTGTCTTAATCCTGGCCATGAGTGTTTTAGTTGTATGCGTTTTATAGTTCGCTTCATACCTACATGCCCACCTAATGGGGTGTCGTGATATTCGTATAATATTCGTTTCTTTTCTTCTTCTGTGTAGTTATCCTTGTTCGCGGCCGTTGTATCGTCTTCGTCTGTTTCCGAAGGTTCTAATTCGTTCTTCTCTTTTATATCGTCTTCGTCTGAGCTATTTGATGCCGTCTGTGGGTCATCTGCTGGTGGTGTCTTTCTTGGCCTTCCACGTCCGCGTTTGATAACATACATTCTGCTAAGTGCGTCAGCGTTTTGGTTTGACTTCCCTTCCTTGTAGCGTATCTCGTAGTCGTATTCTTCTAACTTTAGTCTCCACCTAATTAATCTAGAGCCCGGATCTTTTACGTTAAATAACCATGTGAGGGGTTTGTGATCTGTAACGATCGTGAATTTAGTTCCATATAAGTAAGGCCGGAAATGCTGGGTTGCCCATACTATGGCTAGTAGCTCCTTTTCCGTTGTGCTGTAGTTAATTTCGGCTTTATTAAGTATTCTACTTGCATAAGCTATTGGTAGGTCCTTTGCCTGTTGCTGTTGTGATAATATCGCACCTATGGCTTTGCCCGACGCATCTGTTGTTAACGTAAACGCTTTAGAAAAATCCGGGTATTGTAGCAATGGTGCCGATGTCAGTTTTTCCTTTAATATCTGGAAGGCTTCTTGTTCTTGATCAGTCCATCTGAATTCTGCATCCTTTTTTAATAATTGAGTGAGTGGTTTTGCCATACTTGAAAAATTTTCTATGAATTTTCTGTAATAACCTGCTAACCCTAGGAAGGATTGTAGGTCTTTCGCTTTCTTAGGTACAGGGTAATTTTTTACTACCTCCAATTTCGATGGGTCTGGTTTAATGCCGTCTTCGGTGATGACGTGGCCCAGATAAATTGTTTCTTTACGCAGGAATTGGCATTTGTTTGGTTGCAATTTCAAACCGCTTTTCCTTATTCTTTCTAAAATTTGTGCCAATCTTTCCTGATGTTCTTTGAGTGACCGTCCGTGAATGACTATATCGTCTATGTATACGAAGCATTTTATTCCACGTAGTCCTCCTAATAGGGCTTCCATGGTTCTTTGAAAAGTAGGGGGAGCGCCTTTAAGACCAAACGGCATACGTTTGTATTCGTAGTGTCCGTATGAAGTTATACGAGAGGTCATAACCCTGAGGGGTATAGGAAGCACGGAAATCCCTACCGTCTGTAAAATAGAGCTTAACGTGAAAATAGGTACAAAGTTCGTTATGCACCCTTACCACGTAGTTAAAGACGATTTTCCTTTACAAGTCGACGGGATATTAGGATACGATTTCATAACTAAATACAAGGCAATAATTAAACCAGGAGTACGTGTAGAAATTTTAGACACACATTGGCCATTAGTTCGGGATGAGGAGATTACCATCCAACCACGAACCGAGACAATTATTCGAGCACGCACGAAAGAACTCGGAGACGGACTAGTAGAGAAACAAATGATAGAACCGGGTATATACATAGGAAATTGTTTGACAAGCTCCGACAATGGCACGTGCCCGATACCTATAATAAACATGACGACTCGTGCTATTCAGTTGCCGCCTCCGACGGTGCAACTGGAGACGTTCTCGGCATCGCCAGATACTGACCTACGCGACGACAGCGGCAGCAATGACTGTGTCAGCAAGGCATCGTATAACATCCGCGTATTGACCGGGAAAGATAGAATGAGGGCCCTACGCGACAATATCAAAACGGAACACCTAAACGAAGAAGAAAAAGCGAGTTTAGTGGAACTATGCGAAAAATATAACGACATTTTCTATTTAGAAGGAGACAAATTAGGATTCGCGGACAAAGTAAAGCACAGAATACGATTGATACCGGGCGCGAAGCCAGTAAATGTGAAACCGTATAGACTACCACAAGTACACAAGGAGGAAGTGGATAAACAGGTCAAAGAAATGATTGAGCAAGGAATAATAGGGCACAGTACGAGCGAATGGAACGCCCCATTGTTAGTAGTATCTAAATAGCCCGACGAATCAGGAAAAAGGAGATACAGAGTAGTAGTCGATTTTCGAAAGTTAAACGAGATAACAGTAGGAGACTCATTCCCCCTTTTTTTTTTTTTTTTTTTTTTTTTAATTGGGGAAAATCCGATTAATGGATAACCATCCTTGCCGCCGAAGGTAAGGATGACCAATGTCGGTCTCGGTATAATTGTTACCGACTAACAACCCCAATAGTCGTCCCTAGACATTTACTGCAGGCACCCAGGATCGCGTTAGTACTCAACTGGGCCCCCGCTGTCCCTTAATGAGACATCCCCTGGCAACCCCCCCTTAGCAACCGGACGAGCAGCCGACGACCGGGCTTCTCGTCCCCCTTCCCATGGGTCGCCCGTTGGAAGAGCTCGAGTTCGGCTCGAACTCCCCCTGCGACCCCCGGCGACCTCCGTCACCGAACCCTTCCACTGCCGAAACAGCGTCAGGACGAGGAGGAAGGCCGCAGCTCGCGTTGAGACGCGATTTCACACACCCTCGGAACCCATCTCCCCTCCTGTGAAGACTCATTCCCCCTACCGAACATATCAGAAATACTCGACCAACTAGGAGGAGCAAAATAGAGAGCCCGAGGATTGCGAGAAGACAGCGTTCTCTACTTCATACGGACACCACAGATCAAATATTGTTACCTTTTTGTACTTAAATCTTGGAGTAATTTTTTACCTGCAACATTAAACAATGCAAGTTAAAAGTTCAAGAAACCATAGATTTAGAAAATAAAATTATGTAAACACGTGTTATTTTATTACACTGTGACAGGTGATGTTATGCCATATTACTTATTAACTGATAGATCCGTATAGATAAGTATAAATAATAGACTTACGAGAGCAAAAATGATAAATATTGATAAAAATATATTCACAAAATGCTTAGCAGCAATACAAAGTACGCTAATAAATGGAATAGTGTTAGAGATAGATATACAAAATAGATATACGCATTGGCAAATAAGGAAGATGTTTAATCACTAATAAATTCAAATAGAGCATCACCATGTATTATTCTTGATTTTCGTTTCGTACTGTCTTGAAGAATCGCCCATTAAATTGTCTCCCACAGGTTGCCGATATATATGTATGGCTTGGACTAGACCGAACCAGCGCTTTTCTCGTAAACAGTAACTATTCCACAAAAGTGGCGGTAGAAATACTGCACCACATCTTAGTGGCAACATGATGACCTAAAACAATTTAGCAAGAATTAATATACGTAGCTATTATTTTATGTATATAAATAAAGTTCAATATAACAATATAATTATTTTACAATATATAACAAATACACAGGATGAAAAGTGATTATGTGTCTATAAAAAAGCAAGTACTGTTTTAAAACAAATTGCATAAAGCACGATCATATCCGTAACGTATAAAATTAAGTTATTAATACTTTTTATCAGAGAATATAATACTTTTCAAGATCACAAGTTACATGTTACTCACCGTCAACACATTTGCTGGCATTAATCAGGACGTGACCGTGTTCAAATGAAAATAGTTCAGCTAATATTTCTGCTTCGTACACCACATGTAAAAGATAAATTTGAAAAACCACAAAGCATCGTATTCATTCCTAACAAAAATGATTATATTTTATAGGCAGAATATAGTTATTTAAATTATCATTTTTACACAGAATTATTCAGGAGCCGGGAAAGCAATTCTACACATCTGATAATTTTGCGGTACTTCGCTCTTTGTTGTCACTATTTTAATTCACAATCAAATTAATTTCAAAAATTGAACAATGCATGCATTCCGTTTGATGAATTAGATTTGCATTTAATTATTGTACTCTTCTCTCATAAACATTATATTTCAATAAAGACATTATCGAAGTAATATTACGAGTAAAAGCAATATAACCTAAAATTTATTACACACTCTAAAAACCATCCATTTCAACACATCAAATATTAATTGGTCTCGGTACAATCGACAGACCCATCACAAGAATTCCAACACATAGTTTTGGCGTTTCAGATCAAACGCACATAACACGAAATTATCAAAACTTGGCCGCGATTCCACGTATGTCCCACTTGCAGAGAGCGATGTTTACATTACATTCAAATGCCATGATACAGATTGTTTACTTTATAAACAAGTACTTATCACTAAAAATCCTTTACAAAACACAAAATGAAATAAAAACAGAACTGTTTAGCGTCGAGTTTACTATATCAGCACTTTTTATCATTATAGAATCTTATGTAAATATCTAAACACATGTTATAATTTTTCAAGTATAATTAAATTCTACGCAGCACTGATTAATTAATCTTTCCCTTACTTAATTCAATCATTGAAATGGACAAATTACACAGCAGTTATGGCAATTTAAAATACATGAATTATAGCTCAACCGCAAGATTTACTTGTCACTGTATATTATGTAGTTAAAATGAATAAGAAAAGTGATTATGTGTCTATAAAAAAGCAATTACATAGAATTGGGGAAATTCAATCTCTGTTTACATTTATCAATCTAAAAGCTGCAGTGACATTACACGCTGATAAACTGTTTTAAAACAAATTGCATAAAGCACGATCATATCCGTAACGTATAAAATTAAGTTATAATGCTTTTTCTCAGAGAATATAATACTTTTCAAGATCACAAGTTACATGTTACTCACCGTCAACACATTTGCTTGCATTAATCAGGACGTGACCGTGTTCAAATGAAAATAGTTCAGCTAATATTTCTGCTTCGTACACCACATGTAAAAGATAAATTTGAAAAATCACAAAGTATCGTATTCATTCCTACCAAAAATGATTATATTTTATAGGCAGAATATACTTATTTAAATTATCATTTTTACACAGAATTATTCAGGAGCAGGGAAAGCAATTCTACACATCTGATAATTTTGCGGTACTTCGCTCTTTGTTGTCACTATTTTAATTCACGATCAAATTAATTTCAAAAATTGAACAATGCATGCATTCCGTTTGATAAATTAGATTTGCATTTAATTATTGTACTCTTCTTTCATAAACATTATATTTCAATAAAGACATTATCGAAGTAATATTACGAGTAAAAGCAATATAACCTAAAATTTATTACACACTCTAAAAACCATCCATTTCAACACATCAAATATTAATTGGTCTCGGTACAATCGACAGACCCATCACAAGAATTCCAACACATAGTTTTGGCGCTTCAGATCAAACGCACATAACACGAAATTATCAAAACTTGGCCGCGATTCCACGTATGTCCCACTTGCAGAGAGCGATGTTTACATTACATTCAAATGCCATGATACAGATTGTTTACTTTATAAACAAGTACTTATCACTAAAAATCCTTTACAAAACACAAAATGAAATAAAAACAGAACTGTTTAGCGTCGAGTTTACTATATCAGCACTTTTTATCATTATAGAATCTTATGTAAATATCTAAACACATGTTATAATTTTTCAAGTATAATTAAATTCTACGCAGCACTGATTAATTAATCTTTCCCTTACTTAATTCAATCATTGAAATGGACAAATTACACAGCAGTTATGGCAATTTAAAATACATGAATTATAGCTCAACCGCAAGATTTACTTGTCACTGTATATTATGTAGTTAAAATGAATAAGAAAAGTGATTATGTGTCTATAAAAAAGCAATTACATAGAATTGGGGAAATTCAATCTCTGTTTACATTTATCAATCTAAAAGCTGCAGTGACATTACACGCTGATAAACTGTTTTAAAACAAATTGCATAAAGCACGATCATATCCGTAACGTATAAAATTAAGTTATAATGCTTTTTCTCAGAGAATATAATACTTTTCAAGATCACAAGTTACATGTTACTCACCGTCAACACATTTGCTTGCATTAATCAGGACGTGACCGTGTTCAAATGAAAATAGTTCAGCTAATATTTCTGCTTCGTACACCACATGTAAAAGATAAATTTGAAAAATCACAAAGTATCGTATTCATTCCTACCAAAAATGATTATATTTTATAGGCAGAATATACTTATTTAAATTATCATTTTTACACAGAATTATTCAGGAGCCGGGAAAGCAATTCTACACATCTGATAATTTTGCAGTACTTCGCTCTTTGTTGTCACTATTTTAATTCACGATCAAATTAATTTCAAAAATTGAACAATGCATGCATTCCGTTTGATGAATTAGATTTGCATTTAATTATTGTACTCTTCTTTCATAAACATTATATTTCAATAAAGACATTATCGAAGTAATATTACGAGTAAAAGCAATATAACCTAAAATTTATTACACACTCTAAAAACCATCCATTTCAACACATCAAATATTAATTGGTCTCGGTACAATCGACAGACCCATCACAAGAATTCCAACACATAGTTTTGGCGCTTCAGATCAAACGCACATAACACGAAATTGTCAAAACTTGGCCGCGATTCCACGTATGTCCCACTTGCAGAGAGCGATGTTTACATTACATTCAAATGCCATGATACAGATTGTTTACTTTATAAACAAGTACTTATCACTAAAAATCCTTTACAAAACACAAAATGAAATAAAAACAGAACTGTTTAGCGTCGAGTTTACTATATCAGCACTTTTTATCATTATAGAATCTTATGTAAATATCTAAACACATGTTATAATTTTTCAAGTATAATTAAATTCTACGCAGCACTGATTAATTAATCTTTCCTTTACTTAATTGAATCATTGAAATGGACAAATTCCACAGCAGTTATGGCAATTTAAAATACATGAATTATAGCTCAACCGCAAGATTTACTTGTCACTGTATATTATGTAGTTAAAATGAATAAGAAAAGTGATTATGTAACTATAAAAAAGCAATTACATAGAATTGGGGAAATTCAATCTCTGTTTACATTTATCATTCTAAAAGCTGCAGTGACATTACACGCTGATAAACTGTTTTAAAACAAATTGCATAAAGCACGATCATATCCGTAACGTATAAAATTAAGTTATAATGCTTTTTCTCAGAGAATATAATACTTTTCAAGATCACAAGTTACATGTTACTCACCGTCAACACATTTGCTTGCATTAATCAGGACGTGACCGTGTTCAAATGAAAATAGTTCAGCTAATATTTCTGCTTCGTACACCACATGTAAAAGATAAATTTGAAAAATCACAAAGTATCGTATTCATTCCTACCAAAAATGATTATATTTTATAGGCAGAATATACTTATTTAAATTATCATTTTTACACAGAATTATTCAGGAGCAGGGAAAGCAATTCTACACATCTGATAATTTTGCGGTACTTCGCTCTTTGTTGTCACTATTTTAATTCACGATCAAATTAATTTCAAAAATTGAACAATGCATGCATTCCGTTTGATAAATTAGATTTGCATTTAATTATTGTACTCTTCTTTCATAAACATTATATTTCAATAAAGACATTATCGAAGTAATATTACGAGTAAAAGCAATATAACCTAAAATTTATTACACACTCTAAAAACCATCCATTTCAACACATCAAATATTAATTGGTCTCGGTACAATCGACAGACCCATCACAAGAATTCCAACACATAGTTTTGGCGCTTCAGATCAAACGCACATAACACGAAATTGTCAAAACTTGGCCGCGATTCCACGTATGTCCCACTTGCAGAGAGCGATGTTTACATTACATTCAAATGCCATGATACAGATTGTTTACTTTATAAACAAGTACTTATCACTAAAAATCCTTTACAAAACACAAAATGAAATAAAAACAGAACTGTTTAGCGTCGAGTTTACTATATCAGCACTTTTTATCATTATAGAATCTTATGTAAATATCTAAACACATGTTATAATTTTTCAAGTATAATTAAATTCTACGCAGCACTGATTAATTAATCTTTCCTTTACTTAATTCAATCATTGAAATGGACAAATTCCACAGCAGTTATGGCAATTTAAAATACATGAATTATAGCTCAACCGCAAGATTTACTTGTCACTGTGTATTATGTAGTTAAAATGAATAAGAAAAGTGTAGGGAGAAGTCGTCTTCGAGCGACGAGAATTCCGTCGAATGTCGCGTCGCTAGAAACGATAGCGACGCGACGATTCGATATTTGTTATTATGTTTATCGATTGCGTTATTCAAATTATAATATACGATTTTGTTGATTCCGGTACGACGTGTGAAACCGAAAAGACGTGTGTGATCTCAGACGGAGATTCAAACGGGATAATTTAATTAATTGTATTTCATTTAATTCATTATACTTCAAGTTACGTATTAAATTAATTTGTGTTTAAACCGTATTATTCTTTCGACGACTTAAATCCTACATTTTTGGGGGCTCGTCCTAAAGTCTGTGCGTGCAACGACGATTCAGTGCGCCGAAAATTGTGATCGAAATATTACGGAAGTACATACGCGATGTCGTCTCGAGATTTAAACGCGCTTTCACTCGCAGAACTAAAGGATATTCTGCGAAATGAGGGTCTACAGACGTCCGGAACGAAGTCGGTACTTGTGGCGAGATTGATTGAACACGATCCATCATGTCAATGGGCCTACCGCGGTCAGACGGACACGGTAAACGAAAATGCGGGTGGAGACGTGAGCGAGAATCATCCTACGGGAAATTCGGCGAGAAGTGACGATGCAGAGGACGTTCGGCGCGAGATAAGCCTTTTAAACAGAGAAAGAGAAATAGCAGAGAAAGAACTGGAGTTGACGAGACGCGAACTTGCATTAATGCAAGAAACACGACGTTCGAGCGGACGAGAACATACGAATCCGAGAGAAGAAAACACACACGGACGAGTTGGTGTTAAAACTGTCGCCGAGCTGCTCGCGTACTTCGATGGAAAGTCGGAGGACTATCCAACGTGGGTGAAGCAAATAAACGTGTTACGAAGAACGTATAAATTGAATGATGATGAGACAAAAGTGTTAATAGGAATGCGCGTACGGGGAAAAGCGAGAGATTGGGTTCACTCGCGTTCGGAATACATCGAACTGCTTGCCGACGATCTGCTCTCGAAGTTCGAACAGATGTTCTACCACAGGCCAAGCAACATTCTGCTGCGCGACCGATTACGAGAACGAGTGTGGAAGAAGAACGAGTCTTTTGAGGACTATTTCCACGATAAAATTATAAAGGCGAACCGTGTACCGATAGACGACGAAGTTGAGCTAGTCGACCACATCATCGAGGGCATTCCAGACAGATCTCTAAGGTCGCAGGCGAAGATGCATTGTTTCAAGACTCCAGAAGCATTGCTGGTAGCATTCGAACAGTTGATGCTTCCTTCAACGAGCTTCGCGGGAAATTCGTTCATCGACGAGCGGAGGAGGCTACCAACAACCCAACAGGATAGGGAAGCGTTCCGGAAGGACAAACCGAGGAGGTGCTTCAACTGCAACAATGAGGGTCATCTCAGTGCAGACTGTCCGGCAAAGTCTCGCGGTCCCAAATGTTTTCGGTGCGGCCAACATGGACACCATGCGTCGAACTGCCCAAAGCAAGAAAGCGGCGCCGAAAAAGCGGTGAATTTAATAACGCGATTTGCCTCGACTCAATCCTGTAAAGCGGTGAGAGTGAACAATGTAGAACTAATGTCCATAATAGATACCGCGAGTGATCTAACACTGATGAGCGCGTCTTCTTTCGTAAGAATAGGAGCACCATGCTTGCAGGTTAGCGGAACAACTTTTGCGGGCGTCGGGTCAAACGGTCATAAGACGTTAGGCAAATTTGTAACCAGCGTTTTTATCGACGAATACGCGTATGAAATTGAATTCCACGTAGTTTCCGACGTTTTACTAAAATACGATTTACTTCTAGGCACAGACTTTTTAAATACAGTTAGGTTAGTAAGAAACGGCCGAGAGGTATCGATCGAGAAAATTCGGGAAAACCCTATCGCGGGTGAACGCGTTGATGATAGTATGCCGGAAGTTTTTCGGATTGTATGCGAGCGTGACGACATAGATATAGCAAATATAGGGGTTACCAACGAAGAAAAGATTCAGATCCTGCAGACAAACCTGAAGAGTCTGACCACTGAGATGAAACAGAAGGAGCAGATGATGGAAACGAAGATGAAGGACATGCAGAAGACGTTGAAGAGTAGCGAAGCCTTAATTGCTGAGGTCGAGAAGCACAGGGACAGCTACGAAACACGATTGTTCGAATTGAAAGAGAAGATAAGCGCGAAGGATAACAAGACAATGAACATGATCAAACAGCTATTTGAGAAGCTAGACTCTGTCACCTGGGAGTGCGGTCTGGAAAAAGTGAAAAAACAACATGTCAAGGATACGCTGAACGAAACGGAGGAAGAGGAGACCGCTCTGTATCAAAAGCACGAGGAGGGCGTCCTCACAGCCAACAAACGGACGCATGTCGGTCCCGACCTGAAGCTCACCACGAAGTATTTGGGCCGTAGGCTTCATGAAACCAGGAGCCGGCACAGACGACGACAATATCAACGACGAAGAGGAAGAATAAAGAGTATGCGCAGTCTCTGAGGGCAGAGACTAGTGTCGGATGGCCGAGTGTAGGGAGAAGTCGTCTTCGAGCGACGAGAATTCCGTCGAATGTCGCGTCGCTAGAAACGATAGCGACGCGACGATTCGATATTTGTTATTATGTTTATCGATTGCGTTATTCAAATTATAATATACGATTTTGTTGATTCCGGTACGACGTGTGAAACCGAAAAGACGTGTGTGATCTCAGACGGAGATTCAAACGGGATAATTTAATTAATTGTATTTCATTTAATTCATTATACTTCAAGTTACGTATTAAATTAATTTGTGTTTAAACCGTATTATTCTTTCGACGACTTAAATCCTACAAAAGTGATTATGTGTCTATAAAAAAGCAATTACATAGAATTGGGGAAATTCAATCTCTGTTTACATTTATCATTCTAAAAGCTGCAGTGACATTACACGCTGATAAACTGTTTTAAAACAAATTGCATAAAGCACGATCATATCCGTAACGTATAAAATTAAGTTATAATGCTTTTTCTCAGAGAATATAATACTTTTCAAGATCACAAGTTACATGTTACTCACCGTCAACACATTTGCTTGCATTAATCAGGACGTGACCGTGTTCAAATGAAAATAGTTCAGCTAATATTTCTGCTTCGTACACCACATGTAAAAGATAAATTTGAAAAATCACAAAGTATCGTATTCATTCCTACCAAAAATGATTATATTTTATAGGCAGAATATACTTATTTAAATTATCATTTTTACACAGAATTATTCAGGAGCAGGGAAAGCAATTCTACACATCTGATAATTTTGCGGTACTTCGCTCTTTGTTGTCACTATTTTAATTCACGATCAAATTAATTTCAAAAATTGAACAATGCATGCATTCCGTTTGATAAATTAGATTTGCATTTAATTATTGTACTCTTCTTTCATAAACATTATCTATATATATAAAAATGAAGTGCTGACTCACTCACCTATCAACGCCCAGGCTAAACCCTTGGCCCTAGAAAGCTGAAATTTTGCATAGAGGTTTCCTTTATGATCTATACAAGAGATAAGAAAGGATATTTCGAAATTCAACCCCTAAGGGGGTGAAAGGGGTTTGCAACGTTTGTATGAGGAATATTTTATTTGTGGTCGGATTTGCTTGATACTTGGTCTTAATGCTCTTTGATATAATTAATCAAACACCTATTTCGGCGTTTTTAAAAATTCAACCCCTAAGGGGGTGAAAGGGGGTTGCAACGTTTGTATGAGGAATATTTTATTTGTGGTCGGATTGCTTGATACTTGGTCTTAATGCTCTTTGATACAAATAATCAAACACCTATTTGGGCATTTTTAAAAATTCAACCCCTAAGGGGGTGAAAGGGGGTTGCAACGTTTGTATGAGGAATATTTTATTTGTGGTCGGATTTGCTTGATACTTGGTCTTAATGCTCTTTGATATAATTAATCAAACACCTATTTCGGCGTTTTTAAAAATTCAACCCCTAAGGGGGTGCATACCCTACATGCTTTCGGTTGAGCCTTTTTGCGATAGGTACACCGTTCCCGAGATACAGCCATTTTCCGCCGCGAGAGGGCCGTGGCGACGTACCGAGTTTCTCGCAAGCAGTGTCGCGCGGGCTAACCGTTCCAGAGATACTGCCATCTTCCGCCGCGAGAGGGCCGCGACGACGTAGCGAGTTTCTCGCAAGCAAAGTGTTGCGCGGGATGTATTAATATGCGTAGCTATTTTTCTTATTCCTACTCAGACTAAGACTTATTATTCTTATTCGACTAAACCGTTGCTTCACACCATTGCTTCACAGTTACCCATACACAATGACTGTTGAATTATTGAAAATTAATGGTACTATGGTTCCTCACACCGTAGTTCCTATAATTGGAGATGGGGCCTGTTTGTTTCGGGCCATCTCCTACATATTGTATAACATACAGGTGATGGCCAGAGAAGTACGCGAGGAAATCGTTAGCCATGTGGTGGCCAACTGGGACGAGTTTGCCATTATGTCCCACGACAGTAACGGGAACAATTACTCCAGTGCCGTTGAATACTGCATTGACATGTCACGCCCTTTTACTTATGGTGGTTTGTGTGAGCTGAAAGCGGCAGGGCAACTCTTTCCATGGATCTTTGAAGTTTACCGTAACGGTGAGCTGTACGTAAATTTTGGTACTGCAGGTAATCACGTGGGACGTCTACGCTTTTCACATGATCTGTCATGTGGCCATTTCGATGTGTACGTAAATAAAGTGACTACTATGTCACCGCCGACATCAGAACCATATTGTGACTCATCTCTTTATGTTACCGTTTCTACCAAATGTCATAAAAAACGTCGTGCCAGATGCATCGACGCTATTCGGAAGAAACAACGTCAAAACGCTTATAGAAATTATGCGAAAAAACACCCAGAGGTGAACAGAAAAGCTGTGGCTAGGTACCAACAAGCTCACCCAGAGGTGAACAGAAAAGCTGTGGCTAGGTACCAACAAGCTCACCCTGAGGTGCACAGGACCTCACAGTCTCGATATAAACAAAATCGAGTAGAACTGAAGGAACGTTCTTGGAAAATCAAGGCTCACTCCGGCATGGCATATAATATCGATACAGATTATGAAAACGACAGTACCATGGCTTTGGGTTCCATGACCAACAAGTGTCGGTGGTGCAATGCACTCAAGTGGAAGGAGGAGGCACCCGGCATGTGCTGTAGCGCTGGAAAGGTGCAGCTCCCGCCTTATGAAGAGCTACCCGAGCCTCTCTACAGCTTGATAATGAATATACATCCAGAACATGATCATTTCATGAACGTTATTCGTAAATATAATAGTTGCTTTCAAATGACCTCATTCGGAGCTAAACAGATAATAAAGGACGGTTTTATGCCAACTTTTAAGGTTCAGGGCCAGGTATACCACTTGGTTGGGAGTTTGTTGCCAGCACCTCAAAATGAACCACAATACTTACAAATATATTTTGTTGGCGAAGACGACAGAGAAGTACAATTAAGGTGCAGTAACGTTCCATATGTAAAACATGACTTAGTCAGACAACTACAAGGAATGCTGCATACGTTTAATGCTTATGTGAGAGATTTGAAAGTCGCCCTAGACAAGGTGCCTGCAACGTCTAAAACATTCAAAGTAGCTATTAATGCTGAGAGGAAGCCACCGGACAGCCACAGGGGTCGCTTCAATGTACCTACGTCAAATGAGGTGGCCTTAGTAATGGTTGGTCAGCAATTTGAGAAACGAGACATTATCCTTGAGAGCCACGATAACTCATTAAAACGCATTAGTGAAATCCACCGTTCATACGACGCCCTGCAGTATCCGCTTTTGTTTTGCCGTGGCGAGGATGGGTACTCCATTTCTTTACCTCAGCGTGATCCTCAGACCAATCAAACACTTAAAAAGACAGTCTCCGCTGCGAGTTTCTATTCTTTTCGTATAATGATTAGAGAAAGAGAAGATAATCACCTGGTGTATTTTCGTTCGCTTTTTAGTCAGTTTTTAGTAGACATGTATGCCAAAATAGAAACGGAAAGGTTGATGTATATCAGAAAAAACCAGGCGCAGCTGAGGGCTGACAGTTACATACACTTGCGGGATGCTATAGGGAGACAGGACGTTGATGTTGAGCAGCTTGGTCAAAAGGTGGTGCTCCCGTCATCTTTTACCGGGGGACCACGTTATATGCACGAGCGTACACAAGACGCTATGACATACGTGCGTCAATACGGCCGTCCTGACCTCTTTATCACATTTACGTGTAACCCCAGATGGAAAGACATCACTGATATGCTTTTACCTGGTCAAAAGTCACATGATCGCCATGACATTATAGCCAGAGTATTCCACCTTAAGGTGAAAAAGATGATGGTCCTTCTAACCAAAGGCAATCTGTTTGGAGCGATGCAATGCTTTATATACTCCGTGGAATGGCAAAAACGGGGTCTCCCCCACATTCACATCTTGCTATGGCTACAGCAGCGTATCACGCCAGATAAGATCGACAATGTTATTAGTGCTGAAATACCTGATCCTGAGCAAGACCCTCTTCTCTATGATATTGTAAAGTCCAACATGATACATGGCCCTTGCGGTAGTTTAAATCACAAATCGCCCTGCATGAAAGATGGTCGTTGCAGTAAGAGGTATCCTCGACCACTTCTCAAGGACACACAGACAGGAGACGATGGATATCCGCAATATAGGAGGAGGTCTCCAGCTGACGGTGGTTACACAATAAAAAATAAAGAAATTGAGTTGGACAGCCGCTGGGTGGTGCCTTACAATCCTGTCCTGTTACGTACTTTCAATGCTCATATTAATGTGGAGTACTGCAACTCTGTTAAGGCCATCAAATATATTTGTAAGTACGTGAACAAGGGTAGTGATCAAGCGGCCTTTACTATAGAGAATGAGAAAGATGAGGTGAAAATCTACGAAAGCGGCCGGTACATAAGCAGTTCCGAAGCAGTTTGGAGGATCTTAAGCTTTCCAATTCATGAAAGATTCCCCCCCGTGTTACATCTCGCTGTTCATCTTGAAAACGGCCAGCGTGTATACTTCAACCCCAGAAACCTGTCAGATAAAATAAACAGTCCACCTCAGACAACGCTGTTAGCTTTTTTTGAAATCTGCAAAACGGACAATTATGCTAGAACGCTGCTGTACTCTGAAGTATCTTCTTACTTTGTCTGGAACAACAAAAAATTTTCTAGAAGAAAAAGGGGGAAAGATGTAGAGGGTTGGCCCGGAGTGAAAAAAGAGCACGTTCTGGGTAGGGTCTATACCATTCATCCAAACAATACCGAGTGCTACCACCTACGCCTGTTGCTCCATGAGGTTAGAGGACCGACATCTTTTGAGGACTTAAAGACTGTGAATGGTATCCTGCATCCAACATTTCAGTCTGCATGCAAGACTATTGGATTGCTTGAAGACGACAAGCATTGGGACACTACTTTAGAGGAAGCTGCATTGTGCGATTCTCCTTTGAAGCTGCGAGAGCTATTTACAATAATGTTAGTTTTCTGTCAACTCTCTGATCCTTTAAGCCTTTGGGAGAAATACAAAGATAGTCTGTCGGAAGACATTAAACGACAACTGGAGAGAGAATTGCAAGATAATGCGCAACTGCTCATAGACGAGGTGTACAACAGATGCTTGATGTTGATCGAGGATGCAGTGTTAGCTCAAGCAGGACAAAACTTGACACAGTACGGATTGCCTCAGCCAAAAAGATCTGCAGCAACTTTCGGTAATCTAGAATATCTGAGGGAGATTAATTATGACCCCGGTGTGCTGAGAGAGGTGGTGTCGTCTAATGAGGAGTTACTGACGGATGAACAGCTTTACGTTTATCAGCAGATACTTAGCAATATTGAGAAAGGAATTGGCAAAATATTTTTTCTGGATGCTCCTGGTGGCACTGGAAAAACCTTCCTTATCAATTTGCTATTGGCGAAAGTAAGGAGTAATCGTGGGATCGCCATAGCTGTCGCATCGTCAGGAATCGCAGCAACATTGTTAGAGGGAGGCAAGACAGCTCACGCTGCCTTCAAGCTGCCGTTAAATCTCATCTATGTCGAAACTCCACTCTGCAACATTTCAAAACAGAGTAATACGGCTCAAGTGCTGCGCGATTGTAAACTTATAGTTTGGGATGAAAGCACAATGGCGCATAAAGGGGGTTTCGAAGCACTAAACAGAACTCTAAAAGATATCAGAGGGAACGATGACATGATGGGTGGAGTCACCGTGTTGTTAGCTGGAGACTTTCGTCAGACTCTGCCGATAGTGCCGAGGGGAACTCGAGCAGACGAAGTGAAGGCTTGCATTAAGGCCTCAAATCTTTGGCCATTAATAAAAAAACTCTACCTTAAGAAAAACATGCGGGTGCACTTAAAGGGCGATGTTTTCGCTGGAGAATTCTCCAATCTCCTTCTTAAAATAGGAAACGGAGAATATCCGGAAACTGAGGGCAAGATTCAAATTCCACCAAATCTTGCGTCAGTTGTGTCGACAGTTGACGACTTAATAGCCCGAATATATCCAGATGTCCACAACCTACACAGCAAGTCAACAGAGTGGCTGGAGGAACGTGCGATTCTGACACCTAAGAACGATCAGGCTTCAGTCATTAATGACACTTTATTGAAGTCGTTCGCAGGTGCAGACCGCCAATACAAATCTGTGGACACTGTAATGCACACAGATAATGCTATATACTATCCTGTGGAGTTCCTAAATACACTCAACCCACCTGGTCTACCGTCTCACGAACTTATCCTCAAAGTGGGAGCTCCAGTAATGCTACTGCGAAATCTCAATCCGCCCAAGTTGTGCAATGGGACCCGGTTGCGTGTGAAAGCCTTACATAGAAACGTGGTAGAGGCCATTGTATTTACTGGCTGTGCTCGAGGTGAATCGGTGTATATACCGCGGATACCACTCATACCGTCGGAGTACCCATTCGAATTTAAAAGGCTGCAGTTCCCCCTTAAGGTCTGTTTCGCAATGACAATTAATAAGTCTCAGGGTCAGTCGCTGAAAACAGCAGGAATTGATCTTAGGAAAGACTGTTTCTCGCACGGCCAGTTTTACGTGGCCTGCTCGAGAGTGAGCTCACCTAGCAGCCTGGTCGTGTTAACATATGAAGGCAAAACCTCTAATGTAGTATATAAGGAGGTACTTTAAGCATAATCATAACCCTTAGATATGTCGTGGTTTTTCAGGAATCAACTCCTTATAAATTCGATTCAAACTTATATTCAATGTAGTATATAAGGAGGTACTTTAAGCATAATCATAACCCTTAGATACGTCGTGGTTTTTCAAGAATCAACTCCTTATAAATTCGATTCAAACTTATATTCAACAAATGCAGCGAAATGGTGTAAATAAGCCTAAAATCGTTATGGATGTCGCTATTGAGGTTTATTAGGGCGTTAATTACGAAAATGGCGACATGACATAAAATTAAAACTCAATAGGGGTGAATGAGGGGTTAAAAGGTTTTATGGAGAAAAAATATCAATTTCCGAAGGGATTAAACGGAACGCGCGAGAGAGAGGCAGAGAGAGAGAGAGAGAGAGAGAGACAAACAGACAGTGAAAGAGATTGAGATAGAACTACAGAGCAACGCGAAATGAAATTGAACGAAATAGATTATCACAAACACGTTCAGCAAGTACATGCTTTTAAAAAATAAAGCATTGCAATGAAAAAATGTTGATATCACAGAAAACCAATTGAAATAAAGCATTTCTTTGTTTCGATTGTGTACATTAACAACGATCTTGCAATCGAAATCAAAATGTAAATAAAACACCTCGAGATTTAGGGTGACTTCAAAGTTAATACAAGAAAATAAATCATTTGGTTGACATGAAATTCTGTCCATGCGAAAGTCCAGTCGTTCGAAAGTTGTGACGTCATACGCGCATTGTCCGCCGCCCGAAGGGCAACCCGCCCGGAGGGCCTAGCTGCGAGGGCGTGCCGCAGGCACGCCACGAGTAGCTAGTATTTCAATAAAGACATTATCGAAGTAATATTACGAGTAAAAGCAATATAACCTAAAATTTATTACACACTCTAAAAACCATCCATTTCAACACATCAAATATTAATTGGTCTCGGTACAATCGACAGACCCATCACAAGAATTCCAACACATAGTTTTGGCGCTTCAGATCAAACGCACATAACACGAAATTATCAAAACTTGGCCGCGATTCCACGTATGTCCCACTTGCAGAAAGCGATGTTTACATTACATTCAAATGCCATGATACAGATTGTTTACTTTATAAACAAGTACTTATCACTAAAAATCCTTTACAAAACACAAAATGAAATAAAAACAGAACTGTTTAGCGTCGAGTTTACTATATCAGCACTTTTTATCATTATAGAATCTTATGTAAATATCTAAACACATGTTATAATTTTTCAAGTATAATTAAATTCTACGCAGCACTGATTAATTAATCTTTCCTTTACTTAATTGAATCATTGAAATGGACAAATTCCACAGCAGTTATGGCAATTTAAAATACATGAATTATAGCTCAACCGCAAGATTTACTTGTCACTGTATATTATGTAGTTAAAATGAATAAGAAAAGTGATTATGTAACTATAAAAAAGCAATTACATAGAATTGGGGAAATTCAATCTCTGTTTACATTTATCATTCTAAAAGCTGCAGTGACATTACACGCTGATAAACTGTTTTAAAACAAATTGCATAAAGCACGATCATATCCGTAACGTATAAAATTAAGTTATAATGCTTTTTTTCAGAGAATATAATACTTTTCAAGATCACAAGTTACATGTTACTCACCGTCAACACATTTGCTTGCATTAATCAGGACGTGACCGTGTTCAAATGAAAATAGTTCAGCTAATATTTCTGCTTCGTACACCACATGTAAAAGATAAATTTGAAAAATCACAAAGTATCGTATTCATTCCTAACAAAAATGATTATATTTTATAGGCAGAATATACTTATTTAAATTATCATTTTTACACAGAATTATTCAGGAGCAGGGAAAGCAATTCTACACATCTGATAATTTTGCGGTACTTCGCTCTTTGTTGTCACTATTTTAATTCACGATCAAATTAATTTCAAAAATTGAACAATGCATGCATTCCGTTTGATAAATTAGATTTGCATTTAATTATTGTACTCTTCTTTCATAAACATTATATTTCAATAAAGACATTATCGAAGTAATATTACGAGTAAAAGCAATATAACCTAAAATTTATTACACACTCTAAAAACCATCCATTTCAACACATCAAATATTAATTGGTCTCGGTACAATCGACAGACCCATCACAAGAATTCCAACACATAGTTTTGGCGCTTCAGATCAAACGCACATAACACGAAATTATCAAAACTTGGCCGCGATTCCACGTATGTCCCACTTGCAGAGAGCGATGTTTACATTACATTCAAATGCCATGATACAGATTGTTTACTTTATAAACAAGTACTTATCACTAAAAATCCTTTACAAAACACAAAATGAAATAAAAACAGAACTGTTTAGCGTCGAGTTTACTATATCAGCACTTTTTATCATTATAGAATCTTATGTAAATATCTAAACACATGTTATAATTTTTCAAGTATAATTAAATTCTACGCAGCACTGATTAATTAATCTTTCCTTTACTTAATTCAATCATTGAAATGGACAAATTCCACAGCAGTTATGGCAATTTAAAATACATGAATTATAGCTCAACCGCAAGATTTACTTGTCACTGTATATTATGTAGTTAAAATGAATAAGAAAAGTGATTATGTAACTATAAAAAAGCAATTACATAGAATTGGGGAAATTCAATCTCTGTTTACATTTATCATTCTAAAAGCTGCAGTGACATTACACGCTGATAAACTGTTTTAAAACAAATTGCATAAAGCACGATCATATCCGTAACGTATAAAATTAAGTTATAATGCTTTTTTTCAGAGAATATAATACTTTTCAAGATCACAAGTTACATGTTACTCACCGTCAACACATTTGCTTGCATTAATCAGGACGTGTCCGTGTTCAAATGAAAATAGTTCAGCTAATATTTCTGCTTCGTACACCACATGTAAAAGATAAATTTGAAAAATCACAAAGTATCGTATTCATTCCTAACAAAAATGATTATATTTTATAGGCAGAATATACTTATTTAAATTATCATTTTTACACAGAATTATTCAGGAGCAGGGAAAGCAATTCTACACATCTGATAATTTTGCGGTACTTCGCTCTTTGTTGTCACTATTTTAATTCACGATCAAATTAATTTCAAAAATTGAACAATGCATGCATTCCGTTTGATAAATTAGATTTGCATTTAATTATTGTACTCTTCTTTCATAAACATTATGTTTCAATAAAGACATTATCGAAGTAATATTACGAGTAAAAGCAATATAACCTAAAATTTATTACACACTCTAAAAACCATCCATTTCAACACATCAAATATTAATTGGTCTCGGTACAATCGACAGACCCATCACAAGAATTCCAACACATAGTTTTGGCGTTTCAGATCAAACGCACATAACACGAAATTGTCAAAACTTGGCCGCGATTCCACGTATGTCCCACTTGCAGAGAGCGATGTTTACATTACATTCAAATGCCATGATACAGATTGTTTACTTTATAAACAAGTACTCATAAACAAGTACCCAGACAACCAGATGCTCCGATCTGCTGCGGCAGATCAGAACAGGTATGTCGCGTTTTGGAGGCCTTCTGCCGTGAAGCTATACAAAGAACAGTCCTGAATTCTCCAGCCGCCGTAAGAGGGCAATACGGTCGCGTTACTGTGACAAATGCCGTACAAGAGCAGGTCGAACTAATGTGATAGATGTCGATAAAGTAAATGTCTATTGTGCAAATGTGTAGCAGCAGCAGCAGAATTCTTCCTCTTTACCGTAAAAATGAATATTTATTTAAATTACGTACTACATACTATTAGGTGAACAATGCTTCCGTTTGTCATTACTAGACTGCGGATCTTTCTGTAAAATAAAAATTGACTATATCGATTGCATAGAAACCAAATTGAATGTTATTTCTTCGCTTAATGACTTTAGTAAAGGAGAAAACGAAATGAATTTCCGAACGACGTACAATAGGAGAGCTGCGCAAAGTCTAAATGAAATCAATCTTGTCATTTGTATACAAAGGAACATTCACCAGTCACTTTTAAGGATGTTCTGGAGGTATATAAAACGCAACAAAATTTTTAAAAATTTGACAAGATATAATTCTTACTAAATTAATGCAATTACCAAAGTTTGGGTTCGATTCACTGCACCGTTTGAAGCTTCGTACAGACCTAAACAGCGCTGCGAACCGCGCATTTCGGCGCGCCGAACGCCGCGCGGAACGGCGCGCCTCGCCAACGGCGAGCGGATCGGATTCATGCCATTTTCAGTGTTTTTTGCGAACAACTATGGAAGGTGCAGCGGCGTATACTACACAAAGAAATACAGAAAATGTTGGCAGTTTATTGAGTGAATTAAAGTTCCAAAGTGAAATGCATTTCGGCGCGCACGATCGCGAACGGGTAGACTTGCAAATCTGTTACCAAGACAGATAGAGCATATCCTAAACATTCATAAGATAGGGAATAAATGTCAAGAAATAGAAATAAATGTATAAACAAAGACATCGGTGATTTAAATTATCTGAAAAAATTATATCTCTACTTCCTAATTTCAGCTTTCATTTCCAATATATTGATGGATTTCGAATTTCTTGTACTTTTATCTCCCATTGTACCCCCAGAACATCCTTAAGGTTCGGTAGGTTTAGAGTGTTAAAACGTCTTAATGTTTTAATATTGATGACAAACGAATCATATTTTATTTCATCTAAACGGAACCGTGTCGAAACAAAATTTTCTTGAAATTGTGCAAGTTTGACGAATTTTCTGAAGGTTGAAAACGTTCGTACCATAATCTTCTTATTTTTTCCATATTCTGCAAAATTTCAGCTTTAATTAAAAAAAAATTTCATCGTTCTACCTCTTTTCTATCCAAAGTTATTTGATTTTAGCACAGAATTTATCGGTTTGTCCCACCCACTGTGTTCCACCCGTTCTGCCGTCGTTGCCCACCCACTTCCACCCGTTCTGCCCTGGACGCCCACCCACTTCCACCCGTTCTGCCTTGGTTGCCCACCCACTTCCACCCGTTCTGCTGTCGTTGCCCACCCACTTCCACCCGTTCTGCCGTCGTTGCCCACCCACTTCCACCCGTTCTGCCCTGGATGCCCACCCACTTCCACCCGTTCTGCCCTGGATGCCCACCCACTTCTACCCGCTCTGCACGAGTGTTCGCTTCCTGGATCGCGACGGAGTGGGTCAAAAGAATTTGTCTGCTATATAACGTGATAGAGAGAGAGAGAGAGAGAGGGAAGGAGGAAGAATACCAAGGGAAGAAGCGCCTGAGACGCTGCGGTATATGAAGGCGGTTTAAGACTGTATATATAGGGATCGGTGACGGATCAGGTAGCAGTGAGAAAGGTCTATCTTTGACTGTCTGTCCATCTTGTGGCGAGTGTAGAAAGTTAGCCGCCACAGAAGATTGCACCACGCCGAATGTCAATGAGGGTACACCCGGTTTTGGTGGTGACATCCACCCGCGGCGGTATTTTAATCGTGCTTGGAGCATTCGATAGCCTACCCGAAAAGATCCCCCTCTGCCAAGTTTCAGCTCTTAGTAAACCAGTTTTTGGTCATTTCCCTATTTATTAGCAATTGAAAATTTTGAAAAAAATCTGACACATTTCGGATGCTATGCAAGACATTAGGTATCATTTTCAGATTTTTCCGTTGAAAACTGTGGTTGTGAAAAATGAAAAAGCACGAAAAAAATCGAAAAAATTCAGATTTCCCATAGATGAAATGTAAAGAGCGCTATCACAGATTTAATTTTGCAATAAGATAATTTGCACACACACACACACACACACGCTGCGATCAAGCGTCGATAGGTCGCTGCGCGCTGTTTCCATTTCTTCATTTATTAGGTATCGTATGTCGCCGGCCACAAGTTTCGAGATGGAAATGTAACTAGAAACTAGGTTGTTTTTGTATCATCAAAAATTATAATCGTAAATAAAAAATCATAATATTAATTACTCCTTGTGTCATTCACTCATCACCTACTCACCAGCTCCCTGATTCGTTGTAAAGTTAATTTTATTATAAATCAAAAATTTAGTAGATGAAATTCTCAATTGTTGTTTTCAGACGAACCAGACACGCGCGCGATGTTGGTTTTAGACTTTTTTAACAAATATAAATGTTACGCGTTTCGTCTTAGATGATCGACATTTAGGCTTTAAAATAAATGTAGCCATGAGGAATCTGCGGGCCGTCCCGAATGACTAAACTGCGGTCCTGCAGGTATTAATTCGCGGTACCGGTCGGCGTGCCGAAATGCGCGGTTCGCCGCGCTTCTTCGATCTGCACGAGGCCTTATTGTAACATAAATGGTATTTCTTTCTAATTTAAATTGGTTATATTTACGGTAATATCTCATTGCAAAATTAAATCTGTGATAGCGCTCTTTACATTTCATCTATGGGAAATCTGAATTTTTTCGATTTTTTTCGTGCTTTTTCATTTTTCACAACCACAGTTTTCAACGGAAAAATCTGAAAATGATACCTAATGTCTTGCATAGCATCCGAAATGTGTCAGATTTTTTTCAAAATTTTCAATTGCTAATAAATAGGGAAATGACCAAAAACTGGTTTACTAAGAGCTGAAACTTGGCAGAGGGGGATCTTTTCGGGTAGGCTATCGAATGCTCCAAGCACGATTAAAATACCGCCGCGGGTGGATGTCACCACCAAAACCGGGTGTACCCTCATTGACATTCGGCGTGGTGCAATCTTCTGTGGCGGCTAACTTTCTACACTCGCCACAAGATGGACAGACAGTCAAAGATAGACCTTTCTCACTGCTACCTGATCCGTCACCGATCCCTATATATACAGTCTTAAACCGCCTTCATATACCGCAGCGTCTCAGGCGCTTCTTCCCTTGGTATTCTTCCTCCTTCCCTCTCTCTCTCTCTCTCTCTATCACGTTATATAGCAGACAAATTCTTTTGACCCACTCCGTCGCGATCCAGGAAGCGAACACTCGTGCAGAGCGGGTAGAAGTGGGTGGGCATCCAGGGCAGAACGGGTGGAAGTGGGTGGGCATCCAGGGCAGAACGGGTGGAAGTGGGTGGGCAACGACGGCAGAACGGGTGGAAGTGGGTGGGCAACGACAGCAGAACGGGTGGAAGTGGGTGGGCAACCAAGGCAGAACGGGTGGAAGTGGGTGGGCGTCCAGGGCAGAACGGGTGGAAGTGGGTGGGCAACGACGGCAGAACGGGTGGAACACAGTGGGTGGGACAAACCGATAAATTCTGTGCTAAAATCAAATAACTTTGGATAGAAAAGAGGTAGAACGATGAAATTTTTTTTTAATTAAAGCTGAAATTTTGCAGAATATGGAAAAAATAAGAAGATTATGGTACGAACGTTTTCAACCTTCAGAAAATTCGTCAAACTTGCACAATTTCAAGAAAATTTTGTTTCGACACGGTTCCGTTTAGATGAAATAAAATATGATTCGTTTGTCATCAATATTAAAACATTAAGACGTTTTAACACTCTAAACCTACCGAACCTTAAGGATGTTCTGGGGGTACAATGGGAGATAAAAGTACAAGAAATTCGAAATCCATCAATATATTGGAAATGAAAGCTGAAATTAGGAAGTAGAGATATAATTTTTTCAGATAATTTAAATCACCGATGTCTTTGTTTATACATTTATTTCTATTTCTTGACATTTATTCCCTATCTTATGAATGTTTAGGATATGCTCTATCTGTCTTGGTAACAGATTTGCAAGTCTACCCGTTCGCGATCGTGCGCGCCGAAATGCATTTCACTTTGGAACTTTAATTCACTCAATAAACTGCCAACATTTTCTGTATTTCTTTGTGTAGTATACGCCGCTGCACCTTCCATAGTTGTTCGCAAAAAACACTGAAAATGGCATGAATCCGATCCGCTCGCCGTTGGCGAGGCGCGCCGTTCCGCGCGGCGTTCGGCGCGCCGAAATGCGCGGTTCGCAGCGCTGTTTAGGTCTGTACGAAGCTTCAAACGGTGCAGTGAATCGAACCCAAACTTTGGTAATTGCATTAATTTAGTAAGAATTATATCTTGTCAAATTTTTAAAAATTTTGTTGCGTTTTATATACCTCCAGAACATCCTTAAAAGTGACTGGTGAATGTTCCTTTGTATACAAATGACAAGATTGATTTCATTTAGACTTTGCGCAGCTCTCCTATTGTACGTCGTTCGGAAATTCATTTCGTTTTCTCCTTTACTAAAGTCATTAAGCGAAGAAATAACATTCAATTTGGTTTCTATGCAATCGATATAGTCAATTTTTATTTTACAGAAAGATCCGCAGTCTAGTAATGACAAACGGAAGCATTGTTCACCTAATAGTATGTAGTACGTAATTTAAATAAATATTCATTTTGTCGGTAAAGAGGAAGAATTCTGCTGCTGCTGCTACACATTTGCACAATAGACATTTACTTTATCGACATCTTAATGTGGAAGATCCACATTCCCGCGACCAGCTCTGTATTACCGCACCGACGAGGAATCCCATAGTACAGGGCTTGTACGGCATTCGAAACATTAGTACGACCGTGTTGCCCTCTTACGGCGACCCGGAACTTAGCACCGTTTTCCGTACAGATAGCGGTAGAAGGCCTCCTAAACGCGACATACCTGCCCTGAACAGACCGGTACAGGCCTGGTTGTCTGGGTACTTATACGTTATACGTTGTACGTTGTACGTTGTACGTTGTACGTTGTACGTTGTACGTTGTACGTTGTACGTTGTACGTTGTACGTTGTACGTTGTACGTTGTACGTTGTACGTTGTACGTTGTACGTTGTACGTTGTACGTTGTACGTTGTACGTTGTACGTTGTACGTTGTACGTTGTACGTTGTACGTTGTACGTTGTACGTTGTACGTTGTACGTTGTACGTTGTACGTTGTACGTTGTACGTTGTACGTTGTACGTTGTACGTTGTACGTTGTACGTTGTACGTTGTACGTTGTACGTTGTACGTTGTACGTTGTACGTTGTACGTTGTACGTTGTACGTTGTACGTTGTACGTTGTACGTTGTACGTTGTACGTTGTACGTTGTACGTTGTACGTTGTACGTTGTACGTTGTACGTTGTACGTTGTACGTTGTACGTTGTACGTTGTACGTTGTACGTTGTACGTTGTACGTTGTACGTTGTACGTTGTACGTTGTACGTTGTACGTTGTACGTTGTACGTTGTACGTTGTACGTTGTACGTTGTACGTTGTACGTTGTACGTTGTACGTTGTACGTTGTACGTTGTACGTTGTACGTTGTACGTTGTACGTTGTACGTTGTACGTTGTACGTTGTACGTTGTACGTTGTACGTTGTACGTTGTACGTTGTACGTTGTACGTTGTACGTTGTACGTTGTACGTTGTACGTTGTACGTTGTACGTTGTACGTTGTACGTTGTACGTTGTACGTTGTACGTTGTACGTTGTACGTTGTACGTTGTACGTTGTACGTTGTACGTTGTACGTTGTACGTTGTACGTTGTACGTTGTACGTTGTACGTTGTACGTTGTACGTTGTACGTTGTACGTTGTACGTTGTACGTTGTACGTTGTACGTTGTACGTTGTACGTTGTACGTTGTACGTTGTACGTTGTACGTTGTACGTTGTACGTTGTACGTTGTACGTTGTACGTTGTACGTTGTACGTTGTACGTTGTACGTTGTACGTTGTACGTTGTACGTTGTACGTTGTACGTTGTACGTTGTACGTTGTACGTTGTACGTTGTACGTTGTACGTTGTACGTTGTACGTTGTACGTTGTACGTTGTACGTTGTACGTTGTACGTTGTACGTTGTACGTTGTACGTTGTACGTTGTACGTTGTACGTTGTACGTTGTACGTTGTACGTTGTACGTTGTACGTTGTACGTTGTACGTTGTACGTTGTACGTTGTACGTTGTACGTTGTACGTTGTACGTTGTACGTTGTACGTTGTACGTTGTACGTTGTACGTTGTACGTTGTACGTTGTACGTTGTACGTTGTACGTTGTACGTTGTACGTTGTACGTTGTACGTTGTACGTTGTACGTTGTACGTTGTACGTTGTACGTTGTACGTTGTACGTTGTACGTTGTACGTTGTACGTTGTACGTTGTACGTTGTACGTTGTACGTTGTACGTTGTACGTTGTACGTTGTACGTTGTACGTTGTACGTTGTACGTTGTACGTTGTACGTTGTACGTTGTACGTTGTACGTTGTACGTTGTACGTTGTACGTTGTACGTTGTACGTTGTACGTTGTACGTTGTACGTTGTACGTTGTACGTTGTACGTTGTACGTTGTACGTTGTACGTTGTACGTTGTACGTTGTACGTTGTACGTTATGCGTTATGCGTTATGCGTTATGCGTTATGCGTTATGCGTTATGCGTTATGCGTTATACGTTATACGATATACGTTATACGTTATACGTTATACGTTATACGTTATACGTTGTACGTTATACGTTGTACGTTATACGTTATACGTTATACGTTATACGTTATACGTTATACGTTATACGTTATACGTTATACGTTATACGTTATACGTTATACGTTATACGTTATACGTTATACGTTATACGTTATACGTTATACGTTATACGTTATACGTTATACGTTATACGTTATACGTTATACGTTATACGTTATACGTTATACGTTATACGTTATACGTTATACGTTATACGTTATACGTTATACGTTATACGTTATACGTTATACGTTATACGTTATACGTTATACGTTATACGTTATACGTTATACGTTATACGTTATACGTTATACGTTATACGTTATACGTTATACGTTATACGTTATACGTTATACGTTATACGTTATACGTTATACGTTATACGTTATACGTTATACGTTATACGTTATACGTTATACGTTATACGTTATACGTTATACGTTATACGTTATACGTTATACGTTATACGTTATACGTTATAAGTTATACGTTATACGTTATACGTTATACGTTATACGTTATACGTTATACGTTATACGTTATACGCTATATGTTTAACGTTAAACGCTATACGTTATAAGTTATATGTTTAACGTTATACTTTATACTTTATACGTTATACGTTATACGTTATACGATATACGTTATACGTTATACGTTATACGTTATACGTTGTACGTTATACGTTATACGTTATACGTTATACGTTATACGTTATACGTTATACGTTATACGTTATACGTTATACGTTATACGTTATACGTTATACGTTATACGTTATACGTTATACGTTATACGTTATACGTTATACGTTATACGTTATACGTTATACGTTATACGTTATACGTTATACGTTATACGTTATACGTTATACGTTATACGTTATACGTTATACGTTATACGTTATACGTTATACGTTATACGTTATACGTTATACGTTATACGTTATACGTTATACGTTATACGTTATACGTTATACGTTATACGTTATACGTTATACGTTATACGTTATACGTTATACGTTATACGTTATACGTTATACGTTATACGTTATACGTTATACGTTATACGTTATACGTTATACGTTATACGTTATACGTTATACGTTATACGTTATACGTTATACGTTATACGTTATACGTTATACGTTATACGTTATACGTTATACGTTATACGTTATACGTTATACGTTATACGTTATACGTTATACGTTATACGTTATACGTTATACGTTATACGTTATACGTTATACGTTATACGTTATACGTTATACGTTATACGTTATACGTTATACGTTATACGTTATACGTTATACGTTATACGTTATACGTTATACGTTATACGTTATACGTTATACGTTATACGTTATACGTTATACGTTATACGTTATACGTTATACGTTATACGTTATACGTTATACGTTATACGTTATACGTTATACGTTATACGTTAGTAGGAATAAGAGGCCGATTCTACGATCAGACTTATCATTGTAGGTAGATTCCTACCTTACCGGCACCGTGTGCCTTATAGTGCGAGCATAGTTTGCGGAGGGTGGGGCAGGGGGGTTTTTCGTGGTATGTAATATGATACATCGAGAAGATAATTGTCCATGTGTCTTATCTTTGCGGGGGGGGTTTAGCGAATATGATATTTCGAACGTGCTTCACGAATATGATACATCGAGAAGATAATTGTTTGCGGGGAGTGGGGGAGGGGGGGGGGGGGGTTAAGAACATAGCGAGACCATATTATCTGTGCTGTATATAGTTTCCTCTTATCTACTCGATGCATTCCTATTGTACCTACGACAGATGTAATATGATACCCCTGCGGAACACATGCTTTTCCAGGAAGACTTGACCTTGAACGTGTTCGAACGTGTTCGAACGTCGTTCCTACCCATCGTTTAAGACGATTGACCTGAACGCGATGTGAGAAAGAAAGAGAGAGACCGTTCACGATGTAAGAGAGAGTCATAGAATCTCGAACGCGTCCAAACTCAGTACATTGTTTATATCGTTCAAGATGTAAGATGAGCGTTTTATAATCTGTAGTAGCGGCATCCTTTCGCGGGCCGGTATCGAGTTGTAAAGCGAGACGTCTTTTCCTTTTCTAATCTAGCGAGTTGTAGTAGCGGTATCCATTTCACGGTTTGGGTGTCGAGTTGTCCAAGCCTCGAGACATTTGGACACATCAGCGTTATCAGTTCTCTCGATTTAGCGTAGCGTTAATTGAAACATGCATTTCACGAGTTTGAGATTACTGCAACGAACGTTTTTTTAATCTTGCGAGCGGACATTTTGCCGCATCTTTTCTGGAGGGGGATATGTGTTTAAAAGAATGGGTGTTGTCGACGCTCATGTACAGAATTAGTGCGGACGTTATTATGGCAAATTATTACATAGATGAAAATCTACCACTTAGCGAGGTTATGGAGTTGATTGTAAGTATAAAGAAATATTACATGTGATATAATATATATTATTTATTGTTTATTGGACAAGTATTTATCAATAGACATTCAACTCTGCAGAGGAGAGAGCAGCGTTTATCGGCGGGTGGCGCTACGCAATGAAGCGTTATGAAATTAATATGGAAGAATGGGATGAGGAGTATGCGACGGCGGTTAAGGTGACAACCATAAATATTGTGAGTATATATTAATAATTGTATATATTTTATTAATTTAAAAATTAATAATTAATACATTAATAATTAAAACATTTTTTCTTTCAGAATGCTGCCGAAAATAATACCAATCAGAATGTAGATATTGTGAGTAATATATTAATAATTGTATATATTTTATTAATTAAAAATTAATAATTAAAACATTTTTCTTTCAGAATGCCGCCGAAAATAATGTCAATCAGAATACTACTGTCACCGAATAATAATGTCAATTCTTTAAAAAATGTTATAACTTCATTTTAATAAAAAGTATATATTTTAAACTAACGTTTCTTCATTTTTGTTCTCCTGCAAACAGACACATTATATAAGTTAGCATATTTTTCTTTTAAGATTTACTTTATATTTTTTTGAAAATTTATTTTACCATTAAGCGACGATTCTTTGATAATTCCACAAACGTCTATACCGCGGGGGTTTGACTGGATTGTATCCGGATCGACTCCGATCGGCACGTTGCCGCAGTTCACCCCGCACACGTATCCACAGAATTTAGACCAGAAGCGATGTTCTTTCATGGGATCGTCATACACTTCCCATCGAGTCAGCTGTATGCCACATTCGAAACATTCAACGAAATCCTCGTCACCCAGATGAAAAAATCCGGCGGCGGCGAGTTTCTCCGGTTGGACGATGTGTGAGTAACGCCAGTTGTGAAAACTTTGAAGCCTATCGCGTTCGAGACGATAATCGGGTGGTGGTGGTGTGTGATCGATTGGTATGACGGTTGCCTCAGACTTTTGAATCATTGTGAAACGCTGTGAAAAATCAAAAATGTAAAAAGAGGTGTCACATTCATGTTTTTAACTCGCAGAAAAAATTCAAAAATGTATTTGTTTATAAACTAATACTTTACATTTTTTGTGATTGTTTATCCATGCGCGAAATGTTTCCACTTCGCGCATACTGCAATGGTACGGCTTCACAGGGTTTGCTGAACGCCAACAATGAAGTCGACATGGTGTGTTAGCAATTTTATAAACGGGGTTCTGTATTAATATGTCGTATTTAGGGCATCCAAACTTTTCTAAATTTACTGAATTTATATGCATACGTTGAAGGGTGTCTCTTTCAATATGCCCCCCTTTGTATGCTATGGTGGGGTTTTTATATTCGCGAACAAAATTTTGAATTATGCCAAATATGTCTTTCTGATGATATTTTTCGTTACCGAAATTTTGAAATGGTATCCCGTGTATAAAATTGCTAACGTACCACGCAGACTTTTTGTCAGCGTTTGACAAATCATTAAAATTTTTTTCTACTAAAAATTCTGCTAATTCTGCTGCACCATCACAACACACATTGATAATTGCAAGCTCTTTACACACAAAATGCTTCTCAATCATGAAGCCATCCATGTCGAGCACTTGTGTGATTTGATTCATCTATATAAAGAAGTTTTAACTAGATTTCAATTATTTTTTAAATTTTTTATTTGTACTTACAATTGAAGATCTTTGAACACACAATATCCTGTATAGTGATCACTTGATAATATAAAAATTGTTGGCAGGATGATAAAAAACAACACACTGGACCACCCAGACGTTTCGTATGACACAGCTTCGCACGACGACGTGACGAGATATTTATAATGAATACCCCCCCTACCACCATAACTCGCTCTATGGTGCAAGAGTGATATTATTACTGTAATTTTTCTTTTTAATAAATACGAGTTTAAATGTATGAGGAGGAGGAGGAGGAGAATTGTTTTTAAATAAAAAGATCATTCACATAATTTTGTTTTTATTTGATAAAGTATATATATTTTATAACATAAGAGCGGTTTAAGTAATTTTTCTAACAATGTTCGTCAGTGGACTGTACTCCACGATGCGGTCATGTATCATCAAACAGTAGGCTGCTGTCGATGGGGGGACGTCGGTTCGGCATTCGAATTCTATTCGCACGTCAACCGTGCCATTTTTTAGCGCTTCGTTTTGTCGAGAACAATCGAGAACGATGAGCGGGCCGTATCGCAGGAAATCTGAGACGTTGAGTAGCGCCTCGCCGTTTCCATAGTATGATTCTTGGAATTTTGCATACATGTCGTAGAGCAATGCGTATTTACCTTTATCGAAATCTATATTTAAATCATCGTACGGATAGGTTTCCGAGTTCAAGTAAAGCCGAATATTTGACAATGCGCAATGATCGAATTGCGCGGTCGTTTTCGTTAAGTTATTCTTTCGATTGGTTTGCAAAGCGAATATCACATATCGCGGTTTTTCCATTTGTTGAGCCGTTTTTATCGCCCATGTATGCTTCGTAGTCGTCTGTAGTAGAGGATATTCGAACAGATCCCACGATCGAAAACTCATGCTAATCGGTCTGTCACTGTCTAAAATACGTAACATGGACAGCTTATGTATTTCGTCCAATGCGACGTGTGGCATTCGCCATTGAATTTTGTACAGATCCAGAATAGGTTTCACGTTGTCGGAAGTACTGAATAACGCGTTTGCGTCGGTACGCGAGCGGATCAAAATCAATTCGTGTCGAGCATTTATCACAACACGTTTGTAATCTTCGCAGAAACCTAATAAAACGCTCATAGGCACGCAAAAGTTGAAATTAATCGCAGCCGTGGTCGTTGCCGTTTGCTTCCGCCGATCATGGTCATACAGCCAACCAGCGTTGGACAACGCGTCACTTCTCGTTTTGGACAGACTCACATAATTCTTCAGAGTTGTCGTTGCACCAGGATTTCTGGACCGATCGATTTCCACTCCGTTCAATTCATAACGTATTTCTTCGAACATAAACGCAACGGCGTTGTCTCGAGAGTTGCCGCATCGATGGAGGATTCTCCTGCTCCAACCGGTAATTCGAGTTTTCCCGGTAAACTAAGTTTTCCCTCAACGTATAGGAAGCTTTTACACGGAAGCGTGTACAGGTCTTGTTGTTGAATGGGTATCCGTATTTCATCACTGTTTTCAAACGTCGTGTTGGCGTACGGATTGTACGTGTGCAGCTCAATCTTCGTTATGCGATTGTCGAAAACCGGTGCTTCGGAGATGTTCAAAATGTCGTTGAACATGATTGTGTGTTTTTCCTCTCACTTTTTAACAATAAATCCCAAAGATTGTAGATACTTTGCGTTTTCCACGGTTAATTTCTTACGTATCGGCAACTTTACGTTTTTTTTCACGGTTACTTTCTTGCGAATCAAAGTATTGCTGCTGCTGCTGCTGCTGGTGTTGTTCAACGTATGGAATGTTGTATTGTTATGAATTAGCATTGCTTCGTCGCACGTGTAGTCGCACCGTGATTTCTTCACCTCGAAAATCAATCAAACGTCCGGATTGATCAACTATGCGAATCGTTAAATCATCAATTACTTGTGCAACGATTGGAAGGTAAATGACTCGTGCGGGCGTTTCCGATAATTTATACCCTGGTGGTACCTGAGGCGCGAACTCATGTATCGTGTGAACGAGTTTACCATTGTCGTATGATCCGGTGGTTACGTTGCATTCCACTCGTACGATATTCACGTTGATGATATTCACAGGTGCGTTCGACGTGTGCCACGCGTTCGGCGGCAAAACACGATTCAAGGAAAATCCCAGAATAGATCCCACGTTGCGAGGCTTTGTAAAGTTTATTTGATACTTGCTTATAATTTCGCTTTTCATGGTGTTGTTGTTCGCTCGTAGGATCAGCGGATATTCGATATCGGAGGCGGCGGATGACTTGTCAACATTTTTGGGGGGATATCGCGCTTGTATTTCACGTCTCAAGTATGCGTTGATTGCTTCCAATTCGTACGAACCGTCGGGGATGACGATCTCCTCGTCTTTTTCACCGAAGTAGAATCGATTGTTTCCGATGTTGGCGCTGATGTTTGGTATCGTGTAATAAGTTTGTAAATCAAGCAATCCCAGCTCGTATTCGCCATTGGTCAGATCTATGGGCGGAAAGTACTTGGACGATAGTATGCTGCTTCTCCCCGACAACGTGAGCGTAAATGACTTTTTCGCATGCATCGTGCAGAGAGAGACTCTTTCCAGAGAATTTAGAATGTAGTTTCTCGGAGAAATTGCACGCACAATTGCCCACACAAGCTTTCGTCGTAGTTTTGAAAACGTTCGTGGTTATATAAGATCGTCGCGTTCGCGCCGAAATAGCGAATCAGCTCAATCGGCGGTCGAAGATTTCCAAAACTATCAAAATATTTTACGCGCGAGCCGCGTTTTATATAGGCGACCCAGTGCGTTCCCGGTCCACGACTATTATCTAGATTGACTATACCCCGCTCGTTTACCCACGCGCGCAGCGGTAAATCGTCACGCATAAAAACTCCGCGAAAATACGGTAATCCTTTACAGATGATCATCAATTCGATATCTGTCGTTGTGTTGTCTTTCTTCGTTTTTTTTTTTTTTTTCCCTCTTTAAACCTTTTCCATGCTTGTACGGTGTGAGATATACTCCGCGACCCTCCATGGCACGATTGTGTCGCTCCGCTTCTTGCAATTGGTTCTTCGCAGTTTTCGCAGCGTTTATGGCTTTGACTACTCCTGCGGCACCACCTGTCAATGCTCCTATAGCCGACAAAGCAGGCAGCAGCAACGGTAGAAAACCACCGCGTTTGGCGATTGGGAGAATTCGTTGTTTTTTTCTCTTTTCACCTTTTTTCTTTGTCAGACCCATGCCCAATTTCGTTTTAGCTTTCATGGCTGCCAACACTGCGGCCGCAGACACCTTCTCTCCCAACGTTGCGTCCCCAGACGTTACTCGATGCAGCGCTCGATCTGCCAAAACGCTGTCGGCTGCGTGACGATTTCCAAGATCCTTGTATCGTGAATACGCTATATCGTGTTCGCGACAGGCTGCATCCAACGGATTGATTCCTCGATCCCCACGAGCTAATCGAGCGGTCAGTTTCGTACCAGGACCGCAGAATTGATAACCGGGTATATGTAATTCAAACGGCAACGCGTTTATAGCTCTGTTTAAGAATCCCTTACCCGTATGCGAACCGAGACACCGTTTTGAACGATGATTCACACGCATGAGCTATATTTTTCTGTTCTCTCTTTTAAAATTTTTTCTGCGCTCTCTCTCTTTAAAAGAAGCGAACCCTTTAGGGTGACTGATACTAATGGTGTTCGAGCTGTCGTATAAATACTACCCACCCACCCCACTCATCGAATCAATCAGAACATGCGTTTTGTGAGGCAATCTTTGGATATTCGTGTTCCAACGTGTCGCGCGTTCGACGATTGTGACGAGACGATGCGGAAACATGGATCATTGTTACCAGGCAATGTACGATGCGTCATAAGCGGTCCGTCAGGATGTGGTAAAACCAACGTTATGGTTAGCCTGCTGGAGAGCGCGAACGGGCTACGATTCGCCAATGTCTACGTGTACTCGAAATCGCTGAAGCAGCCAAAATATCGATACTTGAGCAAACTGTTCTCATCCGTGGGGAAGGATGTGGGATACTTCGCGTTTGCGGACAACGCCGACGTAATCCTCCCCACAGAGGCACGGCCCGATTCAATATTTATCTTCGACGACGTGGCGTGCGACGAGCAGGATATCATGAGAGAGTATTTCGCGATGGGTAGACATTCGCACATCGATTGCTTCTACCTGGGTCAGTCGTACGCGAGAATACCTAAACATTTAATTCGTGACAATGCCAATCTGTTGATTCTGTTCAAACAGGATACCATGAATTTACGTCACATTCATCAGGATCATGTAAATACCGATATGTCGTTCGAGACGTTTAGCACGTTATGTGCGAATTGTTGGCGAAAGAAGTATGGATTTCTCGTAATCGATAAAGACAGTCCTGCGAATCGCGGTCGTTACAGACGTGGATTTAACGAGTTTGTCGTACTGTAGCTAATGCAGTTGCTTGATAAGAGTCGTCGGTGCTGTATCGTGGCTTTAATCTCTCTCTCTCTTGCGCAACTAATATGTCAGTCAAAAAGGAAAAGAAGGAGAAGCTGCGAGCTTCGATCATGAACGAAATAGCGAAGACCAGCGATACCATACGTAAAAAGTATTTAGCGTTGAAAGTTGGGAAAATGACGGCTGAGACGAATTTGCGAACAACTTTACAACCGATCGTTGAACCGTTGAAACAGATAGTTCAAAATACAGCTACTGTTGAACCGAACGTGGATGGCGACAACGTGTTCTCAGATATTAAGGAAACACCACCACCACCACCATCCCCCCTACGAAAAAAAAGAAGATTCTCGGATGTTAGGGGAACGCCATCGTCCTCTATGAAAAAAAGGAGAAGAATAAAGAAGAATAAGAAAAAGAACGATGAAACCAATGTAACGTTCACCTCAAAACAAGTATATAACATCGATGATGACGACGATGACGACGATGATGATGATGATGATGATGACAATGATGAGATCGAGCCGGCGACGGCAACAACGATTACGGTACCGCAACAGGATACCTTCGAATCACCACGCACGCCATCTTTGGAATCTTCAATGCGTAATATTTTTGAAAATCCTGAAACTCATCTCGAGGAAAATCAACGTCTAACCGAGAGTCTTGGACCTTTGGCGCGCGAATATTTAGAAAAATTTTTTACCGGACCGACGAAAAATTCTGACAACGTGTATGGGGTATTTTTGAAAGACGATAAGCTGATGCTGGGAAATTCAACGTTCGAGGTGGACAGCAACGATGATATCATCGTTAAGGGGATACGGTACAAGGGGACTCGTGGTCTTTACGAATTGATATTCAGCAGAATACCTGATGAGCGGCTGTACACCGAGGACGATAAGGATGCGTACAAAAGAATTCTCACTCTTACGCATGCGCATCGACGCGGGAATCAGATAATGGGAAACAAAGGTTACAAGTATAGGAAAATTATAGGACCGTTGTTTTCGTCGCGAGGTGGGAGAGGGATTGAACTTCCATCTTTTATGCGTGTGACCAACAATCCGATCGATTACGTGCATTGGGACGACCCAAACGAACTCGTCGATCGTCTGAAATTGTTAACCGCTTCGAAGAACGCCGGTCATTCTAACCATGACAATGAAATAATGTCGATAATCGAAGAACTTCGCGAAGCCGATATAATTATAAATTAAAGCGCGTGCGTTCGTTGAGTTAGTGACGAATGAAATGTCGATCGATGAAATTGTTACGGCTCGATAGAATGCGCGTTCGTCTTAATTGTTGCGAAACGAATCAAACGATATCCTCGGGAGGAGACGACGACGGTGAAAGCTGGAACTTGAGATTTCAAAGTCTATGGATAAAACTGGATGAGATATTTCAACGAATACTGTGGGTCGAAGAGCAGGTAAAACGGTTGTGCAAGCGATACGAGTTGACAATAATCGAGGAAGAAGAGGAAGAAGAAGAAGAAGAAGAAGAAGAAGTAGAAGAAGTAGAAGAAGTAGAAGAAGATTAACTTGAGCGAAAAGAAATGTCTATCGACAAATTTGGTAAAGTGCTTCGTGAAGCGGGCAAAAGCGAGCCGAATGTTTCCTCGATTTTCTATCCCGACGTTTTGAAAAATTATGTGTGCGATAACGCTATATGTTTGAACAATGATGCTACATTGTACGATGCGAAAGGTACGAGGATCGGGCACGTGGCGAATCCTGAGGCAAATGATCACGCTGCGACCAAACTATACGTGGACACGCTTAACGCGAATCTTGAGTTCGAGATCATGAAAAAACTGATCAATGAACTGAAAACCGCTAAAGAGACGATAAAGTCCGAAGTATTAGCGAAACAGAATGAAGACTTGAAAACTGTTAAAGAAACGATAAAGTTTGAAATACTGACTACGATACAAGGCGTTCGATACGATGTAGATGAAAATATGAGATCGATCGATTCACGTATCGATGTGAAAATTGATAATTCGGATGAGTTGCAAACGCTCGAGGTCTTGAAGGAGAAGGTAAAAAGACGATATTAACAACATCGTTGACAACGATTGGCTGGAGAACTTCAGAATAAGCTTTCATGACCAACCGAGCAACCGACCGACCGACCGACCGACCGACCGACCGACCGACCGACCGATCTTGACAGATCCATAGATAGATGTACAACAACCATCATACTGTGCATGCACATGTACCTTGTGACGTTGCACTTTTTGCGACGTCACTTTTTCGGAAGTGTCGTGAAACAATCACGTATAACAAAGGACCGGACCAAGGAATAGCGAACCGCGAAACTAAGTCACCGAGCCAAGAGCGTTCCCCGAGGAATTTCCGTATTATAATAGAACGCGTAATGACATCTATCGCGCGTGCCGAGAACGGCAAGTTCCAGGGCCGAAGACCAGTCCCGGAAAAGGAACCCCGACTTCCGAAAGTCTCGAAGGAACGATGTACGACCTACAGGACGAGTCCGACGAGAATCAAGGCCGACATTGGTGAAGCCCCGAGCTCGGGCACTCTGAATTGGCATCCAGACACCCGGTCAAGCAACCCGGAGGCGCTGGAGGGAAGAAACCCCCCCACGATGGCAACGTCGTGTTGTTTTCTCGACAGCTCCTCGTCCCGCAAAGGGAAGGGGTTCCCGTGAGGATGGTGTCTGCGATAGCCAAAGACACCCCGCGACCCGAAAAGGGCCGAGGATTCGTGATTACGGTCAAGGGCCCAAGAACCATCGTCGAGACGCTCCTGATACGCTCCCATCGCGTGCGACTAACGCACATCTTCGGGAAAATTCGGCAAAAGTCGGGTGGGGGGAACAAGAATCGATGCGTCTAGCGGTCGATAGCCGAAGGATCACTGTCGCGCTAGCCCTCACGAGAGCCACCCGTGTAATTCCGGTATCACGTATACTAATTAAGACCGTCGCTTCGCGTGACCCAAAGTTCGCTACCATATCGGGCGATTAACGCACTGCCACCTCGCGAACGCGCCCGAATATCCCGTGTGGGAGTGATCCACGACTGAGTGGACGATCGGCGTCACGGACGCAGGATAACCATCGAAACCCGGTCAACTAGGGCAAAAGCGGTAAGTCGACAAAGTGATCCTTGGCTAAAATTGTGATTTAAAGTTGGCTCGAATCATTTGGTGCGAGATCGAACCATCAACGTTCGATTCTCGGTAGTTTACGTACGCCGGGACGTTTCACGTCTCGGGCGATTGGCTCGCGCTTCGTGGAAGCGCTTTGAGCGAGTTGGTGAAAGAATACGAGTTCTCTTTTGCGGAAGAAATCGGAAGTGTCCTCGGAGGAACCGCGTTTCGTGAGAGCAGCCTGTTCGATATTTCGTGTACATCTCCGCTCGGTGACTTCTCGTGGCGCGCACCGCCACTCGTTGAATCCGCCGCGCGTATTCCCCCTCGTGTTTTGGCGAACGTTTTCCGTGCGTAGGTTATCGCGACAGTCCCGTATCGCGCCGTCCATCTGCGCCCCGCGTGATCCCGTCCGTCGGGAAATTGTAAGAAATTCGGTACCGGTCAGCCGTACCCTCACGCGTGCGATCGAATAGACAACCGCGCTGCGACCGAAGTACCGTCCGAATAAAGTGTATAAAGAGCGCGGGCTCTCGGGTTACGGTCACGTGACCGGCTTTTGTAACATTCTGGACAAGGAATAAACATCCACTCGAGACAATTTCGTTACTGTCATTCGAACCCTGTGCGATCCGTCCTGCCGTAAGGGCTGTCCTCGCTCCTCCTGTGTTCGAACCTCCTGGACCCGTCGAGCTCGCTTTTCGAGTCGCGTCTTGAAGATCCGATTCTCGTGCTCGGCCTCTCCGTGCACGAAAGATTCATCGCGTTTCGTGTGGCATCCTCACGGTGCCTGGCGCCCGAACGTAATTCAGTACCTTGTCAGAAGGTTTTTCGCGACCTTACTTAGTTCCGGGCGGACCCCGTGCATACGGCTGCACGTGGCCCGGCCTGAGAGCCATAAAAGCCCGGAGTCGTTCTTTTCGGGGGTTTTCCAACCCCCGCCGAGATACGGCGTGACAACCTGTACTGTACCGTCACGTATTATCAATATTAAGTAGCATTCATCGAGTAAAAAAGTTATCAACTTGAGAAAAGCCTTGGAAAAAATAAGGAAGGGGAAATATACTGAGAAATTTGAAGATTTTAAAGAAAAACAGTATATATGTGAAACGCGATAAAGTATATGCGCAGATAGCGACGATGAGTAAATAAAACGTGGTGGAAGAGCTGCATGCTCCGGCGAGACGTTTTTACCCGCGTAGACGCGTGATCGTGCGAGGATTCGATGATCTTTGGCAAGCCGATATAGTCGACGTTCAAAAATACTCGCGAAACAATCGCGGACATCGATATATTCTCACGATAATCGATGTATTTAGCAAATACGCATGGACGGTTCCTTTGAAGAGTAAAAATGCGAGCGACGTATGTAAAGCTTTCGCGTCAGCGTTGGAGAAGGATGGCAGGGCTCCGAAAAACTTGCAGACCGACATGGGGACAGAATTCTACAATGAAACATTTCAAGACTATCTGAGGAAACGTAACATCAACCTTTATTCTACGTTTAGCCCTATGAAAGCATCCGTCGTGGAACGTTTCAATCGCACGCTAAAGAACAGCATGTGGAAATTTTTCTCGTTGAGCGGAAAATATCGCTGGATCGATGTGCTTCCCACGTTGACCGAGGACTACAATAATCGAAAACATCGTACCATCCGTATGCGACCCACCGACGTGAACCGTAAAAATGCCAGGCACCTTCTGTCCACCGTGTACAACAACGTGAAGATTGCTGGTCCTGCCAAATTCAAGGTTAATGATCACGTGCGCGTCAGCAAGTTCAAAACCCTATTTGACAAAGGATACACACCGAACTGGTCAACCGAAATATTCAAGATTGCCGCGGTAAAACGAACGAATCCCGTCACGTATCTCTTGGCCGACTCGAGGGGCAAACCTATCGCCGGAGGATTTTACGAACATGAGATACGCGCGGCAAAATATCCTGACGTATACTTAGTTGAAAAAATATTACGTAGAAAAGGAAATAAAGTATACGTAAAATGGTTGGGAATGGACGCGTCACATAATTCATGGATATCTAAAACGAATATACTTTAATTGAATTTTATACGTAAGATAATTAATTTCTCTCTAAACGACTATACTTCATATGTAGAAGTTGCGATAATTCATTTCTTCTATAGGAATTGTAAAAAATGTATTTTTACAATAAAATAAAATACAAAGAGATGTTCTTAAATAATTTTTAAAAATTTGGCTGGTTGGGGGCCTTATGTGTACACCTAACTCAATTGTAGAAGAGAGTTATCTTCTGCTAAGCTGAATAAAATAAAATACAAAGAGATATTCTTAAATAATTTTTATTTTTAAAATAATATATTGTTACAAAAAGACCTCTAATAATTTTTACACACATTATATTTGTTTTTAACCTATCTGTTTTTGCGTAAACGCCTCGACCGCAATGATATCAGCGCACGAAACCATCAGTTCACAATCGATCAGCGAATTTTGATCGAAAGATTCGCTCTCGACGATCGCTTTCATGATATTCTTCGCGTCGCTATCCTTCACAGCAACAACGAAATTCGTAAATTTAACAGCAATCGTGGGAACATTATCAATCAACCATGAATAAATGTTGTGCACGCAGAATTCGAGGTTGTACAAGTTACGCATAGTTTTTTCCGTGATATACAGAGCTGTGAACTGATTTGATAATTTGACTAGATTCATACCATCGATATTAAGTGTTTGAAATGTTAAATCATCACTCATTTTTCGCTTCTGTTTCTGCATAGACGGCAAAAGTAAATCGGAAATACATTCCTTCGTGCGCAATAACTCTGTCCACGCGTCCAGGAAAAACGTAATTTCATTACCACGGTTATCCCCTATAGCTAGTTCCACGCAAATATCGTTGCCAACGCGCGCACCAATTTCAAAGTATTTAAAATAATTGCCAGCTATGGAGTATCTTCGACTCAAGACCCGTGCGCTGTGCAAACTCTTCGACGATGGCGGTTGCATCATCGATGATCGGGAAATGGGGCTGTTGTTGAAAACACCCTCGCACGACGACGTTGACGGCTGTATCATCGATGATCGGGAAATGGGGCTGTTGTTGAAAAAACCCTCGCACGACGATGTTGACGGCTGTATCATCGATGATCGTGAAATGGGCTGCTGTTGAGAAACCCTGCAACAGATTTTTAAAAAAATTAGACGTTTTTTATAAATTACTTTTCCACAATTATTTTCATCTTTCTACTTACATATTATTTAGCCTCCTCTTTTTGTGCAGCTCCTCAACGTTCGAACGATTACATTCAGCAGACGAATAACGGTTGTAATACATCGTGCGGTCTATGTTTTAGCAGTCTACGTTTTTAGCGATGGTTGTCTCGATCTGAAGTGTAACGCTTGGAATACGATGTTTTTATAGGATGTCTCCCTACCACTCCTTTTTGTGAAGATCTGCAATGGGGAAGCATCCCCTCCCCCAACAGTTACAGACTTCAAAGACCTATGATAATCTCGCTCTACCACTTCCTTTTTTCTTTACGGATAAAAACAACGATGCAGTTTTTCTCAATCGATGCTGTAATGCCCCCAAGGAAGAGTATTGATCAAATTACTGCAAATATACCGCTTATCGTCATGCGGACTCAATGCTAATTTCTTTTCCGACATCGAATACACCTGATGTCGTACTGACACTATGCGATTACCGCTAACGCTCTTTTCCGTATGATTACGAAGGCATTCAACATAGTCTTCGAAACTTATATCACGAGCAGTAACGTTTGTTCTGATTCCTTTGACCTTTTTAGTGTCCTGATCACCGTGAACGCGAATCGCATACATTTTTGAACGAAGCCCTACGAACTCGGTCATAATTTTACCACCGTTCTCATCCTTCATCAAACCGAGCTGTTTATTGTTTGCGATCGGAACACCGTAAACATTGTTCGCGGTATAATTACTGGTGTCGTATCGATGAATGTCACGTTTCAGCAGCGCCTCGTACACGTCATCGCAAGCGATCTCATATATCAGACTGTCCGTGTCCGTGTACAAAATCTTACAATTTTGCTGGAAGTTTGGATACATGTACTCATAATGAAAGCTGTACAAATGAAATTTTGATATATCCAATATAGACATGCCTACGTAGATTGGTTTGAAAAATTTAACAAGCATCTTTTTCAGCTGAATCGCGACAAAGTCCTCGGCAAACACCGTACAGCTATGAAAATTTGGTCTAGATATCAATCGTTCGGCGCCGTGTCTACCGCTCCAACGAGAAATTAATTTCACGATCGAGTGATTTCGAACGTTCTCCATCGTTTTCCCAAACACAGCATTGTTCATTAACTTGTATAGGTTCTTGGAAAAATCATTGGTCGCGTTGGCACGTAATTTTGTGTTCAAATCAATGTAGCCGTGCAACCATCGCGACTGTCGAAACTCTAGAATTCGATGTATTTTCCGCAATTTCAGATTATGCTTTAAACTCTGTTGGAGGTATCGGTAATGTACAACGTATCGCTCCTTATCGCGAAGTGTTGCCATTAACT